>VYXB01006763.1:1159-153259 GCA_013397135.1 Pachyramphus minor
GTCTTTGTGTGACCGCAGTAGAAGATGCCCGTTGGCCGCGGTTAACCAACTGGGTGAAGGGTGGAGATGAGCTTTGGTTAGGCCACCTTTTCTAGGCCCCTCTCCGTGTGGAGCAAGCAGTGCTCTCCTTGAAAAAGGCTGCTTGGTCATTCAGGATGCTGCCAAATGAGACTGTCATCTCCGGGTCAGTCTCAGGTGACCAATGTCCTGAACCGCCTGCATGCAGGGTTGGGACTGCGGCTTCCAGTGCACCTTTCNCCGGGTCAGTCTCAGGTGACCAATGTCCTGAACCCCCTGCCTGCAGGGTGGGGACTGCGGCTTCCAGTGCACTTTTCACCTGCTGTTTCGCCCCTTGCCTGATGTTGCAGGACTCTGCAAAAGTGGATATGCCCTTCATGCCTGTGCAGTGGATTTTTTAGGTGAGGTGCAGCACACGGAAAACCGGTCCCACCCTTTACTCCAAACTGGTCCCACCCTTTACTCATATATATTACAATTATAATTTAATACTAAATTCCCTGTGGATTTCTGCATGCATGTTGTCACTAGCACTTTTGCAAAACTGATAGCAGGACAAAAATAACACTTATTTCTACAAGCAGAGAATAGTAGATTATTAAAAATTCCCCAGATCCAAACACTCACTTCTTTGAGAGCTTAGTGATGTCACAGTTGGGAACGTGTACAGTTTCTTGACATTTGGCACAATTAATATTATAAAGGAGGGGGGGCATGAAAAGGCCTCCAGATCAGCAGCTTTTTGAAAAAGAAATAGTTGAAATTTCATAGTGCTGGCTTGTGGCACTTATTTGAGAATTGTTGTACAGCAACAGAGTTGGTTTTGGTAAGCAAACCAGTTATGAGGGAGGTAAAAAAAGGGAACTGAGAACTCAAGCTGATGCTGAACAGCATGAGTGTAAAAGTTCAGTCAGTGTGTACAGTGCTGTTGCTTCATGTAAAGAAGAAACCAGCACAAGGGGAAACTCTCCTCTTTGCCCATCAAAGCACTTCATATATTCACAGTGTGAATTTACACAAATATTTATGTAATGAAGTACAGCAGAGCAGTAGCAGTTAATAATTGTTACATTCCAGTGTATAGCAAAAAGAAAAGGTAGCATGGACTAAAACCAATCTCTTGTGTTCTAACCACCCTCCCCATCTTACTCATATTTATTTTATTGTGATGGTTTTCTTAATGCTCCAAGAATCTTTCATTTTTGCTTCTCCAGAGCAATCATGGAAAACAGATATAGAAAAAAATTACAATCTATAACCAGCAGGTAAATTTGGGGTTTTGTTCATCTTTCTGAAGCAGTAAGAAAAACATTATAAATGGAAAGTGAATGTTAAGTGATGTAAACAATTTTCAGGAGTCACAGTAGCTAATAAATTTCTTTAAAGTAAGTGTTGTGTTTTTGTGTCTGTTAAGAAATTCACTCTTTATCATGGCCCTGTGGTTCATTTTTCATTATCAAGGGGTATTATAATTGATTTTGCATGAACCTTTAAGAATTATACTATTTCCTGTTCAGTGGTTTTATTTTCAATTTGATAATGAAACACCCATAAATTTAAAGGTTTATTGGGGAGAAGGGATTTAGCACCTGGCAACTATATGGAATGCATACTTAACTAAGAATTAAAAATCAACATTCCTGGAATTTTTTTTTGCTCTGTCCTTTATACATGGGGTCAGGGAGATCAGCCTGTGCACAGGCAGTGGACATGAGGTTGAGCAGGAAAAGGCTCCAGAGCAATTTTTCAGGAAACCACCTTAGAGATGGAGGTAGTTGCAACCAAAGCTTACTATAAACTTCAGGAGCTCTGAAGGTTTGTATACTCAGGTTTGTACTGAATCCTCTGAAGAAAAGCAAAACCAATAAGAAAAAAATTCGTAACACCTATATTCTAATGGATAAGTGTGCTGAGATTTTAGTCAAATCATCCAAAGCCACATATTCAAAAGCAACAAGCACTGTTTCTTGCTTTCTGCTCAGTGTGCTCTGTGTATGGCATTTTAATAGGGAACACCTTTTCCAAGTGCTGGGACTAGGAGAGTTCTGAAGTTAAGGTTCCAGAAACAGCCTTGGAAAGTCTTGATTTGGTCTTGAAAAATGATGAGCAATGTCATTAACACAGGATGTCATTCCAGAGGCAGTGAAACATCAGGCTGCGACAGCTTAAACACAAACATACTGTTGTCAGAACATCTTTAAAATGAGCTTAGAAGCTATCCTGTCACAGATTTTATGAGGCTTAGATAGCAGTTATTTGTAAAACTCCAGGTACTTGAATTAAAACATGGTTTATTGCCACTAATATTATTGAAGAAATAAAAAGAAAAAACAGCAGTTACAGTTTCTTGCATGAGATCACAGAGCATTTCTAAATTAGATATAATGATCTTTGCTCATTGCAAAACCTGAGGTGTCTTCAGCTTACCTGTCCTAAATATTCAGTATACAAATAGATAGATCGCCCAACATTTTCTATGAGAAAAAAAAAACTAAATTAAAATAATAAGAAACACAGACAGCAAAAGACAATTTTTAAGCTTTTCGTCATTTTAAAAACCTTTTTGTTTTTTCCAGAGACACTATGTAATTCACCTGTTTTCCAAGTCCCCAAGATCTCAGATTGATCTTTATCAGAAACAGAAAACTAAGTTGTTTTCAAAAAAGTGTACACTGCTATACATGCTATACACCTTTCTATTGCTGTGGTCAAGTACCTTGCAGTTATTATTACTTATTTCTTCAAGTGGTGAGGAAATATTAAATATCACCAGTCCTCAGCAGAGACTGGACAATAACTATCAACAGATAGCTGGCAGTAGGTTTTTGAGAGAGAGAAAGATATTGCCCTTCCTTCCAAAACAATTGTCTACAAGAAGCCGTAAGCAACTCACTGGTGAGAGTTTGGGCTAAAATCAGATTTACCTACCTGCTTTCTCAACATGGTTTTTGTGTTACTTTTACCCTTTCTTATTTAGCTGGGATAAGAAGCACGAACATTGCATGTCTTGCCTTTTTCACAATGATGATATTTACATTTGAAAAGTCCAAGAACCTCTCATAATTGACTCTCCTATTAAAAGTAATACCATTTCCAGTAATAAGAAATGTACAATTTTGCAAAACTGTCTTAAGCTTCCATACTCATGATGACTTAAATGACTCCACAGATGTGGAAATACACAGTGGAACAGATGCTATTGACAAAGTTAAGGTAATTTATTCCAGGCTCCCTTTGTATATGATATGATTTGTTTTCAAAATAAACACCTGGCTAATCAAACCACTAAACCCTGAGATATTTGCTTCACACATCAGCCCTTCCCTCAATATTTTTAAAGCATGACTGGTTTGCAAATACTGGGAAAAAGTAAAGATAGTAGAAAGTACCTTACCTTACCCACCACACTCCATTTTCTTTCATCTTGTGTACCTGAAAAGCTCCATCTGGGTATTGCATTCCAGGTGCCTCAGTTTTAAATGCTGTAGAAGCCCTAGCAAATTAATTCATAAGGCTAAATCCCAGGCATCCCCACTAGATTTCCACAATAAAAAAAAAAAAAAGTGTATGTCTTTTCTCATATTAAATCTGGTCTTTGTGGGTTGCTACGGAGAAATGTGCTTTAGAGATCATTATAGGAAGATGATTTCTACAGTCCTTGCATTGCTATGTTTTGTACCGAGAACCCGTACAAGAAGTCCCAAATCACTGTAGCAATTCATCCATATTCTTTTTAATTATTGAATTTAATTATTGAACTAAGCTCCTGAGGTGCACTCCTAGTGGTTCTCAGCTGCTTTGCTACACAGTATCACTCAAAGCTGCCTGGAAGGCCGCTGGAAGGAGGAGGAGTTTGTCTTCACCGGCAGCAGGTGCTCAGCACTGTGCTTTACCCACACCAGCAAGATCCTGTCCTGACAGAGACCCCAGTGCCATTGCTTGCCACGTGGGAAGCCTGACTGCAGCAACTGGTACTTGGTAAAACCAGGGTCCTAAACGCAAAGGGCTTCTATGCCAGAAAACATGACCAAAGAAGAGCTTTCAATTCACCCCAAGGTCAGTTGCATCCTCCACCTATCTCTCCTACCTAGGGCAGATCTGAAAAACCCTTTGCACAAAGCAGCCCCTGGTTTTCATTCTCGGTTGCACTTGCATCATGATACAGTTTTAATTCCCTTCTCATTGCAACAACAGCAAAATTTAAAAAAAAAATAAAATAAATAAAAAACAAACAAAAAAAACAAACAAAAAGAAACACTGGATCATGAAATTTGTACTGAGTTATTGTGAGTTTATTTCATCAAAAAATGACGCTCTTTTTCTTCAGAGTCAGTCTAGGGACATAAACATGACACAGCTCTTGGGCTGGCAGTCTCTTTACAGATTAATATAATTTTAAGAGACTATTTTAGATATAATAACTAAAGTATGTTTTTATTTAAATCCACATAAAATTAACATCAAAGCAATAAACTAAAGCTGAAAGTCAAGCCTGTATGGTTGGGTGAAACTTTCTCTCGTTTTTTCTTGATTTTAAAACATGACTAATGAAAGGAGATTCCCTTCTCTACATCCCTTTATGAGAAGTGATTGAAAACATAAAATCTGCCTGTTCTTCTAGTTCATGCCCTTCTGCAAAACAGTTTAAATGTCATATAATTATGGTTTGCTACCAGGAAACTTGAAGTGCCTCTGAAGTTCTGTGATGCGACTAATTTATCACAAATCAATAAGCAAGTATGATCCAGCAAAATATTCAATCGATTTATGCACAGAATCACATTTTTTTTCTGAAAGATCTCAGTAATTAATGTGCCTATACACAATTGTTATCAAACCACAGTTTGGACAGATTTCTGAAAAAGGTCTCTCAATAATATTTTCTGTTATATTAAATTCATTTAGTGTGTCATAGAAATACTTGTTCTTGCTTTTTTCCTAAGTATCATAAATCCAAATGAAATGTTAACAATTTTTTTTTTTAAATCAGAACTTTTACCACAGCTGATGTAATAAAAACTGTTTTCATATTTCCATATAAAAAGCTCCTTTAATCATTTAGTTTGGTATTTTTACATGTGTTTCAATTAAAAAAAGGTCTATCCAATGAATTTCTCTATAATTTTACTAGTAAGTTTGGAAGCTGAATGTCAGATGACTAAATAAAAGGCTTGTTGCACTGACAGGAGAGGGTGGAACAGGTAAATGTGAGCAGTAGCAGATAAAAAACTGCACATTTGGGACCTCGGGCAAGCACCTTTCACACATATACACACACATACACTCAAACATGGATTTGGACTAAAATTTTTAACATTTTTTAACAGTCCAAAAAATTTTTAACCCAACACAAACCAGTCAATCCAGGAACGCTGTTCTCTTTAACACAAAAGTAGTAATAATGAATAAAAATACTTGGAAGTCCTCCAATACCTTATACAGCATAATTTCTGTTTCTCTTCCCCACATATCCCTGCAGGTTTGCTCCTGATCTATGGTCCCTGTTTTCCCTGGTTTCTTACCAAGGTCTTATATTTGCACCACTGTGAATAAAAAACTACATTCTGAATTATAAATGCAATGGAAATCTGTGCTCTTAAAGTCTTCTTACCTTTTCTCAGGGCGCATTTTGTCACCCCAACAAAGATCTCATTCAGGACAGCAACGTCATCCCACAGGCTGGACATAAGGCTTGGAGTTAGGGCACTTCCCCCCCCCCCATGTTTCCCCCACTGCCTCGTATGACCTTAGAAAATTAATTCAGTATCTGGTGTCTCAGTTTCTCCTTGTGCTAAACCCTGGAGGAAATACTTCCATGCCAGTAAATTTTCAGATCAAAGAGTAGCTCACACAAAACAAGAGTTTAGTACCTAAATCCTAAATTGCATTTGAACAGGTTCTACTTTCTTCTAATCCTGGAGGCATCTAAATATTCCAGCTACATTTCTGTGTAACCTGGAAGCTCCCAAAGTGTGTGGAGATCTGTCTTAACACAACCTCCAAGCTGAAGACCTGCATGGCTATTTTCTGTCTCAGCTTAATCAAGATTCAGATTCCACACTCCTACATTTCTTGACCAGGACACCCTTCTGAGTGGGATAGAAAACTTGGGCTGGTACCCTCCAAGGCAGAGGAGAGCTCTGGGCACAAACTCATTTGTACTTCAGAAGAAAGAAGTCTGCTTCTGTTTATTCAGTTTTAAAGGAGACACTAAGAAGAGGACTAGACAACTACTTTCAACCTTCGTGTTACAGTAAGACAGGATTTCAGGCTACCCTTCAACTCCGTGTTTCTTGTTGCATAGCTTCTGTGTCTGCTGATGAGATGGAGATTTCATTCTCAGGTATTTCATAGAATCATAGAATAGTTTAGGTTGGAAAATACCTTTAAGATCATCAAGATCAATTGTTAACCCATCACTGCCAAGGTCACCACTAGACCATATCCCTAAGTGCCCTATCTTTACATCTCTTAAATACCTCTAAGGGCGGTGACTCAACCACTTCCCTGGGCAGCCTGTTCCAGTGCTTGACCACACTTTCCTTGAAGAAATTTTTCCTAATATCTAATCTAAACCTCCCCTGGAACAACTTGAGGCCGTTTCCTCTCATCCTATCACTTGTTACCTGGGAGAAGAGACTGAATCCCACCTGGATACAACCTCCTTTCAGGTAGCAATAAGATCCCTCCTGAACCTCCTTTTTCCCAGGCTAAACAACCCCCACTCCCTCAGCTGCTCCTCCTAAAGCTTGTGCTCCAGACTCTTCATCATCTTCATTGCCCCTCCTTGAGCACACTCCAGCAGTCTTTCTTGTCATGCCAATGTCTTTCTTGTCACGAGAGACCCAAAACTTAACACAGGATTTGAGATGCGGCCTCACTGGTGCCAAATGTGTCATTGTCTCCTCTGCCATCCTAGTGACTTTAAGATTCTGCTGCCTCAGTCTTATCTGTACGGCTACAACTTAGTTTCAATCATAAGTACAATCTTGAGTCATGACTGAAGAGCTAGTGCTTCTTTAGCTTGTGGTGTTACCATGATGGTTGATCTAATAGCTTAAAATGTGATCATTTCCTCTACTGCATGTTAAACACAAGACAGTGACTGAATATTAAAAGTCCAACAAACCATTTTAAAAGACATTTAACATTTAAAAGACAACACTCTGAACAAAAGATAAATTAGAACTCCTTACAAAAGCATTTTTGAGTTTGACTTAGAACACCTCCAAAGCTGTAAAGTAGTTTTCACTGCTCTTCCATGACTCCAGTCCTATGGCTGTGGTTAGCTATTAAAAATAAGGGCAAATTATTATGTGTATTAATGTCTTATACTAGACAGAATCTCTGTTGCTTTGTCTTATTTCCAGACAAGCAGGTATTAACTAGATTGTCCTGTGTAGCTGAAATGTGGAATGCAGTTAGCTGCATACTTCAATTTTAGGTACAACACAGCTCACTCTGAAAACATGACAACCTAAGTGACTAAAAATGTGTTACAGTCTCTAGGGCTCTGGAATAAATCTTCCTGTTTAAAATAGAATTAGCTATTCTTCAAACAGCATGCTTTGAAAAATTATTCTCATCTAAGCAGGTACAAATGAACTATTAATGAGGCTTCTGTAGGAAAACAAAAAGAATAAATAATGTGAGAATAAACTTACTGCAACAAAACACATGTGCTGCTCTGACTTTAAAATTCTTCTGTGAACTTGTGACTCTTTAGATGCTTACATAAAGAAATATTGAGTGCTGTCCATGATTCTGTTTAGCTACCATTAAAAAGGCATTATTAAATAACACAAACATCTTAGTTTCACCTCCTCTAAGGTTGACGTTGTTCTTGGTGGGTTGTTTTTCTTTTTTAAGCCTGAAAAGAGGACAAGACACAGCTATACTGTGTGGCTGCTGGACAGGAGGTGCCATTGTGGCTACCAGAGTTTTATTTATCCTTAACCCTAAGAAGCAGTCCTTTAACCAATAGCCTTCTCTATTGCCTTTCCACTGGAAATTTAGCACTATACTTTACTCTATTCCCAAGATGGTTTTTAATGGCTGTTTCTTGCTACAGAGAAAAAGCTTCTTCTGAGTTGGGCATGTTCCATTGCAACAAGTAACAGCACTTACCAGAAACTTATACTGCAATATTTTGATGATCAGAGAAGATTCACTAGTAATGGCAAGTCTTTATGGCAGCTTGCTGGTGTTGCTTAGATGAATGACTCATTTCTGAAAGAGTCAAGTGGGAAAAGAAAATAAAAGCAAGCTGCACATTGGAAAAGAAAAGAGGTTTTGCACCGGACACAGCTATTTAACCTAATTTCCAATAAATGTATACAGCAGTAGATCTGGCGTGATTAGTAAAGTATCATAAAGACACAATTCCTGAGCAGTTGTAAACACATGCACACAGATCTGGTAGTCACAACCTGTTTCTATCAGAATGAATAGCATTAATAATTTTTAATGGTCAATCTGTTAAAAAGAATTTCTAACCGATTACTGGTGTAAAAGAAAATAAACATTATGCATACAAATCTTATTTCCCCAAAACTGAATCACTTTTGTCAGGTATTTAACTTAAACCAGCAAAACAGACCATCAAGAAGGCAGCATTTAAATGGATGCCTGCAGCAATGGCCCATCAATGGCCTCTTTATTTGTTAAAGATGGATTATTTTAAATAAATTACAGAGCACTTGCACTGAATAAACAGAGTCTCAGTGGCTGTGGCATGCTATACATGCTTAATTGAGCCACAGAAATCCTAAATGATTACTGAGCTGTGTAATCGCCTTTGATTTTGCTGATAGGACCTGATTCTTTAGGTAAAAACCAAGCTATTGAGGACTGAAAAGCAACACTACCTTGAGGAAAATAGAAAGTTTAATCTGGAATATATACTTATAATATTTCGGAAACCACAGGGATGGAGTGTTCCAGCAACTGAACACAAGGCAGCTTCAGAAGTGAACGATCTGCGTGTCATTTTTATTTGAGCTTGATATGTTAAATGTCCCAAATGTTTATGTTGTATAAGCCCACTTAAACATTGCAAAGTGCAACAGATTCATTGGCAAAATAAAAAGTATAGCTTTCTTAGTCCTGCTTGCTTGCTGTCTTTTTTGCATTGATACAGGTACCCAGGGGTTTTCTTAAGTAATCGTGTAATTTGACCGCTTTTGGGGAACCTGCTAATGTGATTTACTTTGAGTGTTACCTATGGTTTCCATAGGCTGAAGTAAAACACTGGGTCAGAAACCAGGAAAAGATGATTTAACCCCTACTGATCACAGTGTTAATTTTGAGGTTGTGTGTTGTTAACTCTTTAAGTTCCGGTCTTCATGTCACTCAGCCAAGAAAAAAATCCCATTGAAATAAGGTTATACTTGGTACACAAGTCTTCCAGGATCAGACCTTTCCCTTGACATAAATGAATCCTGATCTAATGACACATGGAATTCATTCTGACAGAAGCTGTGACCTTAAATAATATTATTTCCATTTGTCAATATCTCTAGAAAATGGTTTGACATTGAGAGGCAGTTTGAAAACTATGTTGAATAACAGCAATTAAAAGAGATATTGATACTGTTGGGCACTTTAATAATGATTGCATACCTGGATTTTCTCTAAAGAACTTCAACACATACCATTTTCTTCACTAAGCAAGGGCAAAAACGTTCAGCTGTGAAATTCTCTCTCTAATGCAGCACAATGAGCTACATTTGCAGTTTCCACAATTACACTGTATATTTTGGGAAAAAAATATGTATATATATATATACATGTGTTTAACCATGTTGGTAAAGCAAATACCTCTCAACATCCAATTATAACTGATAAGCATATAAAAGGGTAAGTTCATCCATACACAATGTTAGAATATTAAACACATATTAAATAGTCTAAAGAACTCTGATGAACTATGAAGGGTGCTTCAAAGTGTCGTAAACTGGCCAAACAAGGATGCTTATCAAACTGAAAAGCTTTGTCCAAAGCAGCTGAACTGTTCCTGTATAACTTCAGAAACCCAGAGGAAGAGCCTATAGAGGAATTTGAAGATGGTCTTGGTGCAATTTTGGTTATTCCCTTGATATTTTTCATAATACGTAAGAGAAGATCCCATTGTTGTGAATGTCAGACCTTCCTGGAGGGAAACCACCTGGAGCTTGGCCTGCCTCGTGGGCCAGAGCAGCACACAGCAGGGAAGACACAGAAAGCAAACACAGCTGCCGCAGCTCTGTTTAGCATCATGGCACTGTTTTCTCAGGGAAAGGCAAAAACACTTAATGTTCCCCCCAGTTAATTTCTTTATTGGAATTAATGAGAAAAGAAATCTGGAACTTATTGCTGTGTTGACTTGTGAACATATCAATAGGGAAAATCCCCCAAGTATATAAGAGAACTTTGCAAGGGCAGAAGGCTTTGCATGTTTTTTTCAGGCTGTTCATACCAACTCAGAACATAATTATATTTATGTTTTCTTTGGCAGTAGCCTTTTTTTCTTTAGCCACAGGGATACACTCTCAGAAGGCCACCAATTGCGCAGAAACCATGTGGTAAAGTCGGGTGTAAAATTCAAAAAGCCTGGTGCCATGCAGTCATTCGCTGCTCCAACCTGGGGATTACAGAGCAATGTGGCAGCAGGTGAGACCAAGTCTGTGAACTTTTTTTACTAGCAGCTCTGTGGGAATAATAGTTGTGCCCATGAACCCTGGAGCTGAAGTAGTGAAGGAAACACTTCTGTTTCCTTGGTGGCCTAAAAGTAGAATCTTCTGTAAGCAATTTGGTTTGGTTTCCCACAGGCCCTTTTAATTTTTTAAAAATTTTTCCCTTAAATATGGCTCCATGCTAGTCAGAAACCCTTTTGACTACATGTGCTGCTAACTCACAGACACATCTGGCTGGGTTCAAACATTCAAATCCTTTTTATGGTTCCCTTTGGCCAGCGAGCTCAGCATCTTACAGTGACATTCATTGAGAAGATCCCTCTGCTTTCTCCACAAGCCAGATGAGCTCAAATAATGGAGGCTCTGCTAACAAAACTGGTAAGGAAAAATTTGCAGAAACAGGGTAGGAGTGATTGCATCTCACACAAGAGAAGTCCAGCCAGTCATAAAGGCTACATAAAATGGAGATCTGCACATGTGTGTAAGGAGAAATAAGTTGTAAATTGTTAACTTTCCTAAATCAGGAAACAGGCTTCAACATTAAAATTCTAAGACACAGTTAATAGAAAAAACTCAATAGGGCACAAGGGAAACAGCTATATGGGTGCAGAAGTATGCTAACCCCAGAAAAATAAATTCCTATAGCTGCAGAAAAGGCAGCTGACATAGTGCAACAATCATAGGAAACTTACAGCCCTGCAGGGAACCAGGGACAGAGATCACCCAAGGATTCTGCAGAGAACAGTCTGTAGCACACTGAAATAAGGGATCAAAAGGCTACTTGGGTATCAGTTGTCTTTTAAGTGAGAGAATATTGGTATGTCCTAGATCCTGGATACAGTCCACAAACTCTGTTTAAAAAATAAAAAAGTCATGAACCAAAAATCAAGTACTATACATAAAAGTAAAGGGGACTAATTCATTCCTTTCTGGCACAAGAAAAGTTCTATTACATAGATTTTTCTCCTAAGCACATAATATTTCCAGCAAATCCTCATCCATGTCAAGATATTGGGTTTTACAGGCTTAAGAATGCACCACACCTTCCACAAATCAAGTCCTAGAACAAATATTGTGAGATATATTAAGAAGGATATGCTACATTTATTTACATAATGACTGTCAGACCAAAACATTTCAAAGTGTTTAACTAATTATTGATCAGCACAGATGCTCCCATGAGTGTATTCACTCAGCAAAAGGTCACAGATATCCTTATGTGAGTAACAGCTATACTTAATTCCCATGTGGGGGAGGAACACATAAGATGTCTGCAGAAGAGGGACAATTCGTAAATGTTACACTCCCCTCATGCACCTTCTCTGCCAGTGCCAGGTCCTGTAGTGGTCACCTTTTTAAGTCAGTAGGGAATTAAGCTGCATAAAAGTAAATGATTTGTGGAGGATGTGCTAGGATGAGAAGAATAAGAGTAGAGTTTTAAACATTTTACACCAGGCATTGAGGAAAAACATCACTTACTCAAATCTTATAGTCACTCTAGCTACCTTGCAGTAGCACTTGAATAGGAAGGGTAGGTTCTTCACTTTGCTATTCCATAAGATAAGCATTCAGATTTTAAAAAGTATTCAAAGATATTTTCACATTGGTGTTTCCAATTCTAGCACCTGCCTTCGCGTGTTGACTACCAAAATCCTTTTCTATCTGCTGACATGTAGTGCTCTGTATATGTTATTATGATTGGGAGAATCTTACAACAATTTTGCTTTGATCTCAAAAGGAAAGCAAAGGAACCACCACAAAACAACAACATCCAAAGGAGGGAGTTAAAGTAAACCTTCTAGACACAGATCACTCAGTCTCCTGTAAGGCTATTTGCAAGCAATATCTACAGTTATTTTTAATCTTTCCAATATTTTAATGGATCATAGCTCTTTGATTTATCTTTGATTGTCAGTTGGTGCTATATATATGTTTTATCTACTTTTTCTATCTCCGTTTCTACTATCAATGGTATCAGAGTAACACTGCAGCCTACAGGTATAAATGGATTAGTAATTAGTGTAGATCTCTTTCCCCCCATGTAGGCTGCAGGTAGCATCCTGTTTCAACCTTCAGCAATGCAAATAAGCTGATGTTGGCAGTATATCATGAACTGCTCACCAGTCATTTCCTTAATGACTTGCTAATTTTCCTCTCTATATCCTCCACATGACACACTGGAACTTCATATGCTTGTGCAACTGAGAATGCAGCTCATGCAGACAGCCCGATGATTTTGGTTTTACGCCAGCTTTTGTTTCTCTGTTTTCCCCTTAAGGAACCTTCTTGTAATTTTTAATTTAATCTCTGATGGTGGCACAAATATAATTATTTAGATATTTAACTTCTTTATCTACTGTTCCTTCTGCTAATCTTCAGCTGCCTGAATTTTGTCATAAACCAGAGATGAATGTTTTTATTTTCTATTCAGCATTACATTCTCATTCATTTGATTCACTCAAGCAAATATTATACAGCTCTTAATGTAATCCTTTCTATTTTTTTTTTTTAATTAAGAATAAAAGAAGTTGTATCCTTAATTTATTCCCAGAACATTGTTTAATACATGCAGAACACAATGTAATCTTTCTTGGATTTGGATACTTCTCTCAATGAGTTTTAGAAGCATTAATAGCTGAAAAGTACCATTGTATCCCAGGGCATGGCAATCTCCCTAAACCTCCAGAAATAACAAGAACATTGTTTTTCTTTTGTATCATAACACTGGGATTTACCAGACTAATACAGTACGACTCTCATTCCGAAAATCATATTTTCTTATCTATTGACTGAAATAACTGCTGTGCAACCACAGACCAAGGAACTCCAGTCTGTTTTGACTCAGTAACACCATATGCTCTAGATAGAAAGTCCTTAAGGCTGCCCTGGTGGGGTGTGTGCCTATGAAGTGATTGCCTAGGAGTTACTGCTTTGTTGACCATATACTTGCTAACAACATGGTCTCAGGTTTCAGAAAATGGAAGAGTGAGGTCTTACCAGCTCAGGGCTGCACAATGGCTCAGCACCTTTCACTGTACAAAGCCTTGAAATGGAGCTGCCAACTGCACAGGGACTCCAATGTGTAAATGTCATACACGAAGGTTTAATACTTACAGAGTGCTTTTTCTTGGCCTGGTGAACAAACTGAAGAATATTAGTAACAATGAATTATTAAAATACGAATAAATATTTTAAAACAAAACCTATGTGCTTGATCTCCCTTCATACAATGACTAGCACTGTTACATGGAAAAGAAGCAATTCAGATTCAAACCTTCTTCCTATAAAGGCTCAGGAGAGCCTAACTGGTTGAACTACGTTATCCCACATTTACATCTACCTAGTGTAGACATTGCTTTTTGATTTTCACTGGCACTTGTTAGCCCTGAGTCAGCAATGTGTTAACTACTCATACTACATTGTACCTGAGCTGACTCTCATTTTACTAACTTGGTTCTAGGGTTAGAAGAGCAGCCTCCGTTTTGGTGACTTCTGGCAATGTTTTCATATGGTCTGAGTCCCAGCAGTACCATCAGCAGAGGACATACATTCACACTATGTATGGTAGCAATACTGCAGCAATCTTACCCCAGGGAATCATCCAGATGGTGTTCAATCAGTAGTGGGGATTCAGGGAGAGAAAGCAATGACTTTCCTTATGGTTGAAGGGAATTAGAAGTAGAAAGCAGAACCTGTGTAAAAACTGAAGAAGTAAATCATTACAGCTACAATACCAAGAATAGGCAAGGGCTCAGAGCAAAAGAATGAGTCCAAAATGTAAATTTCAGAAAGGAGAAACAAGGCTTTTATATGTTCTGTTTTATTGTTTTTTCTTAATTTGGAGTTTTAAGAACAAAACCATCTGATGTATGAAACGCATTACTGAATTCCCCAGTGCTACTCAGATCACACAACAGTCTCTTACAAGCCAGTATTTGCTACTTAGTGTGTTTTTAAAGAAAACCCATCAGTGAAGCAAACCACATTCTGGTACATGTTCGAGTGCTTTTGTAGTTCAGGACATGAGGCAGTCTTTTTTACTTTTTTTCTTCTTTTTTTGAAGGTAACCTAAGGAGATGGAGCACAGCCAGGGAAACAGCCAAGAGAATGGACGAGAAACACAAGAGAAACAGAAAGAGCTGGCAAAGACAAAACACAAAGGAAAAGAGTTGGTGAACAATAAATGAAAGCCAAAAATACAACAAGGATTTGAAATAGATGTTTATTTTATTTCAGATTAATCGCAAGAAAGAACTTATTATTGTGGTACAAATTGCTCAATGCCCCATGCAGTGCCAATATTATGCCATTCATTATACTTGCAGGTGTATTATTTCTAGTTCCCTAGATAAAAAAAAATGTTTTCCATGTATTCTTTTGTATTTTAAAATGTATTTTTTCCCTGCTATATTGCCAAAGGTTCTTATTCTTCCAAACTCAATAGCAACTAATCATTTTCCTGGCTGCACATTAGGAGTATGGTTACTATTTTATGCAGGTAATTCTTCCATCTTTATTTGGACCACTCTAAAATTTTGATCTGCCCATATTTCAAGTTCTTTTCCTAAATGTTTGTTTTCCCCTGTGAGAAATGTCTTTCTATAAAACCTTATTCTTGTTCCTAATTACAAACCTGGTTTCCCGATATGGGGATGGAAAGTTTCTTACTATCAATATTATGCACTTCCTTCTCAAAGAAAATTTGAAAAATAAATCAGCACATCAAAGTGAAATGTAACTTATCAACATCTTTCCCTACCCACCTGCAACTGCTGCAAACTTGCTGCTATTGTCTGACTTCTTAATGTTGCTGCTCAAGAGCAGCTGTAGAGAGGATTTAGACAAAGATAACAGTGTCCAAAATCCAGCAGGACAGCCAATGATGCTGGAGGGAGTTGCTCCATGGTCTCTGGTACTAATTTACACTACTGGTTCCACTAGACATAGCCCAAGGAGCCTTTTCTGAGTTAGCAAGTGAGTGTCTCAGCTTTTATAAAAGACTTTCAGCACTAACTTTTGCATTTGACTTGGTTTTGACTTCTGTAAGTCTAAACATTTAAGGCTGTGGTGATTAATGAGAGATCACTCTTTCCTTTGGCATTTAATCCTCCAAACTGAGGGAAAAAAATAAAATTATGTTACTGCTTTATGCTTCCATTAGCATTATAAAAGCATAGGGCCATGACAGTATGTAGAAGTCCAATCCTCTTTTGAGAAGAAATGTTTTAGACAACATTCCAGGGAAAACAAACTTGTAATAAATCTCCACTTGCTTTACCTTTTCTGGGAAATGAGAATTTATCTTCTATCAGATAATCTACTATCATAGCCATGTCCAAGGAAGAGATGTCCTCCAGGCTCCATCCTGCAGAAGTGTAATAAGGCATTTATGGAACAAACAAAATACATAATGAAACCTGATGCTATGCTTTGATATACTGTGACATGCACTTTTCAAGAAAGATCATTTTTGGGGGGGGGGAAAGAAAAGCCAGAACATCAGTCCCTCTACTGTTTTTTCTCTGTCTTTCATGTATGTTCGCACACCCACACAGATAAACACATGAATAGACTCACTCCAGTAGACCACAGACATCATCATCCCTTTTCCTCACTCATCCTGCCTCCATGCTGTCCTTGGAACCTCAGTCTTCTGCCACGCCAATTTTATCCCTTTGATTCATTCCCTCTTCTGAAAAATGTTGCTTTTCCACTGCAGTCTGGCTACTGTGTTCTTAGTCTTTATCTTACATACCACTGGCCCCTTGCTTCCAGAGGACTTGATAACTGCACAGGACATTTTCACTTCTCAGTGAATGAATTTAACACATGCAACAGCAGCTAGAAACCAGAAATAAACCCCACACATCAACCAGTATGCTCTCTGCAGACCACCAACAAATTCTCCATGAATTTGTGAATCGTTTGGATTTAGACCTTGTGAGTTGCTGCATAGAGAACACCGGGTTTGACAACTCTTCTGTTTGTGTCCAGCAGGAAACTTGGCATTTACTCTAAATGAAACTAGACCTGGAATCAAAAATAATGTAATATGGCCAAGTGTTCATAAAGATAGTGATTTTGAGGAAAAAGATTGTGAGTGGTCACTTTTGTAGTCAGGTCTACATGGGCACAGAACCTCATCCTTGCTTGCATTCTGCGGTGTTGTGATAATCAATACGTCCAAAAATAAATAAGGCTCACTCTTTCTTCAGCTTCCAGAAATGCCCATTCTGGCTAACTGAAAGACACAGAGTGGAAGGTCCCTTACACTAAGGTGTTTCTAATTTCAAGATCAAACACTCATTTCCTTATATAAAACATGGAAAGAGAGAAGAAAATGTTTAAGTTTAGTAAATCAATGCTACAACTTTAAATCTGGCAGAGCTAGTCTTCCTGTTTCCTAGGGGAGGATTAATTTGTTTCTTCTCATTCTTTGCTCTTTATTATTTCCATTGGAGGATATAAAAGTGCTATTGAGAGTTTTGAAGGATAAACACTTTATGTGGTAACTGCCTAAAATAAGAATAAAATTTATTGAGAGTGCAGACATTTTTATCACATTAATGTGACCTATTAATGATAAAGGAAATTCCCTTCATCTAATGAGCTCAATGTTTACAAATGTAACAAGAGAGGTTTTAATTCTCACCATAAATCTAAGGAAGTTAAAATCTTAACCCCAAGGTACTTAATATAGTTGATTCTGCATTTAAACGGAATGTTGTTAACATTTATATTGTTTTTGTTACCTACAACATGGAGATCAGCTATTTCAATATTAATTTCATTTTATAGATAAGGTTTAACAGGTATTTCAAAGAAACCTACATCTAATCAAAGTTAATAACATATAACCAGAAAATCCCAGTCGTATAATCTGAACATATATAAAATATCAGACACAATTAGTTTGACTGTATTAATTTGATAAAGACAAACAAAGACAAGGCTCAGGCATTCTTCCTTTCTGACAATGCATTTTGCTGCATTTTTAGTGTACCTTTCATCACAGGTTTTTTTATTAAAGTAAGTCAAAATATTCCCCAAACTGGAAAGATTCTTCGTAATCAATGTGGAAAGAGTAGGGTTTGATGACTGGTGTACGGAGGGCTGCAGTGCTGTCACTAGGAACTGCCTTTTATACCTTATACTAGTCAAGAACTTCTGCTATTGGCTATATCTCAAAGTTTCCTTAAAATACTAATTATTAACCACTTTGCTACAGTAAGGAAGTGCTCAAGGGCCCTTGTTGTCTCTTATATGACCAAGAATGTGCCCATCAAGTGATAAAATGTAGACAGCATCTCTCAAAGGTCATTACAGATTTTTCATGTGCCTGTACAGTCTTAAGGATGCACCTATATATTTAGAGGATTTGGCCAGGCTGAGATGAGCAAGATGAGGTGATGAACAGATTTCCCAGCTAAAGCAAAGGGAAGCTCATTAAAACAAGAAGCTTTGTGGCAGGAGAGGCCACATTTCCCTATTTCTAAGATGACTATCCATCATTTCAAGACTTTCTGTCCTGTCTCCTAGCGTTTCAGGTTTGTGAATATCTGAAAAGTATACCTTTGGCAAATACTGAGATGCATTCTTTGATAATCACTTTACTAGTTAGCCCAACTAGAGTTTAAAACCAGTTCTTGCATTGTTGCATGAGTTCAAGTTACATCTTAACTTATAATACTATCATACCTTTCAGGAAACCCTCAGAAACTGGAGAAGAAATTGCTTCTGCCAAAAAAGAACCACTTCAGACCCAGGAATCATGTCAGTTCAGTAATATTTGCTGGCATTGATAAATTCTACTAAAGAACACGAAAAGCAAAGAATATAGAACTTTTCAGAATGCAATATCATATCCCTCATCTAAAATCTTTTCCTCACTAGATAACACAGGCCACAATTTTAATATATATCAAGATTCTCTCTCCACTTAAAAATTATAAGATTTCACACTTTTCTCTGTGACACTTCCAACGTTGTGACCCTTTTTCCTCCAAGAGCCTGTCAAGTTAGATGAATGATACATTTAACCATCCACAGCAATTAAAGTGCATGGCCTGAAACCAAAATTTTCTGTTTCAGTTGCAAATATTTGTATAGTTTAAAAGGGAAAAAAATTACTTAGCAGTCAAAGTTTTATAAACAACTGGAAAAAATTATTGAAGAGAGTGCTTTATTTTTAATTTAAAATCCAAATAAAGAATAAGTATATTCTACATTTCTATATATGTGTATCTCAGCCATCTGTTAAAAAGAAATCAAGTTCAATAGTAATTGGCAGTATAATAATCACATTCCTTCTGCCCTTTGCTCAGGCACGATGCCACATAAGTTTGATGCCATAAAATTTAATTTTTTCATTTTGAATGATTTACAGTGGAGTAGAACCTATAAATCAGAACAGTAACAGGGGTTATGAATAGGGATGTATGTTTTTCCAAAATGTCTAAATGAAATATTTTGAAACATGGTAAAAGAACTGCACAGTTCTCCACCTGGCAGCCATAATTGAAGTTAATAACACTTGTTTAGACATAAGGAAACTCTTTGACACCTAGACTTTTTTTTTTTTTTTTAATAAAATGATCAAACAATCATCATCTAGTCTTAAGAAATCAAAGAAGTTAGTTCTGGCAAATATGCTATATGAAGACAATCTTGCTTTCAGCTATGTTTCCGACTATGTCTAATAATTTTGAAAATACACAACAATTCCTCAGCACAATTTTTTATTTTAATCATACACTGTATTATAAATCCTATTGCAGCACTTAGGAGACATTACCATGATGCCAGTGATGGGCAATATGAAACACATTGTATGAAGAGGCTTTGATACTTCAGCATGTACTATTGACTTTGCAGCATTTCAGATGCATGTTTAAATTTCCCAGTCTCTCCCTTGTATATGTCACAGGCAGCAGATGATATGACATTACTTATTTCCCCACAGCCAGTTGCACCAAGCCTTGGAATATTCCTATTCTTGTCAATGATGGCATTCAGAAAGCATAATCCTGTAACTGGATACAATTCCTTTGTTCAAGGAAAAAGAGAAAAGAAAACGAAACCAAACAAAAATTTTCAAGTCCCTTAAAAAGTTGCTGAACCGCAGAGTCCTGTAAAAGCAACGAATCCCTCTGTTCACCCACTAATTCCTTCTGGGCCTGGGGTTTTTGTGCTCTTGGTAAACCTAAGAAGGGTACAGAGAGATTGATGAAACTGTAGTCTTCTTTTCTTGAATCTTCAACCCATCAGACTTGCTCCCTCCTGCAAGTTGTGAAATATTTTGTCTTTATTCCTTGAAGGCTTCTGTGGCCAACCTCTCTTTGGGTTCTGGGTAGGGCAACATCTACATCTTTTGTTAGCTTCTCCAGTCTGTTATTTCCCCAAGAGCCAGGAACGAAGCACATTTGCAGGCAGTCCTGTGGTGAAGAGCTACTTGCTTCCAACCACCTCTATCTCCACCGTGAGAGGGAGAAATCTTCCAGATCACTGAAGAACTGCTGAGTAAAATCTTTATGAACAGATACCTCACAAGTAAGGCTGGTGCAGTAAGAAAAGTAATTATCCTCATATTTGAGGCTCTTGTATCACACTTTCCTTATCTATGTGGCTTCTGCATTTCCTATTAAACTGACACTATCTCAACCCACGAGTTTTCTCACTTTTACTTTTCTGATTTACCTGCTCTGGGGGTAGTGAGCCAGCAGCTGTGTGGGGTTGAGATGCCAGCTGGGGTCAAACCATCTTTACATCATGCAAGCTTAAATTTCTCACAGTAAAGATTAATACTTCTTTTCCTAGGTTTGTTAAATACCAATCACTTAAATGCTTTACAGACTGCACCATTGAAACCTAAGGTGAGACATGTAAACATGTTAATTAAAAATAAATGTCTTGCCTTGACTGAAACATAGGTCATTTGTAGGCAAATTTGAGTCAGTTGGGAACAAAGTAACCTAACCAGTCACTCAATCAGAAATGTGTATGCTCACTTAGGAACTTGCATTAAACCCAGGTTATTGCAAGCTCATGTGTCTTGCAAAGCCTGAAGCACATTTACATAGTAGGGGTCCACATGAATATAACTTATGATCAGCAGCAGCGATGACCTATGACCATCATAAGAGGTTTTTTAAGTGTTGTAAAGGATCTGATCCTTCATGGACTGTTCAGATAAAATTTTTGTAGGTTTCAAAGGGAAAGGAGGATCTGCAGCATTCCAGCAGCCCAAGTTTCATAGGGCAACACTAAAAGCCATCAGACGATGATGCCACATACCAGGGTCTACCCTTATAAACTCAGGCAATACCTATCAATTTATATCTCGTCATCTTAACCCTGAACTTCTGGGTAATAGTTTTTCCCTCCTTTTCCAACATGTTGTTCTGTTGCCTCTTAACTTGATTTACTCTAGTTATTTCAGCTGCTGACTTTGGCACTTTATTCCCAGCTCTAACCAACTGCAGCATAAAGACATATGCATGAGCTGCTCTGGTGCAGAGTGGCAGAGGACTCATTCACATCAGCTCCAGCTCAGGTGAATAGGCTTGTCCTTGTAAACCTGGTTAGAAAGATTTAACAAAGAGCCTCAAACACCATAGGCAAAGATGTCCACACTTACTAAGCCCAGGGTGGAAAACAAGCTTAAAATACTATCAGTACTTGATTTAGTATTTGCATTTGGTTTAGCTGTTTTGTGTAGAAGAAAAATCAATCAAAGGCATATTTTGTAACCTCACAACCCAAACAGGGCACTTACATGCAGCTGAGGGAAGTCCTGCATTTTGTCATTTGAAAGACTTCCTAAAATTTTATACATTTTTCATTCAAAAATCAAACACCAAGTGCATGTGCATGAAAGTCACAGTCAGATTCCTCAGCTGGGCAAATGGAGTTTGTTTTTCCAATTTCAGCTACAGAAAACTCCTCCTCATATAGTTCACTTCAAAGTCTAAAATTTGTTCCAGTGATAATTGCTGAATTTATGTGTATTTAGAACCCAGTACTTAAATAAAACAGCTACATTGGGTGATTATGTATAAACACCGTGCCAATTTCTTTGAGTAGGAATGTAGTAAATTACTACTGATTACACAAATACTGATTAAAATTTGAAGGCAAATAAATAACGAAGAGGGATGTTATTTATTTGTCCAAATGCTCTTAAAAGTACAGTCATGCCAAGCACAACTTCCAGTGAAAGCAGTGGATGGAAATACAGCGTTATGTTGGTGGACAGCCTGGAATGAATCATTAGGACAGCAGTGATTGCTGTATTTAGGCTTGCTCTGTCTCTCTGTTTTAACTTGTTATCTCTATAACACTGTAAGCTGAGCTCATACTAGGAAAATTCTGACATTAACTTTGTACTTGCAGATCCTATTCAGCTTACTTGGGTTTTCCTTTCGTGCAAGCTGATAGAAAAATGAAGATGCAAGTCAAGGGAAATATTCTCAAATGTTATATATTGCTCTTCCATGTAGCACCTGCAAGTACCTCCTAAAACCTTTGGATCCAAATGTAAATCTGCTCCTGGAAATGGTTAATGCCTCAGCTAAACACTACCTTCAATCTATTTTACAAAGATGGCTACTGACAGATGGATAAGTTCTGCCTAGTGCCACACAGAGAATTATGATTTAGATGCTCAAGAGTAAAAATTTCATTTAAACTAACCTGATCCACAGGGGACTGTGGTAATAGTAGTTAGCATACACAGAGGATAAAATTATTGGATCTCCATGCAATTTATAGCCAAGTCTTAGGTGGCACCACTCACTATATATGTGTTGACAACAGGGACACAAGGCTGAGTTGTGTGAGCTGATGCTATCTGGGCTGAAGCAGCTGAAATGATAATAGTGTTGCAGACAAAAACTGGCATCTGGGCTGATGTACAGCTGGGCATGGATGTTTTATGCAGTGTCTGTGAAGCTGATCCTTGTGAACATGTCATAAACCATGATAGCCCATATAGAGCTTTAGGGCTCTAGACACCATTTCTGGGTATCTCTCTATACCAACATCTTCTCATACAGGTTCAAAACCAGGCTTCATTGTGCTCTACATCACAGGTGCATCTCTTCTTAGGTATAAATATACCTAAAAGTCCCATTATGTCCATCCTTTTTAAAAGCAACTTAAAAGGGAACTCAGTGCTCCAAGCCAGAAGAAATAGGTACAGGCTTTTTTGTGACCATGTTTCTAATGTGTAGATTGGGTTGAGAGGGGGCAGGGGGGGAGTAGGTATGTTTAATAAAATTTTGAAATTGAATTATCCAGAACACTCTAATTTCTTTTGGCAATTGAGAAAGAAAAGCTAAACCAGATGAAAACCTGTGGTTTAGGCACCAATACCAAATTTCATTCACAGATATTCATGCAGATTTTTATTAGAGACAGAATACATTTTAAATGAAATGAGCAATTCCTACCTATCAGCTATAGAACAGTAAGATTCAGCTCACCCTGGAGAAACCTTTCACCTTCACATGTGCTTGATATGGATATATATAACAAGCCCACAGATACTACAGAAGCAAACTCTTTGCTGATGACAGCAGATTTTTAAAGAAAATTTAATAAATATTAAATAATTAATTAAAAATAAATAAAGAAAATTTATAAATACATATACAGACTCAAATTATCAGATGTGATCATTAAAACCTGGAATTATTTATATGCTATTTCGCATAAAATATACTAAGGTTACACACATAATTTCTTTATTCTTATCTATTATTTTCTCATTCCACCAAGCATACTGGATAAACAGAAACAATATTAATATCCTAAAAACAGAACTAAAAATAAAACTAAAGATTTATTGAGAACTAAAAGATTAATATCTATTTCCTACTTCCCCTTAAATACTTCAGTAAGCAGGTATATGTCTATCTTATCTAAAATCTGTAGGGAAAATAAAACATTAAATCCAGTTTTTGCAGTAGTTTACATGTTTTTCAGCCCTGGAAGTACTCACCACCCCTGCTTTTTAACTACACCATTACTTAATCAAAATACTTTAAACGTAGTCATAGGAATAAACAGAACTAAACTGAAATGTTATGGTGTCTAACTTTTCTGTAGCTTTCTTTGTCTTTTATTTTAAAAAAATGCTATGGTACAATGCAGATAACAAAAATATGATGTCATTGGGGAAACATATGCTTATTTTTAAAGATTCTGCTGGGAGTCCTCTGTATATGTAGAACTGCTCGAACTGAAACTCAGGTCTTGTCCAGTTGATTTCTTGCGAACCATAAACCAGATTTCACTTGTCTCTGGTGTTATTTGTAGAAATACGTATCAGTGAGATCAGAAAAATATTCTACATTCTCTTTTTTAAACATGTCCCAATAAGCAATCTGTTATATTTCTAGTAGTGCAGCATATTACATTACCTTTTAAGTTTCTGCCAGTTGGGAGCTCCTTCATTCAAAGTAGAACCCCAGTTTGGCTTCAGGGTAGAACTTAGGAATAATCATGTTATTTTAAAGCTATAATTTAGACTTTCTATAAATTCAAAGTGTTGAGTTAACCATGTTCTGTTTATTTGTGGAATATTTTCTGACACCTTGTTACACAATTAATCTACAACCTCGGTTTTGACCCTGGTCCTAAGAATAGAGGCCTAACATACATAGTCCATGCCACCTGTAGCATAATATATTCTTTAACTCTTATGCCACTCACAGATAACAGTCTTCTGAAACAAAAATGGTCAGACTGAAAATCAGCTGTTCAACACTGCCAGTAGAAACAAAAATGTACAGTAGTGTAAACAAGATAAAAGAATGGATGAAAGAAATCATTAACAGCCACCCACATCTAAAGTCTCTGACTCCATTTATGTGGGTAAGGATTTTGTCTTGGGCTTCAAGCAGGCCAGAATTCATCAACAGCCGAAGGCAAATTAGGATCTGCATATCACCCTCCCTGAATGATGTTATCGGGAGCTCCTGCAGTCAGCAGTTACGGATTCCTGCCACATACCTTCAGCCCTTTCCTTGCCTCAAACAAGAAACAAAACCAAACAATTGAAAATCTAGTTTATCCTGTCAATAACACAACAGACCGTTATTAAAATACAGACAATGGATAAATGTAAAAAACAAAGTGAGTAATTATGGAAATGCATAATTAATAAAAATATTGAAGAGCTATTTTTCCCTGCATTACTATCACCATCCATTAAATTTGTGCTTTTATTTTCACCCAGTACTGTAACCCAGTCCAAACAGGTGAGATTAATGGTCCTGTCTTTCCGGGGAGATCCAATCTCAGCTGGTGTTGCAGTAAATGACAATACTAACAGACACAGAAACAGTACCTAGAGGTTGCCCTCCACCATTTTCACAAAACCCCTTAGTACACAGCATTCTGGTTGCTATTTGTGATGGTATCAAAAAGGTACAAATAAATTTAAATAAAGAGCTTATTTTAATTGTAAATAGTAACTAAAAGTTGATGCTTATGCTATACTAATACTTGTCATAAAATAGATTAATAAATAAATGGTATACTAATTCTGGGAACCTTTAAAAGCATCCAGACAAATTAAAGAAATTGTCCATTCAGTAGTAAATCTTAATCTCTTCATTCTCTTTAGCTACTTCACTAAACCCCATTCCCTTTTACTTTGTAGTAAACTTTCTAATATTTCATTTTCATTTCAGCTAGAGCCACTGAGAGATCTCTGTGAATAAGAAAACTATTCAAACTAAGTAGCAGCTCAATATTTGTCTGTCAGGAAAAGGAACTAATCATAGTCATCCCCACTTAGGGCACTCAAGAGCAGAACAGCATGGGCATAATAATGTATAGCAGCTTTTGTACACACATGACAAATGAAGCAAGAACTGATTAATTTTCCAGCAGTTCTAAAATGGTCTGTAATTTCCCTCACATGTCACTCCATTAGTTCTTAGCTCCTTAACTTACCACTTAGAAAAATTACTTGTGATTTGCTGAGTAATAAATGTGTATTTCTAGTCAGCAGAAAAGTTTCAATCTATCAAATCTTGAAACGTGCAGTCTGAGATCCTATTATCGCTTCTAGATTGGGATTCTCTGTATGCAAATCAACACTTACAAAGGTTAACATTAACTTAGAAATGCAGAGAGAAATTTCTCCGGAAGAACAGTGAAATAAAGTTTGATCTCATAAAGATTCATAGCTTCAAGTCCAGAGAAAGACAAACATAGGCCACTGTTCTGGGATTAAAGTTTCAGATGTACTCTATAGGTGCAGCCCAAATGAACCTTAGGCATTTTGAGATTTCCAAACCTTAATGACCTGCTTCAGCTGTCCTTCCTATGCTGTCTCTGCACTGAAAATTGAAAAAACTTGTGAGTGTCCAGGCTCTTAGCTTAGGTACTTTGTTTAGGCGTTTAGAGCTGGAGTAAACAAACATGGGCCTTGGAGTTCAAATGAGTTGCTCAGGGTAGTACCAGCTGGTTTGAACAAAGCCAGAAACGGAAACTGTTTGGTAAATCCTGGCTATCTTGCAATATATCATATAATCATAGAATCAGTTAGATTGTAAAAGACCTCTAAGATGATAGTATCCAACTGTTAATTCAGCACCACTGTGTTCACCACTGAACCGTATCCCCAGGTGCCACATTCACACACCATTTGAACACTTTGAGAAAGGGTAATTCCACTACTTTCCTGGGCAGCCTATTCCAATACCTGACCTCCTTTCAGTGAAGAAATTTTTTCTAATATTCAATCTAAACCCTCTCTGGTACAACTTGATGGCATTTTCTCTTGTCCTGTCACTCATTACCTGGGAGAAGAGACTGACCCCACCAGGCTACAACCACTAATGATTCAGAGCCAGGATATTGCCCAAAAACTGTACCTTAGAAACATGATCAGAGTCATTATTTTGAATGCTGTGTTCTGCAGACATAGTCCTGAGGCCTCAGCAGCAAACACTGAGCAGAAATTCTGAAACTTGAGCATGCTTTGTGTAATGCTGCCCTTGAAATATAAACTGAGTGTCACAGATCATGAGAAATCTTCTGGATGGTTAGGCTTTGTTTCTAATGTGCCCTTACCTACAAGACACTTGAATAGAATCATTAGAATATCCTGAGTTGAAAGGGACTCACAAGGATCATTGAAATCTAACTCCTGACCCTGCATAGGACCTTTCCCAAGAATCACACCAGGTGCCCAAGAGTGTTGTCCAAATGCTTCTTGAACTCTGTCAGGCTTGGTGCTGTGACCACTTCCCTGGGGAGCCTGTTCCAGTGCCCAACCACCCTCTGGGTCATGACTCTTGTCCTAATACCCAACCTAAATCTGTCCTGACACAACTTCAAGCCATTCCTTCAGGTCCTGTTACTGGTCATCACAGAGAAGAGATCAGTGCCTTCCCCTCTTCTTCCTCTCACAAGACCTCTCACAGACTGCAATGAGGTCTCCCCTCAGTCTCCTCTGCTCCAGGCTGAACAGACCGAGTACCCTCAGCCGCTTCTCATACTGCTTCCCCTCACGGCTTTTCACTACCTTTGTAGCCCTCCGTTGGACACTTTGTAATAGCTTTATATCTTACATTGTGATGCCCAAAACTGCATGTCAGTATCCTAGTCTGAAACCACAGCCCTCCTAAAAGAGTAATGAATAAAATCTGAAATAAAAAAAATCAAGAAATTAAAATAAAGCCCATGGCTTTAACACAAACAGTTTTTCATCAAAAAAAAGGCGGCAAGGACACCATGAAGTTCAATACAGATTTGTTAATTGCTATTATTTTATACAAAAGATGTTTAAGTATCATTATAGTAAATAGCATCCTAAAACTGACATGGCTACAAGCTGTGCCAAGAAGGGCAGTCACACTCAACCTCTTGAATGCTAGAGCCCAAGCAAGGGTCTTTATTTGTGAAATGGTTTACGTGACCTGGGCAATCTGACATTTTAATGATCTAGCAGGTAGATTTTTGCTCAAGTTGTGAAAATAGGCTTTTTGGAGAGTGGTTATTGCAGCCCAGGAACAGCTGCTCCTCAGGGCTATAGGAAAGCTTTTGTTCCACAGGCTGGCCTCCTTTCAGTGAGGCCCTCTCTTGAACCTGTAGGGATCATGCAGGAAACATAAAAGTTACTGAGGCCTCACTGACTTTGTCAAGGCCACGTGTGGGAATTTTTAATGTTTGAGTTGCTTCAAAATTATAGCAATTACTAGAAATATTCCAGGAAAAAAGGACTTTTTTTTTTTCTTTCTGCCAGTTCAGATTTCCCAACTGAAATTGTCATTTTCATCTGCTAGTCCTTTAAAAAAATAGAATTATAGACACTCTTTAGTCACTGGATAACAGATGTTATGAAACTTTGTGGTACTCAGTCATAATTAAGTCAGGTCTAATATGCATCTGTCAGAAACCATTGACCTTTTCTGATGATGATAGGGAAAAGGCTTTGATACTCTACCACACATTTAAGGATTTTTGAAGGAAAAATGTCAAAGGTTTGGGTGTTCTGGCAGGAAATTACCTCTTGCGTTCCTAATGACAAATGTTTTTAGCTTAATCTAAGTAAACAATTTAATGGTGTTGCTTCAGTTGGGATTTCTAATCCAAAATATCATCTTTCATATGCTTCCCTAGCAAAGAATCAGGGAATTGTAGAATTTTTTACAATTTTTAAGGTGACAGTCTGTCAGAGCAAAGGAGTAAAATGCAACTGACAGCTTTCAATACAAAATTTGGAGATAAAGGAATATTTGAAAAGGAATTTTTTTAAAAAATTGGTTTTAAGCAGAATTTAAGCCTATGACTTACCTTTAATATTGTGGTTAGCACAAGGACAAGATAATCACAAAGCTGTTGTAAAAAAGTTCAGTAGCTCAGAAACAGTCAGTTGAAACTTGTAACACAGCTAATGCTCTATATTATTCTTAGGTTTCCTATCATAACTTTTAGCTAAAACTGGATGTCAGGTACCTGATAAAGATCCTTGTTTGCAAAGTCAAGATACTGAGCTAAAGCTACCCTGAATGTACAGGTAGCCAAAAGGCCTCTTCCCGTTAATACAACCTAACCATGTAGGCATTCCGTGAGCAAAAGCCTGTGAGGACTGAGAGGTGGACAGACAAAGAGGAGAAGACAGCAGCCAGCAACACTGCCCAATGACTACAGCACTGATCTGACATTTCTGCAGTCCTGGCTTCAATTTCCTCCCTGACTAGGCTCGTGGTGTTTTGTAGGATGAAAGAATTTCGGCACAGATCATAGAAGTACCCAGGCATATGGGCATTCAAGTCCACCTGACATCAGCATAACTGGAAAACTTATGCCATGACATCCCCTTACGAGCCCAGGCCTTAATATCTCCCTGTGTCGGGTCTCTGCGTATAAAATTGTAGTAATATTCCTTTTTCTCAGGGAGGTGTAGCAAGGCAAAGTGAGTTAAAGATGAAGAAGATGTAAAGGAGGGTATTAGACGCTTTCAACAGAGAAAGGTAACATTGCTTTTCAAGTCCTATCTCTTTCAGAAAGCCACACATGTGTGTGCATGCATTACTGTATTTATTTAACAGAATTTCTAAATCCTGTATTGAGGAGTTGCAAAGAACATTTTAAAGGTCTTATTTCAGTATTTTACATTCATTTCTTTCTTTTATCAAGTTACTTTTATTGTCTTTTAAAGGTGTGTCCATCCACTTAGATTCCATGCTCCTAAATATCTTGTGGGTTAATTGACGCAGAGGAAAAATGTGGTGTTTTCATAGCTTGATTCTTTTAAGCAGGTTACTGTGTTCTTTAGCTTCAAGGAGAACAAAAATTTACCTAAGCCCACACAGAAATTCAGGCTTGAAAGCTGTACAAAAGCCATGACAAACAAACAAAAAGCTTATTTCGGAGATGAAGGAACATAATCTTTTCCCAGTGCATCTGTAGTGTAGGCTGCAAGACAAATGGCAGTGAGCAAAAGATCAAATAACATTCCTCATCGCCTAAAACAAATAAATAATCTAATACCAAGGATTAGAGATCAGATGGTTTAATATGTATCTCTCCTTGGCCATTGGAGGAAATGTATGTGGCCGCATTTTATGTTTAGCCACACGAAAATTTGCCCCAAATGCAGGGTGCGCTGCATAATCAGATTTCAGTTTTGAAATAGCTTTTGCTTTCCTACTCCAGAAAGAAAGCCAGTGTTTCCCAATGCTGCCCGGGGAATGCCATTACTGCATATACCTAAACAACAAAAAACAGAATGGAAAATAAACTCACATGGACAAGAGGGGAAGGGAAAAGCAGCAGCTCCTAGACAGGAAAATAAAAACACCTCAAACATTCACATGTGGCAGGGCTTGAGTTAAAGAGACAGTGCCAGGTGATTCAGTCATTGTTCATGTTCTGTGGTTTCACAGCACATAATATTACTGATTCTTTTGTATTAAGAGGACTTCAATGATATTTAAACCTATCGTTGCCACACTGGCAACTTAAAATTTTGAAGCACATTCCTAGTTTTTTCTGAAAGACAGTGAAAATCACTTCAATTAAGTGACAATGATTTTGCTCCTGATTTGGCTTTTATGCAATAACATATAGATGTTTCCGTTAATCTTTTCCTTTTTTGGCTATTAAGCCTACTGTAAAATTTACACTACCTTTATTATGAAGTACCAGACCTTTCTTCTTAAAGTTATTTTCCAATTAAAATAATGGGTAGGGTAATTCCATCTGAAAGCAATTTCCTGCAATGAGATTCAAAAGGGTAACAGAGATAATATTTTCTCCAATTAAACATAAATATGTTGCATTTCTTGCTAATTCTCCAATTTCCAATCTTAATTAAACATGACAATATTCATTAACAATATCTTATGTTTATATAAATCAGCCCCATCACTGAAATATAGTGTTCTTCCCATTAGACACATTCTGTTTTTCTCCAACCATACACACCAAGGGCTTAAACTGGAAATTTCAGGAGCAGTCCCGAAGAAGAGAACTGAGCTACTCACATTGACTTCATTCAAGATTAGGGTCTCAGAGCTGCCACATTCTCATTTTCTATCTGTCTCCAGAACCTGTAGTCAAAAGTCAAAGAAGACATTAGTCCTAACTTTTAACTTCAGGTGAGTAATCAAGATTTGGTCACCTTTACCTTCACTATATCACTGAAAACTGTCTTCATTTTACCTTTGGTTTTAGTATTCTACTGTCTTCTCACTATCCTTTTTCTCTGTTCAGTGCTACTCCCTTCCTAATTAATGATGCCCAGGAACATGGATGGACACTTTTTGGGTTTGTTCCATATTTTTTCTGTTCATTTAATTCCTTTATTAAACATTACTTTCTTTTCCCTCTACTTTTATGGCAGGCTCAAATCTCCACATTGATCTACAAACACAGCAGATGGTGTGGAAATTTGGACCCAAGCCTTGTGAACAGCTTCTACTTCTCTTATGGTCCAAACTAAATGCCCTGATCTGGCAGGAATTCAGAAATCCAAACAAGAGTGCTGATCCCACAAGACTTCAGCATGTATCGTACTGTGAGAAAGCAAAAGGGCCATTTTGCTTCCATGGACTAGCTTCCACCTTCAAAGTTAAGCACGTGTCTTAGCTGCCAAAGGGAAATTGCAGGCAGAGCTCTCTTTCACTCCTGCTAATCCCTTATTGCTGGAATAGCATTTCACTTTCTACCCAGAGACCATGTCCACATACAGGTGTCAACAGCTCTTGCCCATCTTCTGCTCAGGTTGTACCCAGAGCCATTCATCTGCAGACAGGAGGATCAGTACCTACATATGCACAGTCAGGACAGAACTGTCACAGCTGCCAGGGAAGTATTGGATGGAGCTGACCTTACCTCCAAAGGTTGTTTTGATTTTTTTTTCTCCATCTGGAGGGCAATGCTGGGGTCTGATATTTATCTGAACATTCGGCGAACACTCAACGCTTTGTCAGGACTCAGTATGAATACTGAATTCTGAAAAACTTCAAGTGTACCATGAAACTGGAAAAATTCAGCTGCATGCTGAGAGGGCTGGCTGAGATGGAGGGTAAGGTCATAACCAGGAGTGATAGAAACTATAAATCTTGAAAAATTGTTGTTTGACCAACAAATATTCTTCCCTTGATGTCCATTAAATTTTACAGTGCAGGCACTGCTCAAAAACTCAGAAGTAATGTGTTACATGCAGACCAGCCTTGATGGTAAGCACTTGCGGGGTAGAAAAAAACTTCAAAAAAGATGATGAAAGGCTTAAATCTAAACTGAGATGTTTCTTGCTTAAAATCATGCAGATTCAGAAAGAACTGACCACTGTTGAAGGGAAGGACAATTTCTCCAGAGAAGAAACCCCAAAGCTTCTTTGTCTGAGCTTGGCCAACACTGGGTGCCCAAAGCTGCCTGGAAGACTTCACTGACCAAGCTGTGGTTTCTGCCCTACTCTGAAGGAGGAGAAGAGGTAGACTGGTATTTTAAAAGATCTTAAATACCTCATTGAGGGAAGGCAAGCTCTTGATTTCCCTTAAAGTCAATATGCTTAAGAAACCATCGCTTCATTCAGACAATTCAAATTTCCACTGTCCACAAAAGCAGCTGTGAAGAGACAGCTCTCATAAGGCCTAATTGTCCATATGCTATTGACCTGAATAGTCTAGAAGATATGATCTGGTCTGTTGCCATCTATCCTCATGGCTGTGGCTGAAAGTTTAGTACTTCAGCAGGGGTTTCTTCTGAGAGCTGCAGTGCTATTAGGAAGGTTACTAACCACAAGGAAAATTATGAAAGTCTGTTCATTTCCCAAAGCCAGTCAGAGACAAATTTTGTGTTCACTGTTGAGGAACTCATGGGAGACATGTTTTGTCCCAGACTCCTTCTCCACAGGTCCTCTGAAAGGGTCAGCGAACAGCTCTGCTTTCACAGAATGTCTCAGAAAGCAGATGGTGCCAGTCAATTTCCCCACATTTTCCCAGTCTGCATTAGCTGTCTTACAGACATGGATGGGAACTAACAAGTAAAGCTCAGTGTGGGTAAGTCTGGGGCAATTTTGGCTGGAGAGAAGAGAGTAGCTAGAACACAATTTGGTTTAGTGTTCTTTGACTACTTTTACCTTCTGTGACAACAGCTTGCAACCTCTGGGGGTTTATATCTCCACCTGCTGCTCAAAGTTTATGTAGCACAAGCTACCTTTTTTTTTTCTTTTACTATGTCAGAGCTGTGGCCTTTTCTTTCATGAATAAATGTAGACTCCTGACCAATTCATAGCCTACAAACGTAACTGAGGGAAAGCAGGTGTGAAAGTCACACTAGATAGGTAAAGCTGAACCCCAGTCCTACAAAGGGAAATCATTAATCAACTAAAGAACATAAGTTAACATGTAGCTTGCCTAAAGCATTTGAGATTTCTATTTATCTCTAAATAATTAAAGGCTTCACATGATTTCCAATGCCATCAAATCCATGTAAGTAAATTTCTACAAGCTGTTATAAAGTCTTCTGTTCAGTTATGTTAACAAACATACAGCATACATGTTCCTATATCTTAACAGATATAGGAAGCCCACCGTACAAAGAGCCCTACAGATACACAGATATACAGCTGCAACTTAGATCTATCCGGAAACTGAGTTAGGCTCTGTTAGTTCTCAGAAATGGCATTTGAGCAGTGGTCTAGGATTTGTGCTGACTGCTTACCAGTTTCCAGAGGGAGTCAAGGTGTGAATGTTGACAGGTAAAGACCCAGGAGAGCCTCAGATTTCTGCCTTTGTCATGTTACTGGAACTATTGACAGCAGAGGTAACCCAAAAGGAAGCCCTACTCCATACAAACAAGAAAGGTTCTCTAGTTAAACGGACATCCTTAATTTGCTTCTTGCCCTTGGACCAATAGATCCAGTACCTTCACTGGGAAGAGGCTGTGATATTACACTAACTTTGTAACCACAAACAGCAGAGAAAGGTGCAGAAAAACCAGGACTAAGATTTCTTTCTCAATGACTTTCTGTTACAGTTTTCCAAGTACAACTCAGATTTCTAGGTATGTCCTGTTTTACATGTCCCTGAAAAAAATCTCAGAAGCAAGAACAAGCAGAAAACCAGCTGAAGTCTGAGAAGTAAAAAAGAGGAACTTTTATAGCCCTCTTCAGTTGAGGTGCAGACAGCAGTTAACCCTACGTTTCTCTCCCCTTGCACATAAGGGGTCATGGGTAATCACTTATGACTAATTACACACTTGTGTCAGGGAGATGCCTTTTCACATCTGGTTCAGATAATCCCATAGTCCTGAAATGTTCCACCAAATGTTGCAAAAAAATACAACCTGTGCAGTACAACAGCTGGTGGATGACCTGAGCCTGCAGACTGACACCTAATAACACATTTGTACCCTGCAAGAAGATCTTATTACTGCATGGTCTTTTTACATGATGAAGGATTATCATCTTCAGGATGAGAATTCCACCTTTAAAGTGGAGCCATAAATGTTTGAGGAAATGCTGACTGAAGAACTGACCAATGTGCTGTAAAGCCAAATGCCAGACTTGGAGAGAGAGGTCAGGACAGGGAAAAAGATCCTCATTATAAAGTTTGAGTAGCAGCTTCTCAGTCAGGGGTCTGAACTTTCTGACACATCCACACCTTCAACCTGCCCCATGATTCTTTTTCATAAAGCATCCCCTACCCATCTCACATGCTGTCTTTCTAATCTCTCTCTACTTTTGTCAGTAAGATTAAGAACACTTAGATATGACATCCCAGATAAATGAAAATTGTGAAAATATTTTTTTTACTGCCAAGAAATTAGTGCTGCAGATTGTCAAATGGCTTAACCAAAAAGGTCTTATACTACACTTAACAAGTGCTGACAACACTTTTTTCAGTCCACTTGCTCAGTGTTTTAATTATTCCTTAGTAGGGAAATAATTAGCTCTAATTATCAGTTAATTATAATCTTTTTGTTTCAAAATTTTGATCCATGTATGACTTGTGTAGGTATAATACAAGTTACATAAGACGCAGTATGTTGCCCCATCACAAACTGCTCAGTATCAGTTAATAGCACGACTTTTATTATATGCATGACCTTCAAGAGTGGCTCTCTGCACCAAAAGTGCTCTTCCAGACACTGAATTACTAATGTAGATGTACCTTTTGAGGGAAGGTAGAATGATTTCCCTGATCTCCAGAGACATAAGCAAGAAATTATCTTTCTAAGTTTTAGAATGCCTGTCTTCCACGGTAAAACCATTTCTATAGACAGCATATTCAAACACATATGAAGATTTTGTACTTTATCAGAAAGAAAAGTGAGAAAGCTTGTGGAAAGTATGACTATTGGGGGGGGGGGTTACCTCCAAGGTCTCTATGTTCAGTCTAATGATGTGGGATTTGTATATTCAATAAATTATAACCCCAGTGGATGTCTACAACTATAGAAGTAGTTCCAGAAATTTTAGTATTCGGGGTTCTGCATTGAATGAAGCATAGTGAGCCATGCAGTTCAAAGCTGCTTCCCCTTTGTTGGTGTGTTCTGAGACTAAATTCAAACTGACTTACAAAATTAATTGTTGACAAAACAGTAGGTCTCACTGGTTTAAATACTTTAAAAAGAGAATGTAACAGCAGATTTTTAAAATTCTGTACTAGTCAAGAATCACATATTTTGTGGAAGTGAGAGAAAATAATGCGCACTCTTGCACATTAATAATAAGATAATGATAATAATGTTTTAATAATGTCAACGTATAGGTAAGGCAAAAATTTCATGCAATTCCAGAGAAAAAGTATATCAGAGAGGAAATAGAAATTAAATAAATCATTAAAATTAAAAAAAACATAGTATTATAGCCTTTAGATCCCTCTACCTTGCACTTCAGAAAATAGTCTTGCTGGTTATAAAGGTTTAGCTTGTGTTGCAGATTAGGAAGGCATGTATATAAAAATATACTAAAACCTGAAAGACAACTTTGTCTGACTTAAGATACCCAAAGTGCCAAGCCATTGTTCAGAGCACTGCATCCTCTATGCTACAAGACCAGCCTTCACATTTTTTGCCTAAATATCCCATTTACCTCCCTAGTATTCTTCTAGAAGGACCACACATTCACTTTATCTGCCTGACATAGAATCATATGAGAGTACCACAAGGGAGCTCTGATTGCAATGCACCTGGCAGGTCCCTCCTCCAGAGAGGGACAAGCTCAGGTCTGTGCTGACACATATCACAGTCCCAGGATGCCTCATCTGGCATGCACTGAGGCCACACCAATTTATGGGCTTACATTCACACATTTGAAAAAAAGACATATTCAGGTTTGACTACCAAAATACAAAGTCAATACAGTCAGCAAGACTGAAGTGGGTATTGGAACAAGGTAAGATGTCCTACTCAAAGTTGGCTTCATCACTTAAATAGAGGTTAAAAAAATAAATACCCATTAAAAAAAAAACCACACACCAAGAGAGAGGCGAGATTCAATCTTTTCTATTAAAAGGTATGGAATACAGGCACAAATTTTTGGTACTATACTCTGTTTTCACGAGAGACCAATTACACTTAAATGCAAAACATTTCTCTGTTGTGCCAGATACTGTTTCATGGAACTGGAAGGCCAGTCCTTCTAACCAGAGGAGAGGGATCAGTATCTGGTGAATGATGCTTCCTTCATAAGAGCAGCAATATGACCCTTATAAAAAAATTTACTTTTTTTTCAAGTATAAATTCCACCATTTCAAAGACTTGATGCTACAAGAACCAAAATCATTGCAAAACATTGCACAATGTGGACAAAAGTAGATCTCCAACACACAACTGGAAACCTATGTTAATGAAACCAGCTGGGAGTTCCATACATCCCCCAGCACATGGGCTGTGTGTTCCACAAATCACAGACTGCAGATGTAGGATAAGCCCTAAAAAGTTTATGTTAGGTGAGAGTCCACTTTATGGGTAGCACTGGCAAGACTCCACAAACCAAATCAGTTTTTCATAGTGAAATACACTCCTAGAAACTAAACCCAGCCCTAAAGTATAAACTAGCTTGTCGGAGCTACACAGTATGCACTAAGCTGAAGAGCAACACCTTGTACATTTTACAAAGTTAAAACTATAACAAAAAAATAGCTTTCAGAAAACAATAAGGAAGAATTAGGAAAAAATATATAGTAGTTACATAATGTAAGAAAAATTCCTGCAGTTGGGACCCTATTCATAATCCCATCCCTTCAGCAGTTCTGCTAAGACAGAATACTCTGGCAGCTCCAAAGAGCACACATGTTTATTCACATCATGTTGTGCACTCTGCCTCTTACTCATGTTAGAATATTTTATGTCTCTGGCAATAGAACATGAAAGGCCATGAAGGGGGTGGCTCTTTAGGTTTATTATAGCAGAAGGCTGCATGCAAACACACTAGACATATTACCAGTACCTAGCTATTTCAAAGAGCCCCTATAGTACTTTTCACATTGAAATGTATCAGAGGTATAGGTACAACTTTGGTTTACAAGGTCTAAAACCACAACATATCACAAGATATACTAAAATTTAAAACACTGTTTGACTAATGTAAAATATGATTTGTCTTTCTTCTGATCCTGGAAAGGCAATACAAGGTAAAAATGAACTTGTAAAAATCATAGAACCATAGGAAGGTTTGGGTTGGAAAGGACTTTCAAGATCAGCTAGTTCCAACCCCCTTGCCACGGGCAGGGATACCTTCCACTAGACCAGGTAGCTCAAAGCTCCTTCCAACCTAGTGTTGAACATCTCCAGAGATGGGGCATGCATAACTTTTCTGTGCAATCTGTTCCAATGCTTGACCATCCTCACAGTCAAGAATTTCTTCCTAATATCCAATATAAACCTACCTTCTGTCAGTTTAAAGCCATTACTACATGCCTATCACTACATGCCCTTGTAAACCATCCCTCTCCAGCCTTCGTATAAGCTCTCTTTATGTACTAGAAGGGGCTCTAAGATCTCCATGAAGCCTTCTCCTCTCCAGGCTTATCAGCCTCAGCTCTCTCTGATTGTCTTCATAGGAGAGGTGCTTCAGCCCCCTGATCATCTTCATGGCCCTCCTCTATACTCACTGCAACAGGTCAATGTTCTTCCTATACTGGGCACCCCAGAGCTGGATGTCATACTCCAAGTGGGGTCTCACCAGAGCAGAGGGACAAAATCACCTCCCTTGACCTGCTGGCCACGTATCTTTTGATGCAGCTCAGGATACAACTGGCTTTCTGGGCTGTGAGCGTATGTTGCTGGACCGTGTTGAGCTTCTCATCAGCCAATGCTCCCAGGTCTGTCTCCCCAGGCCTGCTCTTTATCCATTCTCCACACAGCCTGTATTTGTGTTTAGGATTCTCTGACTCTCCTGCAAGACCTTGCACTTGGTGTTGTTGAACTTCATGAGGTTTACACAGGCCCAGTTCTCAAGCCTGTCAAGGTCCTCTGGATGGCATCACTTCACTCCAGCATGTCAGCTGTACCACACAGCTTGGTATCTTCAGCAAACTTGTTGCAAGTGTACTCAATCCCACTGTCCATATTGATGATGAAAAAATTATTTAAAGAAAACCTAATTTGATACCAGATTATTACAAATGGGTGTGAGGACTGTGATTCCTGTAACTTTCTGAAATTATACAAGCAAATAATTCCATCACTCTCTGTGCCCTCTTTATGTTGTACCACTACAGCAAAGGCAGCATAAATCAGCCTCTAGAAATTTCCAGAGTTCAGGAGTGGTAGACAGTAAGCACAGGCAGAGCCATGGTGCCCTGCTGCATTGGCAATCTGGGAGGATGTTGGTGCAAGTTGCCATTTCCTCAAACTGCTCTAATTTGTGCCCTGGAGTAGTCCAGACTCTAGTACCGGCCTGAGGGGTTTTTCTGTCATGCTCTATCTCACTGGAAGTGAAGATCCTGAACCCTTAACTGCCACTATCTGCATTTTAGCTGGAACTACAAACAACATTTTGATCTCACCCATATTTTCCCAACTCGGATCCGCAAAAGAAACTTTTAAGAACCCTTATGAAGACCACAGACAGGCTGGAAAACTTTAAAAAATGCACCTTAGTCTCAGCGGGTGTTCTCTTGTGTTGTCTACAACCATGATATACAACTACATAAAAAGTAAACTATGGCTTTAAAAAACCCTCATCCATAGGCTTCCTTGTGAGCTAATCAGGTAAAATATAGATCCATGTTCATGTTCATCCTTCAAATTTAGTTTGGTGGTATTATTGAATAGGTTTAACATTGCTCTCCCACCCCTTGCCTGAAATTCTGGGTACTCTTGGCAGGTAGATTGGGTTGCTGGGGGAATATTTGCAGTGGAAGACAGAATTTTTTCCGATATATTCCTGTTGAGACCTTCAATAAATTAAATTGGTGGTTTTGAAGTTTTTCTGCCTACTTGCTACCATAAGTCTCTAAATAGAGCCTCTATAGTTTTTTCTGTATAACCCATCTTAGTGTTTATAAGGTGGTAGAAGTTGTGGAACTTACTTGCAGGCTTGCCAAGGTCAGTGTATGAGCATAGCTCCGCTTTATTAGACTTTGGAAACATTCCCATTTGGAGGTTCATTTTCAAATGTATAAATCTCAGTTGGTAAAATACCATGACCTTCTAGCAACTTCTAAGCAGAAACCTACATTCACCTCATACATCAGCATAAATCTAACTCATATCACCTTTTATTCCTCCTCCTTCCACAGCTGGTCCACCACTCAGTGGGAAACTGCTGAGTTTCACATCTCAGGGGAGCACTTTGCTTTGCAGTGGTTGCCACTGTACCAGTGTGGCAAGAGCCATTTTTATCTCTGTGGGTTTTTGCCAGAAAACAAAAAGATCCTAAAATTACCCTGAACTCCCAAAATGATTGCTATAGTAAATAATTCTGAGCTATAGAAAGTACGGTAAAGAATTGCTCTGCTTCTTCCCTTACAACTGTAGGCAGCAAGAGATTCATTTTCTTATGTGATTTCTGCAGAGCTGCTACCTCGACATTAAAAGAAACTTTAAAAAAAAAAAAATCTAAGGCCAGTTTTATTCCAGCAGGTGCAGGGAGAAACAGTTTGCACCTTCATGCATGATCAAGGACTACTGTTCTCTGTGATAGCTCTTCTCTCTACCCAAGGAAAATCACACAGCACTTTCACTTCTCCCCACACTTTACACAACTCCCCTGAACTTAAAATCATCCCCAAAGAAGCTCCAGAACTACTCATAAATCTTCCTGGGGATGTACAGAACAAGCCTTGTCTACCGGTACCAGCCAGCTTGGCTTAGGTGATCCTTATCTGAGCCAATTTCACTAACTCCTTGGATTGTGGCAGTCCCCAGAGGAGGAAAGACTCCAGACATCTGCATACTTATTCAAAAATTCACATCATGTAGAGGTCCATGTTGGTGGGTGTTCCTGTCAGGGGCATGCTCAGCCAATTCATATCAACTGTGACTGAAAATGTGGAAATTCTACCACGTTGCCTCTTGGGCTTGGACTCATTCCTCCTAAATCTCGAGGATGAGGTTAGAGCTTACCTCTAATGACTGATTCTTTTATACAATCCAGTAAAAACAGAAAGCTTGCACCTTTTTTACTTCCAGAAACAAGGAAACAAAAATAGAAGAAAAGAAAGGCTCATAAAAATGGTAGCTAAGCAATTTAACTCAAATGTCACATTTACAGCCTCTTTATTGCCAGCTGTAACGCAACATGCGCTTCAGTCCTTGTGACTGAATCTGCTCATGACATATTGTAGGCTACATTCACTCACAGCATTGCTCAGTTCAAACTATATGCTTTTGTGATCAATACAACTGTGATAGAGGGGCAAAGGGCAATCTATTAACTTTTAAATATGAAAATCATTTTTATTCTAATTTTCCACTGCTTTCAATATCCATGCCTGCGTGTACTAAAAAGGAAAAAAAAATGTTGGGGAATAAAAGAGGGAGACAGAAGTAAAAGAAACCTTAAAAAAAAAAAAAGGGGAGGTAAAAGATGTAAAGTAAGACAAAATAAAGAAAATTGAAAGTGCAGAAACCTATGAAAGATAGGAAATCAAGGAAAGGCAAGCAAGAGGGTAAGGGGGCAAGCATTGCATAGGAACAGGAACTGTAGCAGCCAGCATAAAGACTGGTTAGTAAAAGGTGTCTGCAAAGATACTTCAAAATCTTTTGTGGGTGCAGGGAAAGTAACGCTAAAAGTGGTGTTGAACTGGGAGAAGGTGACTCCATCAGGAAGGGCTCTTGCTTCTCACAGTTGCAAAGTTAGGAGCAGGGGTTGCTCTGCCCCTGCACTGCAGCCTGGAGCCAGCCACCAGCTCTCCCAACCCAGTCCTGCTGGGGACCAGAGGAGCCCTGTGCACATAGTCACACATACATGAGCAGAGAGGGAAACCTGTAGCCAAGGCTGTTCAAAGCATTCCTGTCTGAAAAGCTTTTATTTTTAAAAAGGGCCAGAAATCCAAGTCCTCTGCACTATTATATTCCTTCTGCCTCCCATGAACACAAACATATACTCAGTCAGTCTTATGGTGAGGACTGCACTCCTACTATCTTGAAGGAGAAGATTAATTTAAAGCCTCCAAAAATTCCCTAAAATCAAAATACTCTGTTACTCTGTCTGAAACATTACAGTCAACTTCTCAAGAGCAGATATAAATTTAACAATAGCATACACTATTAATTAGTTTACAAAATGCCATGCACAATCTAGATGTTCAAAAAAGATAGTTTCCTACCCAAAGAATCTAGTTCAAGGCATAATGATGCTCACTGGATAGAAATGAAAGTAAATGGAGAAAGTAAACAGCAAGAGAGGCACCATTAAAACACAAGCAAGACATTCTACATTGGCTAGGAATAAAGTGGGAGACAAAGCAATGGTCCTTCTAGCACATTGAATCTACACAGCTTTTAAAAGAAAGTTTTTAATTTAAAACCAGTTCAGTTTGCCATAGTTAAATCTCACTAAACTACAGAACCGTACAAATCAGATATTTGTGTGCGTGCTGCCACTTGTGTAATTTACACTCCAGCCGTAAGTGATTACTGGATCAGCCAGCTGACATATGGGAAATATTTGCACAGAACTGTGACACAGGGAAGTTTGTGGTTTAAAAAAAAAAAAAAAAAAAAAAGGGGGGAAGGGAGGCAAAAAAAAAAAAAGGTGCTGTTAGTATGGAGCCTGTGCCACTCCAGCTGAGTGAAGCCAAAGTTTCACTTGGAAGTTTTCCCACCAGAACTTCCATCCTCTCAACGGTGTTAGCTAGAAAAGTCTTTTGCATTCATAATGCTTTGCTTTCACAGGAAGAGAGACCTATTGCTGCAGAGCAGCAGCTGCATCCCTCTCTAAAAATCTATCTATTCAAAGAAGTGTTACGAGTTTAAACATTACTAAATGAAAATAAGAGTTGTCAGGGGAACTCAGATGTTGAGCTCTACTTATGTTTGCAAAGTCGATTTAAGAGGGGAAAACTCAGCTGCTCCTGCTAGAAATACTGGCGACACAGTGGAGTTTCTTTTCCTTTTGAGCTAACAACTACGCCACCACACCGCGGTGCCAGGGAATGCCGCAGAACAGCAGTGCCGTCTAAACCGACCCTCTAAGCCAGGCTCAGGTTCAAGATCATCCCAATCACCGCGCACTAACCACCCTGGGTAATTTTTGCCACAAGCTATCTCAAGTTGCACGTCTTCTCTAAATACACACTGTGCAATTTAAATCCTTCCTCCTGCTGCTCTCATGGCGTTTTCAGCTGAAGATGTTTGCTGTGCTCAGTACCTGCCATGCTGCAGTTTGCTGCTACAGGCTGTTGAACTGATGCCATAAGTTTCAGTCCATAAGTGGCTGGCTTTCAGTGACAGAAGAAGTAATGCACATTAACACATTGTATAAAAGACCTAGGCTGTAAAGCCCTTTTAAATCCACCTGAATGATAATTGCTCATGTAGCAAGGGAAAGGGGGATCACATTTAGTTTGTTATTGCCCCAAACGCTGGGTTATATCGCAGAAGATGCACAGTTTTGTACCATAAAACACCAGCTCATTTACATGCTTTGGGCCCAATCCTGTCTCATTTGGTCAGCTTCCCTCAGCAGGACAGCCACAGAGAGAGGGGCTACCAGCCCCTCAGGCTACGTCTCTGCCCAATAGGTTTTTGCCATTACTGAATTAGTTATAAGATATGGCCTCTACTCAAATAACTAGCTTTTAATAGCGAGAAAACTCCTCCAAATTCTTCCAATGTTCTTCATGCTTTAAAAAAAAAAAAAATTTGACACTTCATATATGAGATGAACCAAACCAATTCATGGAAATGTGCATCCTATAACTAGGGAAAGTATTTTCTTACCATTGGTGTTAGTAGCTTATGAGAACTGACAAGATCACAGCCCACAGTGGCATGGCTGAATGCCTGCAGAAAGAAAAAGGCTTTTGTAAGTTTGTTGGAAAGAACCTACTTGCAGCCCTGACTTCTGACTGAAATGGAAGAAATATTCTACTTTCAAATGTGAATCAAAAAAATATTGCTAACATATTTCTCACCATCACCCAAATTATTTGTCTTACAAATATGCTTTTTTACTAATTCCTCAGAGGACAAGAGCTGGGTGGTAGATTTATACAGCTAAGAAAAAATTTTGAGAGGAATCCAAGCATTTTGAGGCATCTGAACTTTTCCAAACTTTCAGAACTTTAGAGCCTCATTCCTCACTACTGAACACACAGTAGATCCTCTAACTGTGTCATTACAGCTTAGCATGACTAAAACCACTCAAACCCCACATCTTTAAGCTGCTGGCAGTGGAAATCAATAATACCTTGCAATTTTATCTAGGGTAAGAGTTTAAAATGTATTACTTCTGAACATTCAGTGATTATTATCAAGGATATTCTTTCAGGATTCAAGAAAAATATGGGGCAGGGAGTGAAGAAAGATGGAATAATCTTTGACACTCTCATCCCCTAATTTTTAAAAAATACAAGATAGTCTAGATTTTAACATTTTTCCATTTGTTTTCTATAAGTAATGGAGGAGCCAATTAAAAATGTGATGGTGTGAGGCAACTCAGTAGCAGAAATTATAAAGTAGTCAAATTCAAATTTTTATGCAGGATTCAGAATTTAGGAGAAGTTGTAAATTACTATTGACAAGAGAGTTTTGAAAAACAAACCAGGACATCATCTTCCTATAAACTGAATAGTTGAGATAGATATACAAACGATATACACATGAGAAAGAGAAATAAAAATTAAGGACATTATCACTGCATCTCTGACCTCACTGAAAGAAATATTATAGTTGTGGAAGAACCAAAAAATACCAAGGCTTTAAAGTAAAAAAGTCTGCATTTATTCTGACAAATGCAAACAAATACATTTGTATCACAGACATACTGAATAAAGCCTTTTAAGTGGTAGCTCCAAGTTCGTGGAGAAGGGCTGACAGCTTGCATCTGTAAATGAGTTCCAAACCTTAGGAGTTTTGAGTTGAAGAGTGCACTCACAAGCATGATCATGTCAGAGCCCAGGTGACTCTCATCAGCCTCTTAGATACCAAGAGTAGCTAAGTGCTGAAGGCACAGACTTCAGTGCAGACTGTTCAAGCACAGCTGGGAATCAGGCTCTTTTCTGTGTTATTTGGACTTCCCACACTTTGTTTTGTTTACTATTGGTATCCAATTAGATTGATAAAATGAACAGATCTGGCCAACAGTACTACAGTTGCTTCTCCAGGTTTGTTCAGGTCCAACTACTGGTATGGATTACAGTGTAGGTATGCACAATGCAAGTAGTTCAGTATCAAAACTTTTTTTAAAAAAGAGTAAGGCAACCACAGAAGAGCAAGAGAAGTCCCTTGGCTAAGTGACTAAGGAACGATAACATAGCTGTTTTCTGCAAAATTATTTCATAGCTCTGAAGTCAAACAGCAGTGACAGACATACTTCAAAAAAGACACAGTCCATATTCAACAACGCTTATATTTTGCATCTTTAGAAATATCCTGTAGTTTTTACCACAAATATTAATTCCTGCCTTAAACACTCCGTAATTTTGCTATGTGCTTTTAAGCAGCAACCATGTTTTGACACAGGATCGCTGTATTCCAAGGGTGAGAAAAATCAATGCGCTACTGTTTAAATGGTCTGTAGACTGCTTTGAGAACCAACCAGCAAAAGTGCCCTGCATTTATTTCATTATTTATTGTTATTGTGCAGAGGAGGCTATAAAGTCTGTTGGAATTCATTTCCCATGTGTATTTGATCACTGGGCTCTGTGCATGGACAGAGGGCACCTCTGTCCAATTAGGAGCTTTCCAAGGAAACATGGCAGAGGTATCCACTCCAGGGATTGTGTTTTATTTACTTTGCTTCTTAAACAGAAATATCAAACAGTTTTCCAATGCAGGACCAGACCTGATAATTCTCAACATGTTGAAAGGCAAAAGAAGTCTTTTTTTTTTTTTAATATACCCTACAAGAAGAAGTAAAATGCATGAAAGTTTCTCTTTGTCAATATCAGTAATACATATTAAATAACTACATGAAACATGTGCATATCATAAAAATAACTAACACTTGGATTCCTTAATAAATACGTATCTTTCAGATAAATCTGGTCATGGATACATGATTCTGAGAACATCTCTGATCTTCTGGACTTATTCATAAAGGATATGTTCCTAATCCAGACTGAGAGAGAAACTCAACAGAGTTTCACATGCAGAGATAGCACATACCCCATGACAAGTCCAGGTTCTTTGCTGCATTTTAAGGAGTTTTATGTTTAGCACAAACACACATTGCTATTAAACCATGATCACTCATTTAGTAGAGATTTTTAAGGCAGTGTGAGACAATAACCCTAAGCAAAACTGTAAAATGAGCATATGACTCATCCTTCCAACAACTATTAATAAATGCTACTTAGTGGCAAGAAATTTCTTTATGGCTCTGGTAGGAAATTAACAACATTAAAGTTAACACATTTATTAGAAATCATTTTTTTTCATTTAAAACAATTAATAGAATTCTCAAATAGACATAATGAAATCTGACATCATAATTCAGCTTATGCTTGAAAGGAAAAATTATTGTTTTTACTCAGCAGAGTAAAAAGTCGATTGCAAAGCTTGGACCTTCAAAACAAATGTGTTGATGTCTTTTGTTACTCCATAAAAGTTTATCAATATTTTGAATTATTTTTCATCTCACCTCAGTACAAAAATTCAGATCAAGAGAATTTTTAAGAAAGTATAACTATTAAAATTTCATAATAATTTTTTTCGGAAAAAGGAATTAATTTCCCTCCAGAAAGGTCAGGAACACATTTCAACAATTCCATAACTTTTCTTTAAAAAAATTCACATTATGAGACATAGCTAAACTATATTTTTCTTACAGACAACTTCTCTTCCCATAAACTGGAATTTTCTATGCAATGTGTTTCCCCAGAAAATGCCTGTCTTCGTCATTTTAACTTTAGCATATTTCAGATTAGCTAAGCATTTCTAATAATCATGCTTAGAAAGAATTAATGATTTTAACCTTCTTTCCTTGAGGTTCTGCGATGACTGCTGTGGAAAAAGACTGATCTTTTAGGACCCAATAGATTCCCTCATCATGCCTGAGAGTGTAATACTGTATAGCATAATTCAAATTTATAGATTTGCAGCCAATCACTGGAATATGGGGACCAATAGAAAGTGGCTTCACAACTGTCTCCAGGTGAGCTATTAATGGGGTGTTTGCCCATTCCAGATCCTAGAGTAAAGCCTGGTGCAGGAGAATAATGACAATACAGTACAGCAGAAACATCTACTGAGTAGGGTTCTTATTTCAGGCAAGATATTTTGCCATTGACTAGAGCTCCTGAAACACTGAGCGGATCCAGGAACTTCCCAGGCCCTTGGTCTTTGCAATCCGTTCATTAACTGAGAAAAGAGGGTGCAAAGGATTAAAGCTGTCACTAAAAATAGAGTCTCTGGAATGTTAAAAAGACTTAGTCCAGTTTAAGCTCTCCCAATGTGAATGGCAGTACCATGACAAAGACATTGGCCAACCTCTACATAAGTCATGGGAAGCTCCTCCCATGCTTTTGGTTATGGCTAGGTTTTGATGGGTTGTTTGGTGTGGGGTTTTGTGGGCGTTTTGGTTTGTTGGGTTTTTGGTTTTGTTTTTAATTAACAGTAAAATAAATTAACAGTCTAATACACACGGTTCTGGGGTTTATAGCTGAGTGTCCACCAATCACTAGATATAAGGGTGCTTAATGGAAAATTGAATCACTCAGGAACACAATAATGATAATATATATTATCCTGCTTGTATTCAGTAATTAAGCAATGTTTTTGAAGTGATAGGAATGTACAGAACAAAGCAGGGGAATTCTGACCATGCAGTGCAAAAGATTGGTTGCTTTCCACCGTGAGCATCAGTCACATGAACATAAAGAAATTTAAAACTCCAGTATTAAAGACAAGTTAGGAATATCAAAGACTTTTAGTAACCAGCCCAGATCTCCACTATTGTCTTTGACTCTTTTCTTCTACTTTTTTCCTCTTCCGTCTTCACATGGCCCTTTATATCTTTTTGCTATTTCCTGTCATTAGCACATGGCTGTTTATTAGCTTGCTACAAAGATGTTGCTTACATAGAGCAGCAGAATATCAGATACCACAGGGAATTATTTTCCCTTTGCAATTGTCTTCTGTATAATTTCGGGTAATTCTTGAAGACAGACTTTCATTTGTACTACGGGCTGTCCAAATTAAAGACACAACCTGAAAATATACATGTTAAACACAGTTACTACTACATGTAATATATACCACTACATACTTCACTCTCTGTTTTGAGTAACTTCTTCAAAATCTCAATTTACATCTGTACTAGAGCTAGAAAGTTAACTACGTTGTCCAAATTAAAGTCCAAGGATTTAGCTAACCTGATCAACTTTCTTTTACAGTAATAAATAGAGAGAAAACCCAGAACCAGATTCCATGTGAAACTTTTAAGACTTCAAATCTTTAAATCTTCTTTTTTCTATTTGCAAAATGCAGCTGACAGAGAACATCTCATACAGCCATGTTTTTCACAGCCTAGTACTCCAGAGAGTAGTGACAACTCTAGTGACAAACTGCTGTCATCTGACTGTCATCACCACCCTCTAGTATCTAAATATTAGCAAACTTCCTAGGAATTTGCCAAGAGATGGTCAGAGGTAAAAACACTTGAATGAAAGATTCTCTGATTGCCTACTTGCTATGTACAGACCCTTTTAAAATACAGGACTTCTGGAAAGAACGGCTGGACTCTTGCCTTTGGGCTGAATAAACCTGTAAATCCTCTGAAAGAAAGGGAGAGGCAGCAAGGGATAAACAGAGGTAGGAAATTTCAAGGTATTTTAAATTATTTCCTGTCCTTTTTTTCCTCAAGAAAGAGTCTTATGTTCATGGATACAGATTTAAAAATAGCTGAGTGACTTCCTGGCTGAGGGAAACAGAAAGATACAATTCAGGTTTATTGGCTGCCTAGCAAACATTACATTCTGGTTTTCTCTGCACATTCACACAAGTAATTGCCTGTACATACATAGCAAGAGAACAATAGAATCACAGAATATGCTGAATTAAAAGGGACCCATCTGGATCATCAAGACTAGCTCCTGGCCCTACACAAGACCATCCCCAAGAATCACACCATGTGCCTGAGAGTGTTGTCCAAACACTTCTTGAACTCTGTCAGGCTTGCTGACTGCTTCCCTGGGGAGCCTAGAGAGCCCATTCCACTGCTCTAGCACCCTCGGGGGGAAAAACTTTTTCCCACTATCCAACCTAAAATTCCCCTGACTCAGCTTCATGCCGTTTCCTTGAGTCCTGTCACTGGTCACGAGAGTGGAGAGATTGGTACTTGCCTCTCCATTTCAGTCCAAGATGTGAAAATTATCTTCAAATTCATGACAGGCTTGTTCAGTTATTTGGGTGCCCAGTGGTTTTAGAAATCTACTCCACATTCTATCAAATCATACTCAGCTCTTCAAACCAAACAGTACTCCAAATATTCAGATACTTTGCCACTCACAAGAGCAGAGACGGAATCCACTGATTTCTGTTTCAAGAGTATTAATTTACTGCTGTATGATATACAACATTTGTAAGAAAACGTAACTTCTCTTGTTTTGTTTTTTAATTTCAGAATCCTCTTACCAGAGAACTTGGGAAAATACTTTGAGTTCAATCCCATGCAACATCATGCAAAGAAAGTCATGTATCTTCCAAGGGTTTTCGAAGAACACAACTGTAGAAAACCCAGAAGAGCAGACTATTTGAAACAAGCCGGAAATGACAAACCTACATGACTCCATGTTATGTATAATGCCACATTTGCATGTGAAGGTGGTTCTACTACATGTGGCCACTGCTGATACTTGACTCATGGTGCATAATCCATGCAAAACTCCAGTGGGAGAGGGATCAAATTGTTGTTTTCTCTTTTCTGTGCTGCTTAGGCATATTCACGTGGCTGGAAATAATCAAGTAAATTAAACAGATTCTTCATCTCTGCCTCTGCCTTTACTCTTCATTCCCAAAGCTATGCCCAAAGCCAATTATACAGAACTCTCCCTGTTGCTACAAAAACAAACTCACTACATGTTGTTTATTTTTATGAACTCCTGAAAATCACAAGAAAAGTCATCTTCTCCAAATACACTAATGTACAAAAATGATCATATGAAGGCATCAGCAAAAAGCTGATACAGAAAAGTAGAATCTAAATCAGTAACAACATTCACAAGGAAACAGATTTCACTAAAATATGACCTAGTCAATGCTTACCTCACTTAGGTTCTCAAAGTAGCACTGTAATTCCAATGTAATTCTAACAAGGAACTTTCATTAAAAAAACCACTTTAAACAGAAGTTCCTTTGGTCACTCACAGATAAATATCCTCCTTGAATTCCTAATGCCACAATTTTAACTCAAAAAAAAGCGCAAGGATATGGTTCACTCACTGAACCAATTTTGTAAGCTCTTATTCAAGAAATGTTTTCTGCATTGGACATTAAGGGTTTGAAAGACCTTTCACGATCCCTGTTTCTCTCTTTTACCTCTGGAGGGAGGCACCTCAAGTAATATCCCACAGGCAGTGAACACCATAAGTTGGGTTGCAATAATTTTACTTTGCTGTAGTAAGGCTGTGATGCTACATGCATTTCCTTGAAGCCGGGCTCACAGGGGAAGCATGTGGGGGGTCCTCCACAGCAAAATAAAAAACAAAAAATCTCCAGTTGGAAGGCTCTGTATGGACTCTAGGAATCTCACATCCTAGTGAACGTGTCTGAGTGACCAAACAAACTCACAGCGAGAACAGTAACGTAATCTCCTCTTCCAAACACATTTTAGCAACATATGGAAGCCAGTAGATGGGTTGCAAAAGATAAGTGACCACACATAACAAAATGAAACTCATCAAAATAGTGTAACAGACTGAGAACAACAAGGGGAAAAAAACAAAAAACAACAACAAAAAAAATTGGAGCAAATAAAAGAAACTAACAAAACTAATAGACTGAAAAGCAAGCAAACTGAAACAGGCCAGATAGGTCTGAGTGGAACTCAGTTCACCTTATTTATATAAATTTTTTTTGAAAAAGGATGTCTGATTTCAGCAGATCCATCAGCTTTCACATGATCACGGAAAGGGTTTATAGGAAACAAGTAGCATCACTGTCTGGAGCTGGTATCAGAGAGTACAATATCAGAGCAGAAGTAATCTACCTACTTAGTACTAATAGGAGTTAGTACAAGAAAGCAGAGAATCAGGTCCATACCTTTCTGAATTATTTTCAATAGAAATACACTACACAAAAATTTATAGAAGTGAAAGGGTGACCCACTGCTTGCATTTAGGTTTGTTTAGGAAATTATTGTCTTACTTGCAGGGTTATATTTTAAGTAGGTGGTCTCCCACTTTTGAATGAACATTTACTTCCTTTTTTTTAAGGCAGCTATACAGCCTATAAAATATTAAGACTTGTTTCAAAGTCTTGCCATTCTGTGCTGTTTAAATAGCACAGTTCTAGAAACCAACACATTTTGAACACATTACCCACCCACATTACTAGTCATTAAAAGAGCAGCTGTGTCCCAAGGTCTCATGCAGACTGGAGGAGTTTGGAGATCCCAAGTTCAGTGTGGGATCTACTGACCCACATTGCTCCTCATCTGGTGCACTCACACAGGAGATGAGGCCACTGTTTCAAACACACCTCATCACCTCCTTTTGCTTCATTCTTTGTGCTTTTCACAGGGTGACCTTTTCAGTCACCTGCACATTTTAGTTTAGAGGTCTTTGTTTGTTTTCTGAATAGCTCATAGTTGTGGCTCTCAAGCATGTGCCCTTTGACTCCATCTTCCCAAAGGACAGTCATTTTGGTCATACCTACTTGCTTTTCCTAAACCACAAAACAACACTCTGAACCTTATCATAAGGTGGTTACTTCTGCTGCTAATCTCCAGACACACAGCTCTTTACATCTGTTACTGTTGTGTTAATTCTCTTTGGAGATGTTTTTACTTCCCAATGCTCCTTTTCTGTGAGCATAACCAAAATAGATTTCTTCCAGATTTGGTCAAATCAAAAGGACTGTTTTGCTTTATCCTCTCTTTAAGAATGTTTTCCTGATGGGTTTAACTGTAGGAAGCTGTATAATCAATATATTTCTGCTTGTATGATTTTGAGGTAGGAGAGTAACAGCGCTGAGTGCCACCAGAGATACCTTCGGGTATTCCCTGCTCTACAATAAGAGAGACACACCTTTCCAGGGACACATGAGTTCTTCAAAGTTTCTGTATGATGCTTGCCAGTCCCACAGGCTAGGGAATTCTAATAACATTAGTGTCTATGGCTGGGCAGCAGAACTGAACTGTATCATTTATGTCAGGCTCTCAATATGCCAAGAAAATAAAATAGTCTGAGGATCCTTCATCCCAAAGAGTGTACAGCACAAGAATTTATAAGTTCAAGACAAAGGTGGAACATAATGCCTAAGTATATTTGTACCCTGAAGACTACTAAGGATGTAAACTGGCCAGGAAATAGCAGTCAACACAAGCATTCAGGGACTGGAGACAGCAGGCTCTAAACCAGAGAGTAAGGCAGTTCTTGACAAGGAGTGTGAATATAAGGGAAAGCTACAGGAAATTTGCAGAGGGGTTGGATGGAGAGATTTTCAATAATTTAGAGGAAAGATAACAATAATCTGTGGTTAAAGAGGAGTTTGCAATAACAGCTTTCAGATTTAGAAATCTCCCTGTAACTTGAGGATACTTAAGATTTGACAGAATTCATTAACAAAGATGAGGAGTTTCCAAGGTTCTGTTTGCTCTATGTTCTGTGTAAAGACATATATATACTGTCTTTTCTTCCTTCCCCTTCAGGTTCTTATAAATCTCAATAGAAAGAGAAAGGTGAATATATATAACAAGCAGATAGTGGTTACAACTTAGGAGGGTGGTTACTAAATTTTACATTGAATAAACTCGTAGTAGAACATGAAATTGAACCCAAAAGCCTGGATTCCAGGTCAACAGTATTCCTAAACCTTAAGCTAAAATAACCCATCTCCCTAATACTGTTTTGTTCATCAACACACATACATAATGTGTGTCTAAGACATAGGATTGAAAAATCTAGACTCTGTTCTTAGCTATGCTAAAGTTCTTCCACTTGAAGCTAAACATTATTTCCAGATTGCTTAAATCATAAGTACATTGAAATCATTAATCCTTGTTAGTAATTTCGTATACAGTCTTCAGATATCAAAGCTATATTAAAGCATTCTAAACTACAAAAAAAAAGAAAAAAAACTCATGTTATCTGTCTTTTTTTGACTAAATAAGATGTAATAATATTTTTGTATTAAATAATATTCTAGGGATTTTTTAAATTATTAGGTTTAAGGCTGTCATCTATCACCCTTGATTTTTCAAACAAGCTGACCATTTTTGGCTCGCACTGATTTCAACCAGAGCTGCAATTCCCTTATTTTGGGTGAAAACTTCACACCCGTATAAACATAGGAGTAAGAGAGAAAATAAAGACAACATTAGACACATAAAACGATAGAAATGAAACATCTATATATTCCAGTAATCTAAATTTGATCTCCTTTGTATTCAAATTAACATTGAGAGGGAAATCTTGTCATGCTTTTGAAAACAACTCTATTGGTAGCTGTAGAAAAGCTGTCAGAGGTACCTGGCCTTCTGCTGCTGGGTCACTCTTGCGGAAGATTTTTAGCCAGTTCAGCCTCCCACTAATAACAAACAGATGTACTTAATGCTACTGAATGTAAATATTATTCTAACGCACTTTTGCCTAGTTTTCCATGAGGCCTTATTTTTAACCACACATGCTTGTGAATCCCCCTGCCCAAGGGTTCTGCAGGTGGCCTATCTCACAGTGCCATTAGAAAGTTAATTACCTACAAGGGAAGTTTAAACAAGTTGTTCCAAAAGCAGTGGAACTAATAAAGCCTGGTTTCCTAGAGATTTGTGGCTTGCATCATTCCCTGCTCTGTAATGCAACAGTCCAAGCCCCTTTTCCATACTCCTTTGATAAATTTATCTCCCTGAGATCCATGCTGCCCCCCTCATCTCTCCTGTATCCATCAGCTCCAGGTCAAGCAAGAGGCACTGTGCCTGTTTCCGAACACTGTGCATGCCAGTTGCTTGACCAGAATATGTGTGCTGAAACTTTTCCATCCATAGGTGTACAAATGTCTTTCCCAGCTCTAGTTTTCTCACAACAAAGAGTAACTTGACAATTTTGAGAAAATTGTGTCACTTAAATTCATTTAAAAGGGCCCAAAAGTGCGAAAGTTTCTTTGGAATAAAAATTATCAGGTCATACTCAGTAAATTATTTTATTAGATATGTTCCTTTAGAAATTTAGTCTAAACTGTTCTTTCCTCTCACATGTCATTTGTATTCCCATTGGTTAAAAGGACATTTTCTCTCTCATTCTTCTAACTAGTATTAAATCTTTGAGACCATTCCAATCACTATCTTCTTCATCTCAAAGGTAGTTAGGACTAGAGAAAGATAACTGCACACCTTTCAAAATTTATCGAGTACCATATAGCACTAAAATTAAAATGAGAATTTTAATTTTTTTACTGCCACAGGGAATGAGATCACAATCTGAACCACTCTGAGTTACTTGAACTCTTCAAGGACCGAAGTGTTTTATTTCCTTTTGATAAGCCTGTCCCACAGCTCTCACAGCATCTTTTCTTGACTAAGCAATGGTCTAAAAGTGTAATTTTCTTGGACTTTCTACTCAGTCCTCCTTATGACTGTTTGTGAATAGCATGGGTCTGTAATCTATACAGCACAGGTTTCCTAGCCCCTCACTCACAGAAAGATTAGACTTTTACAAGAGAGACCTTTCTTAACAGCAATAATAATAAATGTACCTCCTAAAATAACATCTGTGAGTCTGGCCCAACTCACCCAAAGATATTTTTCTATCACCCAGTAACTATAACATGCATGCATATTACTATCCCTGAGCTCTCTGGGCCAGTTTTGATTAATCTTTCCCCAGGACACAGAGCCTTCCAAGCCATGAATCACTTTGCTTGATTTTGTCTGCACTTTTCCATGTCAGCAGTTTTCCTGCCCCACTGCATGATGACAAGAGCAGCATGCAGAGTTTGTTGACTGCCAAGCGTTACACTGTCACACAAGTAGAAAAGGCAGTGGAAACAGATCTGCTTTGTTTAAGCACACGCAGTGATTTTGTAGGCATCTCCCTCCTCTCTAGCTTTGTCTATAGAAATACCAAACCTCCCTTCCCAAAAAAATCCCCACGGTTCCCCACAGAGTATGTGAACATTTGAGGCAAAATTGCTTTACCACAAGATGATATGACACAGCACGAAAGCTCAAGTGGTGATAACACACTTGCAACACCCTATGGTAATGCCCATTTCTGTAGGCTGATTCCACCTGAAGAACCTGACCCGTAACATCAGAAATTCCCCATGACACACTCGACCTCCCCAGCACACTTACATCACCTTCTTTAACAAGCACAGAGCTCCTCAAGTTCTTTCCAATGTCCATCGGCTCCATATCAGCTTTGCCCTTTGAATCTCTCCCTCAGTTGCCTCTATTTTGATGTGTTGCTGACTCCGCAGCAAAGCTACACCCTTCTTTTGGTGGAGAACATGTTAAATACTTTTTCATGACAATAGTCATTAAATATCTATCATGAGTCAAGGCTTTGGTCAGGACTTTGTTTATTCTTCATGAGAGTTCCAATGGAACTTGTTCCAACTGTGTGCATTCATCTTACAGCTGATGAGAGACATAGGGAGAATTTTGTTTTGACCTTCCCAAAATAAACATATTCAAGAAAAGAGATACAAAATAAATATTAAAAAGACTGTAAAATATTAAGAGGAAACTTGGAATGTCTGAGAAGATTACAGAGTGTCTTCCAATTTAATGACATTAATTTCTTTTCAAAATCCTCTTTAAACTATAAATTATCAAATAAACATCTATTTCAGTAATTACTTTGAAATTTAAAAACAGAAGGATGAAATTACTAAGAGAACTATTAAAGGAAGATGAAGTTCAGGTTCTAATTCATTTTAAAATCAGCTGAAATGTCCAGTATGGACATTTGTATGGAAACACAGCAGCAGCAGCAAAGGACTCTAACCCACTGCTCAAGGTTTAGAAGGAGAGGTCCTGAAGTGGGCTGCAAGCCCCAGCCAGGGGAACATTTAGTCTCCATGTCACAATGTCCTCCTCTTCCCTTATGGACAGGCAATTCACCTGGTTCTGCCTCCTGTTTTGATCCTGGTTTGTGATCCAGCAAGGAAAAGGAGTGTTTTTCCTCACAGGTTTTCCCTTTCCCTTCTTCCCACTTCTCCGAGGAACAGAGAGGCGGAGGAGAGGAGGAGGTGGGAAGAGAAATGAACTCCTACTTGTTCTCTGCAAAGGCAGGGATGAAGAAATAAACAACTCACATTACTCACAGGAGGGGGTGAAAGGAAAGTGGAGCCAGTCTGCAGAAGCTGGATTTTCCTGGCTCCAGCAAACCCCTACTGGAGTAATATATTGAACCACCTCACACCCTTCGCTCCTTTATCTGAAACAAACTGTCCTCTTGCAAGCAGCGTTTTGCCTTCCCTCATAGACCTGTCCCTGGCTGCTTCTTACAGGTAAAGGAACAGAGGAACCAAGAAGTGCAAGGCACGGAGTCAGGTGAAAAGGAAAATAGTCACAGGAGTCACAAAGACCTGGAAATTCCAGTACTGTCCAGGAAAGAGATGGGAATAACCTACACTGTTTGCAGAGAGGTGTACTTTCCTTTTGAACTGTCACAGAGCTACTCATGTGGTTAATACACAGCAGGCTGGTATGCTGCACAGGGACTAAGAAAGTAAAAACATTTCTGTTTACTGCATCAGATCTGAGACTTGAATGTCAGAATGGCAAACTGGGAACACATATGGAGACTCATTTAGCTTCTGCAGACAGAAATTGAATATGTTTAATCCAAAGCACATTGCTAGTTCTGAGAGAAAACTAATAGGGGCAAAATACATATCTTCTTGAAGGCTTACATTTTAAATATACAATTTCATACACACAGAATATTCAGAACTCTACATCTTTGCTTTGGGTTAGATAAGTGCCCATGCTAGAGCTCTGCTCCATAAAAAAAAAAAAAATAAAAAAAAATTAAAACTTCCAATGTATTTTATCTTCTACACTCAACTTAAAATTACCTTTTCAATTCTCCCATGTTATCAGAAATACTGCATACCACTATCTATTTCCTTATGTTTTCATTAACTAACAAAATTAGATCACAACCAACCTCGGAATTTTACATAACCCCTGAAAATTATGGAATATACTGTGAGTAGTGGAAACTTCTGGGAAACATTACTCTAATATGCAACCACCAGATGACTGCACAACAGATTTATAACTGTATTAAGAGGGTAAATTAAAATCTGAACATAACCATTGCAATGAATGATGATATTTGAGTTGTCTCAGAAGAGACAGATTCCTCTTCCACTGAAGATACATCACAGAGGAGGGATTTACGGAATTCACTTTTCATTTAACCCCAGTTTTCCTTAAAACAATCCAGAGAAAGTAATACACAAACTCCAGGTCAGACCTGAAAAGACTGCAGCCCAATGGTAAGCAGTGGGAATGCAAACTGAGCAGAGGACAGACTGTCAGGTGTGTTGTGAGCAGCGTGCTTGGGCAGAGCACTGCCTGACCCACCCGCCCACAGGTCACCTTGGCCTCATGAGCACCACCTCATGAGTACACATAACCTCATTAGAGATTGCCAAACTAGGAATCCCACATCCAGCTCTCAGACAGGGGCCAAAAGACAGCCTGACAGGCAAATGGAAAAACTCATTTCTCAGTCACCTTCTGCAAACCCATTCTTTGGCACCTTTATTCATTGTATGGTGTGGCTTCTGGCACCTGCCTTGAACTGGAAAATTTCTTTTCCAAAGAGCAGAGCCCAGAAGTCAGGCACAGGAACACTGTATCACCTTTTCACCTTTGCTTATCAGTAGACAGGTGACTTTGGTGTCCAGCTCCATTTTTCTCAGTCACAAAAAGGAATCAAGAACCTCAAGATCCACTGGCCTGCAATAAAGTTAGATCTAAACACCACTGAGAGTTCGGAAAACATATTTTAAGTTCCTTAGTTCTGAGTTGACCTCTATAAGTTGTTTCCTTCAAACCATTTTGGAGACAGGAACACGTCAGAGGACCAAGTTGAACAAATTTTCATCAGCTGTGTGTGTCTCTCTCTGCAGAGGCACTATAAAGCAAACTCTTATTTTGTTCGAGATCCACAGATTTCAAATCTCCTCTCCTGCATGATCCATTACCACAGTTTTGTTATAGCATTGTCAGATATCCCAATATTGACCAAGACCCTTTGTTTAACATTAGGGTCTCACGCAGGAACCTCCCACTTATTGGCCAAAACCTACAAGACAGTGCTTTGACCCAACTCAGTCTAATATAATCCACTGCCTAGCAAATGTTCAGACTTTATTACTGGGCCCCAGCCTTTCATCAAAATATTGGTGTGCTTCAGCTAACCAGAGTCCATGCTAAGATCATCAACATTGCACTTTCCAGAAACAAAATTTCTTGGGAGTCGTTTCGCAGTCTAGGGCCAGGATGAGGCAACTTGCAGTAGTAAAAAAGGAAAGCTTAAATGTAGCTCCACTGGAGTTGGCCAATGACTGAAAACCTGAACATTCACAGACAAAATCCTGGCCTTGTTAAAGGCAATGAGCAAATTCTCACTGATTTCAGAAAGACCTGGATTTCTCCCAGAGGCACTCAGAAAAATGGTCAAAAAATCACCCTAAAGACAACCAAACATTCACATTCCTGCTCCTGTAATGAACTAAAATTCTCTCAACCCCCAGAGAATGGAAACCACCCCCATACCTAATGTAATTGCTTTTATCTTCAAAAGCACAGCAACTAGTCCAGAAAATGGATCAAGAGGCTTGTTAAATGTTAAACAAGTTACACACTTCTGTCTCTCCCCTATGTTTCCTCCTGTTTATTTTAAAAGGGAGCTTTATAATCCAAGAACCTAATTCCCATCCTGCAATGTTTCAAGTGAATGAGTTATGGGCGTTACTAGGCCGATAAAATACTTACAGGATTTCAGAATTAGTTTTACCTTTTCTAAAATCATCAATTCTTAAAATAAAGTAAGAGGAATATCCGGTGGAAATGTGTTTTATCAAAAGGAAAAAGAGTGCACCTATATTTAGTCCCATTCAATACAGTCAGTTTCAAAGACATACTGTAAGTAAAACTCTTAGACATCACTATATAAACACATTATTTAAGTTACATTCTGGATCTGATTAATTATAACAGGAGATCAAATGTTAACAACTTAAGAATCTTCACTCACATCTACACATATGGGGTACTTTAAAAAGTACTATCATTTCAGAGTAATAAATAAGAGCTCTCACCTAAATTATACGAACATCACCTTTTGATTGCTTTAAAGGTGAATGCACAATATAGAGTTTTTATTGCAGACTCATTTGATAGAAGTTGCCCATATATGGCTGCTGAGAGAACCAGAGGAAAATTATGTCCTTTGTAAGAACATTTAATTCACATTCCTGTTCTGTTTTCTGTACAGCAGTTGTGCTTATGACAGGTATGCATTCCTGCAGTACTTACAATGTGTTTTTATATGAAAAAGACATTCATATTCATTCTTAGCTGAGAACATGTCTTGTTGCTATGACTGTTACAGTAATCCTCAGTTTCTTAAGAGAATAAGCCAGGCCAACTTTCTCAGTATTTAAAGTCCAAATTCAATTTGTATCCTTACCATTTTGCTTCCAGTTATTTTCTCAAAGGCTGGAAAACTTCCACTGAGCTCTACTTCTTACAAAAATATATTGAATGTTTATTGCCTGATAACAATTACAGCAATTTTCAGTATAATCAGAACTGCCACATCCTGTAGTCACCAATTTAAGAGAAAGGGAAAAACCATCTCCAGTCCAAACCATAACACAGATAGTCCAAGTTCATTCCAGATGAGAGAGAGCAGAAACATAAGCATGTGATCCCAAGCTACCAATACAGATTTTTATATGCCACATATCACCTTATAAAATTCAGTAATGGAAGTGAATCCTTATTTGAGGTTTCAGTTATTTTCCTTTTTCTTTCTCTTTTTCAGAAGCAGATGTACTGGGCCAGAGTTTCATTTTGAATTAATAGTTGAAGTGATCAACCTTAAGATGGAAGACTTACAAGGAAAGAAAGCCCAGCATTTTGGAAATATTATAGCTGTAAACCATGGCTGAAATCTACTTCCATGAATTTTCATGGCGCACAATCAGACTCTTGGGAGAAACACCTTTTGCTTAACACTTATGAGCCTGGCATCAACCAGCAACCTACCCCTTTTGCAAGGGTTCAGCAGCACCTAGACCCTCAATTAGGGTAACTTCAGACTGCAAAACGTGGAAAGAGCAGAGGAACAGACACACAACATTGTCTCAGTGTCACATTTGAATCAGAAGTAGGCAGGATTTGTACCAAGTGTCACTGTGGCTTTTGGTTGACTCCAAAGATATGTTATCTTTGTTATGACGCAGTGTCCACCCTCCATTTACAAATGGACACCAGAAACCAAATTATGGTCTTACATATTCTGGTTGCTGCAACGTTACAGAATTCAAAATGTCCACTTACTAATAGTACCTGTCACATCTTTAGCCCATTCACCACAGGTAATTTGAAGAAATTTTTTCATTTACTTTTCTTCAGAAAACGGTAAATATGTACAAAGTCAGGAGCTCTGAGTGCAAACAGAAAAGATCAGATCATCTTCTAAAACCACTCCACATAGACAACAAAATAGCTACCCAGTCCAAAACTGCATGAAAAACCATGATACTGAAAACATTAATAAACAAATAATAGCATACAGATCAGTTGAATGTTTCATACTGTTTGCTCCTTGACTTGTTAAATACAGGGATTTTTTTCACCTCACAACTCAAACCAAATTTCCATTGGAAATATGGGGGAAAAAAGAAGACACAACTTTTCATTTGGAAAATGGTCAAACAACAAAAAGAATCCTTTTTTAAATTCCTCTACTCAAAGTAAACTTATTCTTTAGATAGGCTCATTTGTTTTCCCTTCTATGCTATTGTTTTCCAAAAATAAATGTGTAATCATGAAGATGGAATTGTCGTTTTCAGAACTGATAAGGGAAGAACCTAGATATTTGATTGCTGTCAGAGTTCAAAAGAGCACTGACTTGCCTTAACCAACTGCTATATCCTGAAATGAGCCTCAAGACATAACCTCTGTGTCGTGCTTCCCTCCTTCTCCTCTGCCCTCCCCAAAACCATCTCATTGCACAACGATATCACCAGGCAATTACCACATCTGAAACATGACCTTTCATTTCAGCACCTCCATGATCTTTTTCACTTCCTGAAATTTCCATTTCTCACCAATTCCTCTCATGTCCATGGTCACACACCATGTTTTCTTTAGACATTGACGTCATGTTTCCTCATAAATGCAGATCTGAGAAACCTTCAGAAAGGAATGCAGAAGATATGGTAAAACACAGTGGGGGCTCTTTTATGCTTTGTCTTAATGGCAGGGAAAACAATTTGCTATAGGTCTGATGAGACACTGTATTATTTGTTGGCCTTGACCAGCTATAAGCATATAAATATTTCTGTGTAGTACCATTTATTTCTAGCTTAAGCTTGGTATTTAAAATGTAAATCCCATGGTTAAGATAGTTTGGTTGAAAACAGATATAAAATGTTGCAACTACGATGTATTGACTATTTGGAAAACTATCAGTATATCCATCTACATTACTTTTAATATTTTTCAATACTGTGTCATAATGACTTACCACCTCAAAATATGAAGTGAATACTCCTGTGGATAACCACTTTTCAGATTTTAACTGCATGATCTCCATAAAAAAAAAAGCAGGCAGTAAACCCTCCAAAATGTTTCTAAAAACATCTTAGTTTTTGAGAACCTTAAAAATGTACCATTTGAAATTAATTATTAAAAATGTTATAATTAAAATATGAAGTGAAGTGTGGGAGTCTAACACTTGAACTAGCTAGTATAAGCCTTGTGTGATATGTTCACTCTTTTAAACTTAGCACAGGATTAACAAGCAACACTAGTCAGAGCCAGGGCGAAATATGGAAACTGTCTTATTGGGAGGCGAAAATGCATAATATGAGCTTACAGAAACAGGTCTGGACTTTTTGCTTATGTAAGGGGTCAACTAGACAAAAGCTGTAGCTCTAGGTTAAAGGTACATTTTTATGAGACAGGTGCCACTTTCCTCCTTTTCACCTGGTACCAGAGCATTTCAAACACAGAGGGGGTTTGTCTGCTGCTGGTTTTCACTGCTACGCACTGAAGTGATTTGAAGAAGGATGGGGCTTTAATTCTTTAACCTGATGCAGAAATCTCTGGAAGAGATTTCTGCTGTTGACTGCATATGTTATTCATAGCTAACAACAGTCCCCTGGTTTATTCTCCCTTCCCAATACTGCTCAGAAAGAGAGCATATTCCTTTCAGCCAAGCCCCAAAAGAACTATGATCTCTTTGGCCTCCTTGAAACTAGGATAGAGCAAGGAGTCCTTTGGCTTTGAGAGTTTGTGAGTCCAGTCACAGAGATGATGTATCAGCTCAGGAGGCATAAGCAGTGGTGCTCTGCTGTGTCGTGTGTCCACAACTGTGTCTCTGGCCCTGAGACACCCGAGCACATGACTGGCCATGGTTCAGGACAGCCTTAGAGGGCTGGGCTTGCAGACTGGAAGTCGTCCTGCCAGCTGCTGCACAGCCTCACCCCAGAAGGACATGGGAAAAGCAGGATCCCAGCCACAGTCAGCAGACACAAGCTCAGCCTTGTTCATTTCAGCTGCAGCTGAAATGCAACTCATGCACTGTGTGCAGGTGGCTGAGTGCCTCTGAAGGGAGAACCTGCCACAACCAGAAGGTAGTGCCCTGTCTGTAACTGGAAATGATGTCCCATATGTCACAACTGAGCAACACTAAGTACAAGGAATTGAATGATGTGAGGTGATGAGTGCTCCACCTTGGAGCACTTGCTGCTTTCAGTGTCCATGGAGTATTTGAACAATGTTCTTAGACATATGATTTAAGTTTTAGGTTGCTCTGTGTGAAGACAGGGTTTGGACTTGATGATCCTAAGGGGTCCCTTCCAACTCAGGATATTATTAACCAAAGGAGCTGGGACTGGGTCGCTTCATAGTGATGGAACAGATCTCAATCAGTGCTCTAGTCCGGTAAACGGGTCATATCCCATTAACAATCTGTTCATGACAGAGAAGATTGACACAGACTCTGCAAGGTCTGCAGTCTTTTAAGGCTGTTTTTGAAAGGAACAAACTGCTGAGAATTAGAATCAGCCGGGACAATCGTGTCTCAATATAAATATTTTGCTGTTATACATGCACTGTCATTAACTTCTATATGAATGAAAGTTTCACAAATGAAGGTTCTGCCTCCCTCAAAAAATAAAAATAAACAACTACGGGTGAGCCAGCATAAAATGCACATGGTAAGCAACAGAGTTCAATGTGCTAAAAAACATTAATCATGCTGAGGTCAACCAGCGCTTTATAAATTTCCTCCCCAAACGCTGTCTTGTGGGTGATCTGTCTCCTAACAGGTTTTGTATTGCTGAGTTGTAAAGCGTTCCTGATGAATTGGTTTTGGCACTCAATCCAAAGCCTTGAAAGCCCACGTCCTTGAAAATAAAAAGCAGAGCCTTCCTTTAACATCAGTGTTGGACACAATACTGGAACACAGTCTGCATTGTGTGCATAACAGGAGAGGAGCCTATGGCCTGTGCTTTGGTTTGTCTGTGATATCAGGGAGTCACAAGGCTATCAGCAGTGTTACAAAGCAGAGACATTAGAGAAATGAGAGTACATTTGAAAGGAAGGCTATTTATATTAAATTTGTTCCTCCTTCACTCTACCACAGTAACTGAGGGACTTGTTACTACCACTCTTACACCCACCACCAGACAGTGACCCAGTACATCCTTCCAGCTGCCCTGTTACTCTCCTTACCTTTCTTCAACCTCCCTCTCATTAGTTTCCTCACACTTTTGACAGAAATGTGCTTTGCTCTCCTACACTGTTTGAAGAAGAAATGCACAAAACCCACTCTGGCTTCCATCCTTTTATCCTGCCTTTTCAACAGTTGCCATGAACAGTCATACTGAATTCCTCCCCACTGACCTCATTCTTTACTCAGTCCAATCTGAATTTTTCCTTGAAATTGCATCCTTCCAGATACAGTGAAGCAAACCTCCTACCTGAATCCAGATGTTCTTGTTCCACCTTCTCTGTCTCTCAACTTTCATCGCTTTTCATGCTTCTCTTTACATCCAGCCTTCCTTTGCTTCTTGTGTTTTGATTAGGCATTCAACACATCTCCTTCCTTTTTTTTCCCACTTTCAACAAAGGATCCAAACACTTCATCTTCTGCCTGTGCCTTTTCTCCCTCAACTTCCATACCTATTTTTATCTGTGATTTTTATCTCCACACTCTCTCTTGAGTCCACAGCCCCATAACAGAGTAGCCTTTGGCTGCCCAAAAACATTTGCTGAATGGCCTTTCTCCATGCGGGGAACCATAAATTCAATATAACGTTCTCTCTATCAAGTTTGTACATCCTCTACTTGTTCACACAAGTAACTTTCACTGTGGCCAGGTTATGCATGTAATCTATGTGTCTAAAGTATTCCTCTTGCTTTCTTCTTACATCCTCAAAATATTATTTGGGTTTTGATTCAACAAGAGCTGTCTTCAAATGTCCATCACTTCATGTCTTTGCTGTTTCCATTAATTTTCCGTCTCTTGTCAAAGAGCCTTTGGTCAACACTTAACTTCTCTCCCAGAGCTGATGCAGTCTTCACCACGGGAACATGTTAGTTATATTGAAATTCTGCTTCTCGTCAATCAGAACTGCAAGAGTTTTTTGTAGCAAATATATATATGCAGGAAAATGTTCTGTTTTCCAGGTAGAAATAAATATGTTTCAGAGAGATTGGTCAGAGAAAAAAAAAATTAGTATAAAATTACATTTCTTTAAGAAAACAGAAGAATGTAACTAAAGTTACAGTTGTAATACACACAAATTTCTAATTTTATCAGCTGTGTATGACATAGACAAATTCATTACATTAAAAATAATTATAACATTCTGTCATTCTGTAAAAAAGCAATGCTCCTAGACTGCACAGGACACAGAACCATTCGTATTTATTTTCCTCATATCATATAAAATTATTTTCTGAGAAGCATTATGGTATTTTTAAGCAATAAGTAAAATACCAGTACATCATTCACTGTCATATGGCACTTTTTCATGGGATGCCGTACAGTAATACCTCATCTACACATATTCTGTCATAATTTATTTTGTCTCTCATTAGACCACACAAAACTTCCTAAATTACCTGTAATCAATAACGCAAAAGGACAACTCTTCTATTCTCAGACAAATGCAACTTCTTTTCAATTAATAACCTCTTTCAGGTGTAAAAATTATAGTACTATTGTGCCTCGTGGATGGGAGTTTATGCAGGTTTAACTACATAGACTAATTTTTCATAAAGTCTGCAACTAGAATTGAAAGATAATCTCTCTTTTTGTTTTCACTATGGTCAATAGGAATCTATTCCTGGATTTCAGCAGAAGCTGGATCAGACACCTATTTTCTGTGATACTCAGCTTCATTCATCACCGTTATCTTCTATTTATTCTTCATCACTTGACTAGGGTTGTGATTAAAACGCAGCTAAATTAAACAACTCAAAGAGAGTTAAGAAAAATTAAAAATCATGGTTGTTTTAATTAAATGAGATAATATATGCAAGTAACTGTTTATAACATAAGACAAACATAGTCTGCATAAGAATTAACAAATTCTAATGAAGAAAAATTTAATAAAATTCTGCAAAGTAGATGCTCAGAAATGGAATTTTCTATTCCATGTTTATAAATAACCTAGCACAACAGGACCTCAATCCTAGTTATGCGATTCAGAAATAATTCAAATTCTAATTATAGTGACTTCATCATTATTTATGGCCGGCCACAAGAACAGTCTCATTTAACTCCAGTTAAATAGATCTGTAAACAACATTGCTGTCAGCCCCTTGTTTTAGTGATAGAAACCGGAATAAATGAATGCTTTAAGCATCATAATTTTCCCTCCTATGTACATAAGAACATATTTTTATGTAGCCTCTCCTGTCAATAAACTGAATGTACCATTTAATCCTTCATGGAAACCAGTGATAGATGTTCTGCCTCAAAATTGCTAAAAGCACTATGTTAGCCTCTAACCTCAGCTGCCCCAGTATCTGCTGGGGGTAAGTGGATGTAGCAAAAAATTTCTTGGTCCTTCGAGCTTGCCAATGGTCTGATTTAGAGCAGCCCACACCACATCTGGCTAGCTGTGACCCCAAAGGGCTGCCTGCCAGCTGGGATTTGCCAGAACATCGTGTGCTTTGGACATTCCCCTGTTCCCACAGTAACGTTCTTGTCAGGGGCTGCAGGGAATGTGCTAAGGAATGAGAATAGGCAGCTGAGGAGATGCAGCAGTTTTCCAGACATCTATAGTGTGGAATAAAGAAGCTCAGACTGACACACTCCAAAGCTCTTTGCAAAAACAAACCCTCTTATTCCTCAACTGGGAGATCACACCACACTACACCAGCCCAGGCTCTGAACGAGAGAAGGGGAAATGTTGCCTAGAAAGGCATTTCTGTTTTAATTTATAAGATAGTTAAGATAAGCAGTGCTAAACTGCAAATGCATTCAGACAGAAAGCACTAAAGTAAATCCAGATAACAAGGCTTTGTATTTGCAGGGCACCATTCTGTCTTGAAGCAGTGCTATCTGTCTTGTGCGCAATTTTACACGTCTATTTAAATCTGTCCATCAGTGGAAAATCATGTTTATAAAATCAATGTATATAAATAAATGAGATATTTTGTGTTAACCAAATATTTTTGCACTTCACCTATCTCTGCAAGGTAAAACATATACTTGGGACAGGCCTGAACCAATACCCCATCAGCTTCTTAAATTATGTGTTTCTCAAACATAACTTTTTCTGAATGAGACTTAAAAGTGAGGCTCTAACTGCCAAGAGCACTTAAAAATCCCAAACCATTTCAAATGAGGACCTAATCAACTACCTCAGATCATCATCTTCTACTTGTTCACTTGCTGTCCCAATCCACTACTCATGATTGCCCCACAGCATTGGGTAGTTATTGAATTCCTCTCCCATCGATCACAGCAATCTAGTGCTGGGTTTCTGAAGCTGTGAATAGTTTTGCAAATCCCTGATGAAATGCATAAAGCACTTTGGGGGAAAGTTGATAAATGAAAGCTCCATAGAACTTTTTTGTTTAGCACAAGAGCTTAATGGAGCACGATCGTGGTGGGTGGTGTGCGCCTTCGATGGGGGGCGAGGGGTAAGCCAGAAAACAATCTCACTCAGAAAAAGGAGGAGACAGAGACAGTACACATGAAGCCATGGACTTTGTGAGAGATGATTTCTTAAAGAACCGTATTCCAATATGCAACACATATTTTCTATTGCTTTGGAATTGCATCTGCTTTTTATGAATTATTATTTAGGAAAAGCCTATTTGCCTGAGTATGTGGTTACACATTTTCTACTGACTTCACAAATTGTTCAAATTTCAGTATTTGTTGGCTTTATTATAGGCCAGTGTTATTACTGGCAGCTACTATAAGGTATTAAAAAAACATTTTTTATTGTTACTACAGTGTGGCATTAAGGATCAGAAACTCATCTGAAATAAGTGAAAGCTGAAAGGGCAGGAGTCAATTTACACTGTATTACATTTTAAAATCTTAATAAAATAAATTATATTTACCCAACAGGTCAAGGAACCAACAGATCCCCAAGATGTGTAACGTCTTCTAAGGTCTCGTCAATTAGAGTTCTCTGTTTCAAACCAAATACTGCCTGATTATTCTGCTCAGTTGAAGAGGCTCCCTTTGACTGGCCTTAGTGTTTTGGCTTCCTTCCCACCCAAGGCACTTTCTGGACTCATTTAGAGTTGATTTTTCGCCCATACTTTAATGTTTTCTGCTGGTTTTGATCTCATACTAACTAAAACCAAATTTTCCACAACAATCACCCATAAACTTAAAGAAGTAAGGAGGGACCCACGGCGTGATGAGCCATGTATACTCATGCTGAAGAGTTAGCATAGGTCAAACCAACAATAATCAGCCCTATTTGTGACAAGTTGCCCACTGTTGGGCGAGATGTTTCAGTGTCACATTTCTGCCAGTGTAGCACACTCTGACAGGCAGAGGAACCAATAGATTTCAACACCAAGCACCAGGCAGGTGTGTGTAGGAATGCAGGCTCTTCTGTAGCATCAGAGAGGGAATACATGGCTTCAGGTACTGTTTTCAAAGGAAAGAGGCTTGGAAAGACCATGCAGGTCATCAGATCCAGCCCTAACTCTCACAGGCATCAATCAATTCAGGTAATTGTTTTTTACATAATTTGCCGCAAATAATCTGTGACTTTCTTTTTTTCCACTGTTTTTTTTTTCTCCTATCCATTTTGTTGGAAAGTTGTTTAAGAAATTCACTGGTCTGAGCAGGGGGAACCTGCTCATTTCCCACCTGATTGAATTTTTATGACTGATCTATATCTGTCTGTTTTTCATGTCACTGTAGTTTTCAGCTTTTATTTTTTCTTTCAGTGACTAACCCAAATAAAAGCAGATTTTTTTTTTTCTCAATGAAGCCACTGCTAAGTCCTAAATCCTCTCATATACTCTAGTTACTTCGGTGTGTCACCATCATGACCAGAGGCAAGCACTGACTTTCAGGAGGGTAGTCTTCCAGCCAGATCTTGTGCCTGGAATCCTCATTGAGCCCAAAAGTTGCCTGTTTTTCCACATACAAGTGACCAAACTTGAAACAAACTAACATTGACAGTAACAGCACCCTTCACAAAGATCAAGTCATCCATATACAGACTGACACGCAGCATTTTGAGGAAACTAGAAAATCAGAAAGTCTTCAATCCCAAGCGAGATGGGTTAAATCTCTGTTCATTGCTTATGGTTTTATTCTGTTTCATCAGTAAACTGAAACACAAAAATTGGTTTATGAAATCTAAAACTATAGACCCAGTTAAATGTTTTCATTCACAATACTAAACTAGAATTGTACAAGCATATGAACTTTTAGGGCAGCAAACCTGCGCCTACATTCATCCTGATAAACTGAGACCACAGAATGCGCCTATATGAATTAACCAGTAGGAATATTTCAGGCTGAAAAGAATAAACACATATGTGAATGTTGATTTGGAAAACAGTACAAAAACATCAACTATTTTTCTGTCTTTTAAACTGAAGTTCTCAAAGAGCATGAGAATTGGCCATAAGCCAAATGCCCTGAGTACATTTAGGGGCTCCCTAACTTGTCAGTCAGACACCAAACGCGACGGCTGAACTATTTAATTTCATAGGGTGGCACTGAGTGTTAATGCCAGCAGGAGCCACCGTGCACCCCCAAGGGCAAAACTCATCTTGTCAGGTCTGCTCTCAGGTCAAAACATTCCGAACAATCAGGTTTAAGGTCAAATATGGGGGGGAAAAAGGACAGAAAACAAAAGCCAAGAAGACCAGCAAAATGAAGTGTTCATCTTAACTCATGGCAGCACTACATGCAGCCTACTAGAAAGCCTAAGTCCAGCTTGCTAAGTATTACTGGGGGATAGGAAAAGGCAGTCAGAGAAGTGCATGGCTTTGTGCAGCATTGCTAGCCTGGGTGAACTTCCAGTACCTACTGGTTTCACTGGATTTGAAACAGCATTTGTAATACTATTACCTACAGCACTGCCAAACTCTCAATAAATTGCCACAACATCAGCTTTTTTCTTGGGCAAGGACAAAAGAGAGAACTGAGCCCAGCTCTTCAGAAACCCTCTCCAAGTGAAAAGATGATGAGTCACCCACCGGTAACACATAGCAGTTGTAAAAGAGACAGGTTATTTTGACATCTACTGGCCAGCTCCACATACAGTGTTGTTAAATTGTTAAATTCCCAAATTCCCAAGAGTAAGCAGATGTTTAAGACAGACCCAGTAAAGATAAAACTATTTTTCTTTCCTTTTAGTTTGGTTTTTTTTTTCCTACTGGAAGTCAATATATGATTGGAAACTGGAAAGGCAGGACTGGGTGCTGAAAATCACAGGTTACTCTGTATCACAAGGTTACTTTAAAATAATTTGAAGGGATAGGGACAGGGAGAGGAGAGGAAGAAGAACATAGGGCCTGGGAAGCAGAATGCTGCTTGGAGAATGTAACATTTACATTTGTAAGCACTGGTGGGGTTAATGGCTCTAAAATAGCTCTTAGGCATTGATGCATGAAATCCATTGCCAGGTCCAGGTGTTGAAAAAGGACTTGACTGATAAGAAAAGGTTGGTCAGAACTGAGAGCACTACCAATGATATAAACAACTGTCATTTGGGGGAAAAAAGGATTAATCACCACTGCAAGTTAATGAGAACACCATTGCCCTAAATACCGTTACAGGATTATAGTATCAGGATCCATACAGAGAGAGGGTGTGTTATATTACAAGTCAGTTAAAATACATCAAGAAAGTAAAATCTAGGCATTCAAGATGAAAAGATTAATGACCCTTACAAGATTTTGACACTGGGAGTCAAAAAGCATGGTTACTGTCAGCTCTTCTGACAGGCTGACACAGGTACAGAATCAGTAGGTGCAGACACAAAGTGATGATTTTGCCCAGCTAGTTTGATCTACAAAATGGGAAATTACTAAGGTCTAGAAATTATTTTTTTTTTTGAGAGAGGAACTGAGTGCATTTGTTTGAACATTGATTCCTGGATTGTCCAATCTTCTTTACAAGAGTTTCCACACTCCACATTTCCCTGGCTGTGCACCTGAATAGAAAAGGCATCTCACAGTGCAGAGCAAAACAAGATTCAGACACAGGCTCAGCTTGAAGCAGAACAAATCTTCCAGTTTTCTGCTGTTCTCAGACAGTCCCTTGGACTTGGCTATACTGTACACAGTTTAAGCAATAAGTTATAACATTTTTTGCAAGTAAGGAATATCAGCAACATATTGCAAGAGAACAAGCAAAACATATTTGCAAATTATTTTTTTTTTACCAAGGAAATTTAACCATTAGCACTAGAGTTGCCATATATCACATTATGCAGCAAGGAGAGGTGAGAAACAGGCAAAAGAGATAGACTCTAAAGGAAATGTTGAAAGCTAGTACTATCCCACCTTATTCGTCCAGACTTGGACATGCAGCTGCTGTTCAGTTGGAACACTGAAGAAATATATTTATGATAAGAGGTGGAAAAGTTTTCCCAAGCTGAAAAGTTTGTGAAAAATCTTCCTGGTGAACACTAGTAGTAAGAAGGATCAAAGTCTTCAAAATTTTTCTTTCTTCCCTCTTCTATGGTGTTGGGGGCAATTTATTTTTTTAAGTGTGACATTAGATGGAAACCTGTTCTTCATGGATAAGAAAACTGTTTTGGACCCAGCACAGTGACTGCCCATATAGTACAGAGAGCACAGATGTTTTCATAGGAATTTTTGCCCTGTAAGAAGTGATACTTAAATTACATCGCATGTAAAGCTAGTGTCAGTCTCTACTACCCAACAAAACAAGGAGAAAAATTCTTGAGTTCATGCCCTGCAGGAAATTCAGCTAAAGAACTAGAGGGAGCATCCACTGCATCTCATTGTAGCAGTGCAGAATCAAGGTTCTTGAAACTTTATACCATCAAACGACAAAGCTGAAAGTCCCTGGTAGCCATTGAGCTTGAGGTCAGATATTCCACAGCTGCACTCCAAATACACACAAAAAACTTTTATCTTGAGCCTCCCATGATGCTTCAGATGCCTTAAGGAAAATTCTCCCCTTTCACATGCACACTGGGTCTCATCTCTGCTGCTGTTTGCTCTCCTCCTGCGGGCAGGGTTGGTGGGATTCCCACTTGAGCAGAGTAGGCAGAACAGCACAGCCGAGGTCTTCTCTTGATTCCTCAGTGAAAGAAGCTGTAGTTTAACAAAGCTGCCCAGGAAGATCAGAATGGATATTATCATTGAAACATTCAGCTCCCTCCAGTATGAAAAATGGATTTATCCCAGTCCAGTTGTACACATGGAAGAACAGGAGGATTGTGAACAAATTTTGTGGCTTCATTCCACCACCTCACCAAGATTTTATCAGCTTATTTTATCATTAGCAAACAAACACACACACCACATTCCCTCTAGATAAGGAAAGGTACTGTCCTGTTTCTTAACACATACCTCAGTATAGTATCTCAAGTACATATTAAGAGCAGCACCCAAAAGCACTTAATAATGGATAAGGCTTTAGGAAAGGCCTTTGCTTCCAGTGATGAAGGCTACATGCGGGTACTGAAGTGAATAAGCACAGGAATGGCAAGGCTAGTGTAACACTAGTGTTAGTGTTGTATGCTACTTGCTCTACAGTTGTAGTTTGTATGAGTAGAAAGAAGCCATGTGCCGAGAGAGGGGAGAACAAGGAGACAGTAGTTGGCCAAACTAAGACAATTTTGCAGTTGTATTGGTTATGGATATACAGGGGTAAAACAAAGGAAGCTCCAGAGCCCATTTTTCCTTCCACTAACTATCTGGCCTCTGAACTCTGATCATCTGCTTCCCCTACAGCTACAGTTCTCCTGGCTTATTTGAGGATTTAATTTCAAATTATACATGTGCAAAACCAGACTGAAATCCCGTTTTACCACTGGTTTGATTACTACTGTCTGAACTATAATTCTAAAATACAGTGACTGTAATGTAGTTATGTTTCTTGTTTGCTCTTTGTAGTATAATAAGATACAGAAGCCAGGAAACCACTGTATCAAGCACTGTGCAAACATATCCCTGTACAGTTCTTCCTTCATGAGTTTACAATTTAAATACACAAGGGTTGAACTATGTTAACACTACTGCTACTTTCTTTTTTTTTTCCTAGGCTCTGAGAGACCTAAACATCAAGTTGACTGCATATATTATAAATATTTTCTAAATATTATTTACCCAAGAGGCAGGATAGCAGCTTTGAAAGTATAAGTACAACGTAGAGACACTTAAAACACACACAACTTTCCCATGCCTTTCCCTTGCAATCCATTTAACACAAACACTACTGTTCTCTCCTAACACCTTTATGTTAAGCATTTCCAACAAAAAAATAGAGCTTGCCTTTACCTTCAAGGCATCTCTTAACAATTAACTCATTCCTTTGCCTAGACAGCAGTATCTTCTAGTTGCCCCATTTCTGACTGTGACTTTTTTCCACACTATCATAAATTTAAAAGAACTTCCAACTAGACAGGGCAGGATACCCTTAAAAATATTTCTGTCGCAAGTTAATTTCTCCTTGCTACATATAACTGCTAGCAGGTTTCTGTACTATGCTAAATCACTCTTTTTGTCTTAGATTATGCCCAAAGATGGCAGGTCCTGTAGGGCCTATAACTCTGAAGGGCTGGTCCAATGGACAGTTTGACACATGTTGTAAAAGAGAAACAAAGCTAGAGTTTATGATAAATATGATGCCATGTTCACTTCTGAATTAATTCCATCTTCTTCTGCTGAAAATTTTAACTTGAAAATTAATCCTTCCAGTGGGTTTCCCAATGCATATTCTCTTTCCACCTTTAAGTACTAAACTCAATGAGCGAGTGACTGTTTCCATTTTGTGTCTCACACAGGACTGAGCAGTTCTGTAATTTGTGAAGAATATGTGAAACTGAACAAGGGAATGTACCACCTCAACTTTCCATTGCAGACAACTGAGTAAAGTCGCACCCAGACATTAAATATTAATTTCCAGAACAGACTAGAATAGTTTCTGCTTTGTGATCTACTAACAGTTATTTAACTTTTTCTTTCAGGAATCATATTTAGACTGAAGGTTTAATTAATTGATTTAAGTTGCATAAATGTATGATCTTGATGAAGATTCTCACTTGTTTTAGAAATGTGTCTCTTATCCCCCTATTAGAGAAGCTATTACAGTCATAAATTATTTGGAAGTTGTTATAATAAAAGAATACCTCAGCATCATCTTTCTGTCACATGTGCATTGCTCAGGAAAACCTCTTATATTTTAAGCAGTGCCAGGTTTACCCTTATTGCTATCAGTGGTTTCATCTTGATAAATTGAATTTTAAATAATTTGTTCCAGTGATAAAAAAGAGCAAGAAATTTATTTAATGGACATTTACTCGCTGAGGAGGCTACCTACCTATTCATCATGTGTTAAGTAGTTTATTACACATAACTAGCCCATTCAAAATTCAAGGAGCTTTGATTTCACTAATATTAATATTTGTCCTAAGTTACTACTAATGATGGAAACCAGTTTGAAATGATCTCTTTTCCTTTATGTGTATGACCTGCAACCACCCAAGCTGTGAGCCCGCTGCAGATGCACCAAAGAATCCATCTTCTAGTTACAGTCATGTCTAGTTTTAGCTCTTTGCTCTATAACTTAACAAACCAGCTGTAAGAGTTTGGAGGGAAATGAGCAGTTTCATTTTATTGTGTATTCTAAATAGTTGACTATGAAGCCAAAATAAACTTTGGCCTTCTATTAGCTTAAAGGCAGTATTTGCACATGTAAAACGCAACATACAACAATACATACCACGATGAGTGCCAGATGTTCACAGGAGAAAACACACAGCTGTTGGGCTTAGATCACCTGAACTCATTTAAAAGCCAAAGGCACTGGTCACCTTTGTTGAGCTGTCAGATTAACAGAGAGACTGCAAAGACTGGAAGTAAGGATAGGTCGTCTCAGTTACACTGAAGAATGGCAATTTATGCCTCCTCAGCCAGCTGTCATGTAAAATTCCTTATGATAGACAGGACTAGAAATAACTAATTTGTCTTAAATCTACTTTTATACACATCAAAATAATCTAGTTCTAGTTACTATTAGAAACTGAATATTTCTCAAGTTTACTTCAAAACCCAATTGACAACAATTCTTCTCTTCTTCTATCCAGAAATATCCAGAGAGAAGTTATTCAGAGAGACTAAACCTCATCATGCCATGAGTTACAAGCAAATGGACTGCCAACTCCTGAATTCTATATAATAATAAAATATAGCTAGGAATTATGAGTATGCTGCATACACAATCACAAGATAAACATTGGGTGATACATAACCCTGATATGGAGCTCCAATAAGATTAATTTTGCTCAAAAGATGAAAATAGATTACAACAAATATTAAACTATTGAAGTTGGAGTTACCCTATTGCTGAAAGAAACTCTGGCAAAACTAGTCCGCAAAAGAGCACTTCCCTTAAAATGATATAGCTACAGGATTTTAAGTCATATTGATGAAAACCAGTTTTAAGACTGAACACATTATTCCATTTCCAGTGCTGAATCACAGTAAAAGTAACAAATTTTTCCTCAGTTTTCTGAGCATTCAAACAGCAGGATCGTGTATTCTTCTAGAATGATGCAGGAGTTACAGTGTTTAGATCAGTTATCTAAAATTCTGCTAGTGTACACAGTCATAAACATAAACATACTATTTTTAAATCACAATATCCAACCGAATAATCTATTTTTAAGTCTATTTTTGCTGAGCTCTTATGCTATGTATGTATCCTGCAGAAGACACCTAACAATCTGTTGTGTTTACACACATTGGTTTCAGTTCTTTTTCTGAAATTCAGCTGGGGCGAATTCCACAAGCATGTTTACCTGTTTACATCAAAATTCCTATGCTAATTCCCAGTAAAATTTGGAGATTAAATACTTTTAGATTCTTAGAAAACACTAGGTTCTTCCTTGCTTCTCACATCTGCTCAGAACAATAGTTATGTTCTCACTTTCTAGAGACTTCCAACAGAAACACAGAGTTTTTGAATTAGCCAACCTGTGTTCACGGTGAACCTAGAATTTTACGGCTAAAAATATTAAAGGCATTATTCCTAATATAATTGTATGGGGAAAAAAATCAACTAAGTAGATTCAGAATATGCAATGAACAGCTTTACATTGTCTGAGTCCAATATACATTTTCTGTGTCTGGTATAGCTGTAAAAACACCAGCAACAGTATAAATGGACACAGCCACAATGTGCAGGCAAATAATTCATTACTGTGAGCAGTCTCACTCCAACTAGTGGAACTATTCACATCCATGTATTAAGAAGTGAGGACAATTATCATTGTTAATTTTATTCCCTCATCTTCTCGCTATTCAACTTTTGCTCTTTTATTACAACAATATATAAAACTCCTTTTGGCAAGATATCCTTGCCCATGGTAAGTCAATATAAAGATGCACTTCTGATTAACACAAAGAAACAAAGTTCAAATACAAGCAGTCCTAAGAATAAGTTCTTTGTTCTCAACTCCACATGCACATCCATGCTGAATTTCCCCAGGATAACTCTGTAAACGGCAAAATTATACATCTGATTTTTTAGATTTTGTGAATCCTATTTAAAAGGATTTGCTCTGTCCTCACTTTGAACCAATATGCTTTAATATTTGTCTGATAAGCAAATTATGTCACGGCAGAAAATTCAGGATGTATTAAACATCTGCTGAGAAGTTTAAATCAGCCTTTATGGAAAGACTTTATGCAAAGGGTCTATGAGACCCATCTGCTTTCCATAGGGTATGGGAACCTGTGAGATTCCTATAGTTTCATATTCTGCTATTAGTTAAGGACTTTATTGCTTCCTAAATAAATACAGCAATTCAATCCATAAACTCACCACTGTGTAACATATTTGGTACGACAGGCCTGACATTACCCATCTGAACGTGTGATTACCAAAAGCAGGTGAACAATTTTTCAAAGCAGTGTATTTCTATATGCGCTGAAAGAAACATTCAGAAAAGAAATGAAACCATCGTAATGAAACATAACAAATATCTTAAATATTTTCATTGCTGTAAAATCTCACGTGTGGTTTCATGGAAACACCCCCTTTTTATTAAGGCTAATAAATTCAACGCTTCCTAAAGTTGTTGCCTCAACTGAAGATTTTAATTGCTATAATAGCACAAAACGTTTATTCACACATCTGGTTAGAATTCCTTTTTCTTGACAAATTTAATCAGTGCAATTATCTATTTGACAGACACATAGACAAGGAGAAACCTCAGCAAGATGTAATTTACATGCTTCAATTAATCTTTCTAGAAATTTATATAATCTAACAGATGGATCAAACTTTATGCAAGTATTTGACTAAAGGCTATAAATCAACAGTGATATGTTTTCTTTTAGGTAGTAGCTCAAGAAATTAATACTGTTTCACAAAGTTTGACAAAGGAATTGTAAATCTTACAATAGTGCCCTTCCTTATAAAACTATCTACTGCATGGAGAATATTAATGATACAGCATTCTTAACCATGACAAAGAAAAGATAGGTTTAATATATGTTATTCTTGTTAAATAATTTTTTTTTTATTCATTTAAAGAGCTTCATAGCTTTACAATATTGTGAATTAATTCATGTTAACACTGATGAGCAAACAGTGAATTTGCCAAAAGGCAGACCTCACAGTTACCACCTAATCTCACAGCACACTGTCAAAGCAAAGACACTGCTCTAATCTCATATTTTCCATGACCACTCTAAAAAATGCAAAAAAATTGTGATATGAAAACAAAATCTGACCCAGGGAGGTGGTGATATTCTAGGAAAGGCTCCAAGAGATGATTTGTGCTGTACAGGAGAGAGGGCTATGTCACTCTGACCCTCCCTGTCACAGATGGCACCACAGTACTGCCTGCCCACGGAGGCAGCACCCCGGCCAGGCCAGCTCCAGTGCTCCACAGTCTCTGGAACATTGGTATCATGGTACTGGGGCTCGGGACACCTGCAGTCGGCTATCTGAGAACAGCTCTGGGCGAACAGGCTGAAAGCCTCTCAGTTTAGATCAGCATGGACCTCCCAGGCTGCCCTCAGAAGGAAAAGTAAACTCACTGCTTCACCCCCCACTAATCAAAACACACAGCAGCTGAAGTGCAATGGTCTGCAGCAGGTCATCGTGTTACCACCGTCTTACTCTCAGCATCGAAGAATGCCCATGTGGCCAAGATAAAGTGACACTCAGAGCTGCAGCACCCACAGCAGCTCCCTGCCATCCTCCTCCAGAGGTGTGAGACACCAGACAAATAGCAAGTCACACCAAGGAAGGGGGTCTCTTTCCAGCTGAGTGCCTGCAAACCTCGTGCGCAGTTGTTGCTGATCAGTTGAGTGACAGCATCTTCCTACAGACCAGATTAAGCAACTTCAGGCAAAAAGGTGAATAAAATTTGCATCTCTCCCCTGTTATGAGCTTGAGCACTACATCTAAGTGGAATGCCTAATCCATTCACTGTTTAGGCACCCTTTAAAATGAAGCCTTGTTCAGTAGCAGAGTATGCTACCATGCTGCTGTCACAGTATGCCTTGGGATTAGGCACCTCTGAGTGACGAGTAATACTTTTTATTCTGCTAAGCACAAGTTAGAAGCCATGGGAAGAAAGTTTGCCTGGTATAAAAACGCAGTCTCTTGGTTCTGACCTTCAGCATTCTGCGCTATGAAAAGTAACATGAGCTTTGACAGCAATTAAGGAGCCAGCAATCAGTTCAATCCAGACAGTGCAGTGGAGAATTGGGTGGGAGCAAGAATTTCATTTAAATCTTCCACTTGTTAAATACAACTTTCCATATGTCTCTGAGTCAGCAGCATCCCCCTCAAGGGTGACACAAAGCTCAAGAGGAAACGAAACTGCTCCAAAACATTTTCAATTTTAACCTATCAGGCCAAAATTTAAAACCATCTGAGGTTCGCTCTGCTCTAAAAGAGAGGGTGGGGGTATTCCTTTATGAACCATGAGTGTACTTCAAAGGTACACTCTTTTTACTTCAATGTGAAAAGCAGACCAAGTGCTCTAAAGCTACAAAGCCCTAATGCCCTTGATGTCTTAAAGATTATTTCAAATCAAATCAAAATTAATACCAGATGGGGAGGGGCAAGAAGGCCAGAGAAAGTGAAAAAATTATTAACTTTCTGTTTTATCTGCAGTTATTTTTGGCACTACATATTAGTACTTTAATTTCTTTACCCTTCAGTCTGCTATGACTAACTAATTCCAAGTTTAACTGGTAGTGACTATTGGCAATTTTGCTCACTTGTCAGATAATCACAGCAGTTAATTTTTCCAGACTTTTTTTTTTTAGTAGTGCTAGACAAATACATAAAAGTTTATTTGCAAATACTATTCCCATGTCGATTATGTCTTCTGCTTTTTCATTCCACCAGTCTTTGCAACCTACTTGTTTAATTATGCCCTGGATCCTGCTGGAGCTTATGTCTAGAACTTACTGCTCACACAGAGCCAGCCATTGGGACTGTGCACGGACTGGAAGCTATCTCATTCAAACCATGGATATGTTCAGGGAAAAAAAGGCTCTTACTTCACAGGATAGAAATAGCTATTATAAATTCAACTTGGAAACAGAGAACAAGATAGCACATTTTTCAGTCTTATGCTTTCCATAAGGAAACAAAAAGAATAATGTGCAAAACCAACAAATGATCCTGTGGCATGAAAAACTTGCAGTAACCACCATAAGAAAAAAAACCCACAGACTAAAATTAATTTACACGGATTACTGATGGAACCTTAAGAACATGAACTCATTCCCAACACAACCTGTTTGTGGTAACTTGGAATAATCTTGAGGGATATATTTTAAGAAGATGAAAAGGTCCCTTTTTACAATGTTGCTAGTTCAATCTAACTGAAAACCCAACAAAAATATAGGATAATTTGCTTTAAAGTCTACTAAACTTCTCTTGGTAGCCTTGGTTCCACCATAGCTTATTTATTTACATATGCATATTATATTCAACATACATATTATATTATACTCTATTATATTTATTATATCATATTCAAAAAAGCTATATGGAAAAACATTAAGGCTCCAAAGCCAAACACAGAAAAGTTAGCAAAAAAGCCAGAGCTGAAGTTGCGTGTTCCACCATAGTGCTCTCTGCTCATGCCTGTACATTTTGACACCATCTCCACTTAATTTTTCCCTAAAGAAACTGTCACCCAGATATTGCATATTTTCTCCCTCCATCACCCAGAAATGCAGCACATTCTATTATTTACTGCCTGGAAGCCTTGCTGTAAGGGCAGGATTCATTTCCTCAGTGGTGAATGTGGTGTTGCACATCCCCATAGTAACTGTGCTTCAACCACGCACGTATTTTCACAACACTCCTGCCTCCCTCCTCCATTTCTCCACTTGGTCCCAATCCCTTTGGCAGGCTGCTGCCTTCCACAGTTTCACTCTGCAGTCACCCAGTTCCTCATGCAATCTCAGTCTCAGCCACACCTAGAGAATGAGGTTTCCATCCAAGTCTTAACTCCAGCAAAAAAATTAGAAAAGGTGGCATTTAACCCCAGCTCCCTTGAATTCCTTCTGGTGAAGCTCCTCTCCAACTCCTGCAGACCCACTCAAGAGGAGAAAATCAAGCCCAACAGCCAAAGTTTAGCAAAATTTTTATAAATAATGTGCAGGGAATTGGAAGGGATAATTTAACAGGGGAGAGGGTTAAATTTGTACAGTGTTAAAACTTCTTGTCTCTGCAGTAACTGGAAAAAATATTCTTGGAAACTTTCTCCCATTAACGCACATTTTGGTGGTCAAATCAACACACTCCTGTTGAGGAACAACTTGTGTTGATGAGCTGGTCACTCACAAACACAAATCCAGATTGTCTTTATTACAGCTGTGCTCCTCTCCATCCTTGTCTGTAGGCTCTCCTGGACACGACAAACATACCTGCATTACTGATCTGGATAGCCCAGACAAACCAGCTGTGGATGCACACCCAGGATCAAATATGTCTCTTCTGCAGTATTCCAAGTCTGAACTTCGTGATCTTGGAGGTCTTTTCCAACCTCAGTGATTCTGCGATTCCATGATCTCTGAGTACCAGCTCCTAAGAGGAAACCATAGAGCCACATGGTGAATACTAAACTAATTTAAATCTTTGCTGTCCTAAAACCCAGCAGCCTGTTCTCTGTTGGCCTCTGAACAAGTGCCTCTCAAACACTGAGTCAGAGGATGATTCTGGCACTGTCTCTGCATCTCAGAGTTCATGGTCTGAGTGCAGATGCTCATGCTCGGGGCCAAGACTGGCAGCCTTTGATCCAAGTGTTCCAAGCCGGAGGCGTCTGCACTCCACAGGTCACCACCGTCCCTCTGCAACTCCCCCACTGAGGACGCCAGTGCAGCTGAGCTCCTTGTGAGCGCTCACATGGTCAACAGCAAAACATTTTCATTTATGTAGATTGAAAAATGCCATAGCAGCATAGAGGTACTGGCCTTCCACTGTGCAGTATTAGCTCTGATAGCAAACCTCTGTTAGAGGTGTCTTTTATCAAATAATTTCCACAAGAATCACCACTACAATGTCATCTTCTAGAGATCTCGCAGCAAACAAGAGCATTTAGACTCCATAGAAAGCCTTCCTACCTCCAAACATCATAGAACAGGGAAGATAAATCTTTCCTCTTTGCAACTTTAAGACCAAATACAATACCTCAAGTAAAAAAAAAAAAAAAAAAAAAAAAAAAAAAAAAAAAAAAAAAAAAAAAAAAAAAAAAAAAAAAAAAAAAAAAAAAAAAAAAAAAAAAAAAAAAAAAAAAAAAAAAAAAAAAAAAAAAAAAAAAAAAAAAAAAAAAAAAAAAAAAAAAAAAAAAAAAAAAAAAAAAAAAAAAAAAAAAAAAAAAAAAAAAAAAAAAAAAAAAAAAAAAAAAAAAAAAAAAAAAAAAAAAAAAAAAAAAAAAAAAAAAAAAAAAAAAAAAAAAAAAAAAAAAAAAAAAAAAAAAAAAAAAAAAAAAAAAAAAAAAAAAAAAAAAAAAAAAAAAAAAAAAAAAAAAAAAAAAAAAAAAAAAAAAAAAAAAAAAAAAAAAAAAAAAAAAAAAAAAAAAAAAAAAAAAAAAAAAAAAAAAAAAAAAAAAAAAAAAAAAAAAAAAAAAAAAAAAAAAAAAAAAAAAAAAAAAAAAAAAAAAAAAAAAAAAAAAAAAAAAAAAAAAAAAAAAAAAAAAAAAAAAAAAAAAAAAAAAAAAAAAAAAAAAAAAAAAAAAAAAAAAAAAAAAAAAAAAAAAAAAAAAAAAAAAAAAAAAAAAAAAAAAAAAAAAAAAAAAAAAAAAAAAAAAAAAAAAAAAAACCCCAAACCAAAAAAAAAAAACAGACCAGGGTTTAATTCAGTTTTATCAAATCCCAGTAAATTTTTGGAACATTTATTCAGCTGGTCTGGATAAAAAGTAAAATCTTAAATGTTTTGAAGTATCAGATGCAAGACTCTCTCATAAATTACAAATTGAAAGGTCAATGACTCTGTGAGTGTAAATGGTGACCAATTAGTAATCAAAGGCAGGAGTCCAACTATTATGAAATCCATCTTCTGACTCTATTAAGTAGCAGATTAAGTACCATGTAGCTCCATGGATAAACCCTTATTCCTTTATGCATCTATTATTTATTAAAATTTAACAAATGTTTGAAGGCCACAACAACTTAGTGTAGAAACAACCTTGAATAAAGGAGCCTCTGCTTTTTGGCCATGATTACTTGCACTCCTCCTAGTTTTAACGCTTTCTAAACCAGGCATTCTGCATGTGCAGGACATAAACCCTCCTTAGCATGGTGCCAGCCATCTCCTTGGGTTGTGATGCATTGATCTGAAGGAATAGAAACCTCATTATCTCACCAAACAACAGGCATGGATTTCCTGAGGTGTTACTGCATGTCTGTAACAGAACCAGAGAGAGAAGTTCAGACCTCCTGGCCTGATGCAAGGGTTCCATCCATGGAAGCTGGCTCTCTTTTTAAATGCCTGATGAACAGCATTTAACCAGAATTCCCTTCTGATAGGGGATCTGCCTAAACGTCACCATTTAGCATTGAAGAGGGAATTTTTCAGTCAATAACACAGAAGTTCCTGTACAGTTAACACATCCACTGGTCCTCCAGTGATGGCTCAGGCAATGTTATCAAACATGAAAGTCACGTCCCCAGCTCTCACCTCCTACTCAGAAGGTGTTGCAATGCCACCATGCAACTTCTTTGTGTAGCTCATACATTGGGGGTATAACTATTCACACTACACATGAATGTACCATTCTGAATAGTAGGAATTTAAAGATTTAAAGACCCTCTGGTCTCTCTGGGAATCCAGGAGGTCTTGTTTGGCCTCCACCCTGAGAGTTGGAAACAGAAAGGCTACTCAGCCTTTACCATCTGGGTGAGTACTTTTAATGAGCAAAATCAGTGTCATCAAGCATCACAGATCACAGAAGAGTGGGCTGTTGCCTTTGTCAACATCCAACCTACAGAGCTTCTCATTTCCACCTCTAAAGGTTCACCTGAACCTCTCTTTTATCTTTCTGCATCCACATTTGGCTCCTGAATCCTAATTACAATGTCAACTCTTTGCAACAAGGCCATCATTTGTTTCTGCATTTGAACAGCATCATGATTTGGTAATTCCAGAACGCAGGTTCTGCAGTAGGGTTTAGCACTTCTTGAAAAAGATAACAGATATTCTCCCATTTTCCCTAGCAAACAAACAAAAACCTCCAAACCACAAAGGGAAGAGGAATGCCTAGATTTGATTGATTTGACCAAATGCATATAATTTACATGGCATCATCACTTGTATGGCATAAGCATTTACATACATGACACACTCATGCTGCAAATATAAATTAGCAGGTTATGTCTAGGGAATATAGTTTCCATACAAGGGGGCAACCTCAGCTTTGGTGCACGTGGGCACAGTGACATTAGTGGCAGCCATATGCTAAACACATGATTTTTCCACACAGTTGCTCTTGAACCAGGAACAAAACTACACAACAAAGCTTCTAAACAGTATGGAGTCATCTATGTCATTAAGCTACACTCCTTTCCTGAAGTTACTTCACCTTCAGATGGAAGAAGATAAAAGAAAGGTACACTGAAAACAGCAACTGCTCCTTTTGTGAAAAGGAAGTGCCAGAAAACCCTGGAGGTGAGGAATGCAAAGTATTTCTTTGGAATGGATTTTGGATAGGCTGAAAGGCCACTCTGTGCATGTCCTCTCTTCTCTGCTGTTTCAAGAAACCACTTTAGAGCTACAGAAGAGGGACAGGTCATTTTATGCTTAAGGTAATCACCTTCCTTCATTGCATTTTATATTTTTTTAAAAAAAAAGCCACAAATGATTTTATATAGAAAGAAGTTAAAGAAATCAAATTTCAAAACTTGGGGTAACCCTAGCCCTGCAATCAGATGTTTTATTTTGACATTTTTTTTAATATGTCTTATTTTAGGCATCTCTGAAATATCCCCTCCATGGAACAGTCAGACCTGCCTTTTGGTGCCAGATGCTCTTTGATGAGGCAGCTGGTTTCACCAAAAAAAAAAAAAGGTGGGGCAGGGGGGAAATTCTTGACAATCATTACTACCTGCTGTGTTTCTGCCCTTAGCAGTAACATGCAAGGAAAAAAAAAAAAGTGAACAGAATAGCTGGGACCCCAGAAAAAGATGTATTTGCAGACTGATTCTCTGCAGGTAGAACTAATAACAAGAGGAGGTCAGACAGTGATGAGCAGGATGACAAAAAAAACACTTTTATTTACAATTTCTGAATGGCCTGAGGATTGCAGGTCATAAAAAGCTACACATTTTCCTAGGTCTGTGATTCCATGAGAAGTTGTCTTCACCTAAACAATGACCATGGATTCTTCTGCGCTCCAGCTCACTGTCACCTCGGCCATGCTTAAAGAATGTGTGCCAGGCCACATCAATCCTGCCTTCCAATAAAAATTCATTCTCTTACTCTCCTCTTCCACATTTTTTAAGCTGGATCATTTTCCCAGTCTAGATTATAACACATAAATAATCGTTCTACCTTAGTGACAGTAACGTGGAGAGAGGATTTGAACTACTGTAGGCTGATACTACTGGGAGCATTCAAGTGCTTTGGTGAAATGATGATGAGAGCTGGTTTGCACTCCTATTCTCCAGCCATCTTCCCATCGCCCTGATTCCCACTGCAGCTCTTATTGCACCATGTAATTAAAAGTAGAAGGTGAATTCTTGTCAGGCATATCACTTTTGCACCACAGCACTGCAAGCAACAATGTTCCAATGCTCTTCAGCGCTCATTGGACCTGCTTAATTTACTGTATCAATGTAGAGTGTATTGGCATAGCTTAGGGATAGATATACTTAACATCTTCTATTAATAACTGCAGGTATTTCCAAGTTTTAGCCACATAATCTAATGTGTGCTTCTAGCAGTACTGAAACTTTTGGCTTAAAACAGGAAATAGAGACAGGTGAGGAAAGAACCCAGTATCTATCCAAAGCTTTGCTAGCACCAACTACCAAGGGATGCATATGTGCACAAGTGTATGGAGGCTTTCTGTATCTATATACACACAGACATACACGTGTAGTGTGAGCAACATAATGTCCTACTAAAGTAGTGGCAATAGAAGAAACAGTTACACTCAGAATGGTTGCTGTTGAGGATGACTGCAGTTGCCAAGTACACAACAGAAACCACTGCTCTAATGAGTAGAACAGTTAAAGAAAAATAATAATTTTTTTTTAAAAAAAAGTGGGTTTGGTACCTTTTTGGGGGTTATAAAATTAATTAGGGAAAGGAACAGCCCAGAATAAAAAGACTAATTTTTTTTTTCTTAATTCAAAACAATCCCAAGGCTGACCAACATGACTAGTTAACTCAGGCCATTCATCTATCCCCAGGCTTTGCCAGAATATCTCAGTGATCACTTGCATTAGCCCTTCAGCTGTCAGTTGTGCATCTTCTGAGCAGAAATGAACATCATCTTTTATGTTAATGGCTTGTACGAAGTAAACAGCCAGCTAACCCTGCTGGGATAACTTTTATAAACTTGAGCCTATTTATTACCTGAAATATACCTTGTCCAGGCCCATCCCAAGTATTTGGCTATAAGAGGGACACTGTCAGCCTGCACACTTGCACAATGGAAGCATTGACAAGAATCCTAGATAATACTGCTTGAGGCCTCCCATGTCTAAACAAGGTACCAGTCAAAACTACCACCCCGCCACAGTACACAAGCACAGGACATTCCCACAAATATCCATTGCTGTCCTGCTGGATGGAGTACTGTGGTCACCCTGCAAAGAGTTCCAAAACACAAGCAGCTTAAGTGGTTTATACAAATGCACACAGCTCCTCCAACTCAGAACCAGAGATGCTGCCAATTTCCATTGCAAATGCCCATCTGCAACGTCCAGTTCCAAAAAAACTTAGACATGGTAATCTGAATTTCTTAGTGAATAGGTGTCAGTTAGACTAGTAAGGTCCTATAAACAGGCAAAAAACAATTCAGCAATTCACCAATTTTCATTGCTTAGCACTTCTACCATGCTAGGGAATTAAAAATAGAGGAACAATCACATCCTCTCTGAATGGATACTGCAGCATCATATGGCATGCTACTCAGAGGTAACGAGGTCAGTGCCTGCAAGAGGATCTGGATTCAAACTTTCTTAAAGCTGAGTCAGAAACATAGCCATGATCAGAATATCTTTCCTATTGGAGAATAATTCACTTCTTTATAACAGGAAACCTGTAAGTCTGACAAACCTGCCGTAGTAATAGATCTTTGGTTCTGTAAAATTCCAAAGAGAAATACAGGAAAGTTGCAAAATGCAGTTTCCACATATAAACTGATCTCTGAGGAACACCTTTATCCTCCTTCTTTCTTTCCAGTTAAGTTCCCTGCTGATGATTCAAACTGCATACAGCAAACTGCTTTAATTAACTTCATACTCAGAAACAAATAATGATGCTTCTAAGAATTTAGCTTGCAGGTAGCCTTTTGCAACACGACAGGAAAGTTACTTTTTCATATGCTGAATGGCAAAGAGGATTTTTACCAGTAGCAGATCATTGTTTATGACATGGATTACAGTAGCCATAAACTACCATGTATCTGTTGGCAGCATAAATGTTTTGCCATAATAGGCAAATCCATAGTTGCAAATATCTGCACTATGGTTTAGCAAATTTGTGCCTCTTACACTGGTTTGAAGTTAGTTGCCATAAAATGCTGAAAGCTGTTGAATTTACTTGCTAGACAAACACCTCAAGGCACACTTGAAGTGGTATTTGTATCATTGTTTCCCCCTTATATGAACAACGGACATTGGAATTAATATTCTTTTACTCTTGGGGATGAAGTTTGACCTCATCCTTGCTACTCCAGTCTAGGAAAATAGAAAATGCTCAGAATCTGATTCAGAAAACTGAAAGCTTTTTTAACAAAAGCCACCAAATGTGCCTTGACAGAGAAATATCTATTGAATAATGGAGGTTCATGTGCACAGAGGGTAGTAATGACTTATGAGTAGCCCCTTTGAAGTATCTGGATACAAAAGGAGTTAAAGGACTTTATCATATTACAAAATGCAGGGCCAACCGCCCACTTCTTGTGCTGAAACCATCAAGCATTTCTCTACCTTTCCACACCATACTGATCTACAGATCAGTATAGGACTTACATGATACCAAACACCCTGCATGGACCCTGACCACAGCCTTCTTTCATGTGCATGATTGAGGCTACTATGCACACAAACCCACCTTTATTTTGAAATTGTTGCATGTTTCATGAGTGTGTTTTGTCTCTGAAGGGCATGGGTTTCCCACTAACTGCCATCAATTATTCTGAGATTTTCCCCTGAGATTTTCCCCTGAAGATCTAGTAAGAGGGCCAAATTATGTGGATTCATACACAGCTTTTTGCAGTACATGCAAAGGTAGCAACAATAGAAGACATCATTAGGTATAATACAACAGCACAGGTGTCACGTAGATAGTACCTATAAAGCAGTTGCAAGAATCTGGGCTTGCTCTGCAAGTGGAATGGGAACATTCACCTGATATTTTCAGACTTCCACAGCCTGGGTAGTGTCCAACCTGAATCAGTATGGTTAGTGAGTCTGCATTGCAACAAGTTTCTCAGTCAAAGAGGAAAGGGCTGCCCACAGCAGGAGGATGTAGAAACATCCAACCTGTTGTCACAACTACAACAACTACAGTGAACTTACACTCACCTGAAAAAATAATAATAGCAATTTAAAAAGTCAGTTGGTGTCTTATCCAAAAGGCAATGGAAGACATTCAACTGCTGCTTGCAAGTACAAATCAAACTAATTCTATCTCAGTCAATTAACTTACATTTCCCTGATTGCAAAATACAGCTGAACCTTCTCCAAGCCTGCTGAGCTGCACTTGGTGCAGCACCACTACCTGTCACCTCAGTCTGTGCTGCTGGGGACCTGGCTGGCACCAGGTGCCCTTGACAGCAGTGATTGGGAAGCCATCTTATCAGCTCAGCTGCTAACCATATCGAGACAGAGTTACTCTTAACTTTCAAAGGCTGCCCATTTAGTCAGGAAGATTAACAGAACCATGGGGAAAAAAAATTAGGGAGCACACTTTCAAGACTCCCGATTATATTCAAGCTTAATCGGCTCAAACACAAGTTGTGCTTTTAACTTGAGAATGTGTAACTTGTTGAGCACAGGTTTTTTTGCATCCCTGAATTTCTGGGTGATAAAACAGGGAAGAGGTTAAACCTAAAGACTTCCATTTCCTTTCTTACATCAGTGTATGGTTCCTGGGGGATATGATCCGTTTTCTTGTAGTTTATGCTAGGTTGTGAGCTCATTCCCTGTTATAAATGGGTTGTCTGTATAATTGTTACCAATTAGATGCAAATTGCTCCTAAATGGCACAGACAGCCCATTTATGCCAAACATTGGTTTACACTTTGCTCTCTTTCCAAGACAGTGGGGAGATAAAAGAGCAATTGGATTGATGAGTGGGATGTCAAAATTTCTCTCCAGTTTCCATTATGCAGTTATACATTGCCTCACCATTCTTTGACAAATACTGGAATATATCCAGAAATCACACTTCATTTTTTCCAAGATGGTGATCAAATACCTCTCCAAATCTCAGCAAGAAGCACCAGCCCTTGTTTATCCTCCATGTCAGATCTGCAATTCAGACACTACAAATGGGAACTCGATATGTTTTCCTGCACTATCAGTCGGAATTCAGTTTGCAATAAGGCTTGCCAAGCACCTCCAGATTCTTTTCTGTTTCTGATTCATTATGGATCTGAGGAGCATTTGTTCCAAAAACAGCAACTTGCCCAATGTCAAGTACATGTTCTGATCACAAAACTGAACATTTCAACTTTTTTCAGTTTTCATATCATTCATGCTAGAGAAAATATCAGAAAAGCAATTGAACATATGAGAAACAGCTTTTTTTATTTTTTTTCCTTTTAACTTGGGAGTGGCTTTAGTTTATACTCTTCACAATGGGTAGAAAATTTAAGAAACAACACTGAAATTCCTGAAAGAACTTTAGCCTCAAAGGCATTTACTTCAATGCAGCCAGAATTTCCGTGTCAGCAAAGTATGACAGAATGTATTTAGCTTCACGTGTGTACTTAAATAGCACGGACTTCAAGGGAACTTAAATACATGCTTAATTTTGAGCATATGCTTAAGTGCTTTTGGTGAATAGTATTGAACCACAGCATTCACTACTTTTTTTAAAGAAGAGAATGCTTTCCAAAGCAACATTTACTTTTCAGGGCACGGTGTGTGTCTTTTAAATCCTCCTTTGATGTTTCTCGGTCTACTTTGTTTTTAAAAGCTCACCAGAAATCAAAAAGGATTAGTAGGTCATGATCCTCCAAGCTACCTGGTATGGATCAGCCCAGGAAAGGACAGAAATGGAGTTTAGTTAGCAAGGAAAAAATGTTTGCCTGAAGCAGTTTGCAGAACGTTTTCTGAGGCATGAATTAATTAAAACCAGTTTGGTATTTTATTTTGCATTTATAATCATTATCATTCTAAAGAAAATTTTAAATAAGAAAAGTAGAAAGCCGGATATGGGATATGTAGCAGATCGGAACAAGTAAATATTATTTTTAATGTGTATTAAATTTCTTCAACTATGCCAGTGATATTTCATACAACATAAGCAGTTTTTTCCACTCATCCTTACAGGAAAAATTGTCCTCAACCAAAGACTACTTACCATGTTTTGATTGTTAAACGGAGACTTGAATTAACGTTTTTTTAAAAACATTGATTGCTAATATGACATTAGAGAATAGAAGTAGAGAAAGTCTTGAAAATGATATTGAAAAAGATTCTGGATGCCTACTTCCATCAGAATTCAGTACCCTAAATGTGGTATCTGAGCAAACACAAGCTCTTGACCTCAAATCTATATTCTTCTCCGAGGTTCATCCACCAGGATAAGGACTGCTGTGTAGCGGTTAAATACAAAACAAACCTGTAAATTGGTACCTTCTGAGGTTTGGTTCTGACCAGCCTTTGAAACAAGATTGCTTTCAGTCAATCGGTTATTTCAGCACTTGACATCACCCCCACATAAAACAAGGCAAATGGCCAATTAGCTAACTGGAAGTTTTCCAGTTCAAAATGGTGCCAAAATGAATGAAGATGAAGTGGAGTAGAAGAAAAAAAAAAGTTTAAATTGGCTGAACAGTCAGCTCTCTATGGGAAGCTGAAAATAGAAATCAGTTCATGGAACTCAGGAGCTTCACTATCTTCTATTTGGGGAAGATCAAACTTCGGCATTTGCAAGTTAAACAGGGATCCCCAAGGCTTCTAGAGAGTACTTTATAAAAAGAGGTTTTATACAGGACCTGTGTATTTTGCAAGTAAAACTTTAGCACATTAAATTCTAATCACATTCTATTCATAGCATCTGAATTCAGAGTATAAATTTGCTTCTTATGGATAATTATCTGGACTGGAGTTTTAATCTCATATGTATGCCATTACCCCTATGCAAACATGGAAAAATTTTGGCTTTTTCTTTTCAGCAGCATTCAGCTATTTTGACATTTTAAGTGGTTAGGAGTTGGTTTTAAAAAAAGACAGCCTAAAGAAATCAGATTATATGTTAAGCAGCAGTACTTGAACTGAGAAAGAAAATAATACAGCACTGTACAATAACCTCTTTGCTGGGGAACTAATGTGCAAATACCAGAAAGAAAAGTAGTTAATCATGTAGCTTTGTAAACATAATTTCTATAAAAGTCAATGTTGCTTTAAATACATCTATCAGGCCCCTCATACAAACCACTAAGCTACATCAGAAATGAATGCAAATATTCTAAACAGGAAAAATTCCCCTGCAGAAATTTCCCATTAATATAATTTTTTTTATTATGTTAAAGAACAGCACTTTAGTCTTCTGTCAATGACAAAATGTAAACAGCACAGTAAAGTTCTAGTTAGATATATCAACATTCACCTTCTAAACAGTGGTCTCTACTACAGCTTTGTAAAAGTGTCACGAACATCCTGAAACAAAGACTACAAACCTTTTGTGAAAAAGCAATGACATTCCTAATATAAATGCAAAAAGGAAAAATACAATTGCAATTTATCTAAAATTGCCATCATCACCAAAAAGCAGAATAATCAACTTCAAATATTACTATGATATTTTTCATATTTTCCAGGCTATCAGGTTCATTATCAGGTGCACCTGCTGGCAAACAAATTAGCTCTGCATTTAAAAGAAACTGCCTGATGCAAAAGCCCTTTACTTCCAGTGAAACCTGAGCAGTGATTTAAAGAACAGAGGTTTTTTGGATGACCAATTATGCAGATAGTACAGTCAATTTTCAAATTCCTCAAAAGAGTACACTTCACGTAATTTTCCTAGTGACCTCGCATGTGTCTAAAACTTAAAAAAAAAAAAAAATTTATTCTGATTAAAAAGCAGCCTTATGGGCTTTTATGATCTGTATGAACTGTTAAAAGAATGCTGTATTGAGAGAGATCATAAGCTCATCACAGGTTCTGGCACTCACAGCAGCTGCTCGTAAGGGAAAATACCTTCACACCCTTGTTTGTGGAAAATATTCAATTAGACTCCACCAAACTTTTGAACCTCAAAAGACAGTAAGTTGCATGAGCCTAATAACACTTCAGATGTGTGTTTGAAAAGCACTGGTATTCTAACAGACAGCCAGACAATGTACCTACTGGTATCGACTGCATCACACGAGACTGATCCAAGGAACTCAACTTAGCAACAATCTTTAACTATGGAGCTGTTTCTGGGATGATTAGTTACAACAGCTCTAAGCAGCAAGATCACTTCACCCTGGGATCTGTGTAAGATCAGGGCCTAAACACATTTCTTCCCTTCATCTGGCCTCAGCTTCAGGAAAAAACATGCTTCCCTCACCCCATCCCACTCCCCATGTCAGTGGATATTAAGCATATGTCGCCTCACTTTTGGAAAGCATTGCATTATTTAACGTCATTACTGTTTGCTGAATTGCTTTCAACCAGTTCTCACCTGGGAAAAAACTTTTAAGTGCATTAATATGGTACATGATTCAACTCCACCATATGTGAATCCTCTGAATCAGTAGGGCAGTGGCTCGCTTGTCTTCCCCTACACACTTCTCTAACCAAATTTGTTTCTATCCTTCCAGTCACCAGAGAGCCCTTGCCTTCCCTGCAGAACAGTGTCTACTACCTCTCTCCATATTGCTTAATCCCCCAGAATTATCTCTGACCTTTCTGCTCAGCCTGGAGGAACTTGGGCCATAGTGCTGGCAAAGGCACTGCTGAATCTTCAGCCACAGCTGCTGCAGCACTTCAAAGGCAGCTACCACAGCTAAGGATTTAGGCTGCAGCTGGAATCCGGAGGCTCGACGTGGGGTCCCCAGGGCTGAGTGAAAAGAGCAAAGCTCATTTGTAAGGATTAAAATGTGGACAGGTAATGGATCTCAATGGGGCAGGAAGGGTTGGGAAAAGCAGAGAGAGTGGAAGTCAGTATACAATACAAAAAATCTGAGGAGGTTAAGAGGGGCAGCAAAAGGAGGGGCTGGGGGCATGGAAGACCCGAGATTCCTGGTTAGCGTAAATAACATACATATATGTTAGGGAGGAAGAATGAAGGCAGTGTGGAAATGTAAACAAAAATATCTTCAGAGAAGGTAGGCCTTTAACATAGCAGTTGGTGAAAAGATCAATGGGAATAAAACACAAAAGGATGTACAAGTCAAAGACAGCCAGAAAAACAGGCACTGAGAATAAAGAATTGTGATGAGACCGAGACAAAAAATCCATCTATAAATCAACTTGAAGTGGGACATGTATAACACTTTTCAAATGGCAGGATTTCCCCAAATGCAAGGTTTTTTATTATTCAGGGTAATAATGGGCTCTGCTTTTGAAAAGTAAGATTACAGAAGATTTTAAGGGAAAAGCACTGTTGGGTCTTTAAGCCCATGCTACATATTACTTGAGAAGTAGGACTATGAAGCTGACAGACAGGGACTAGAGAAAGATGGCTCCAGCCATCTGCCTGAGCCAGGCTGTGCTCAGCTCCTCACAGAGGGGGCTGTTCGTTGAACATATAGGCAGCGTTCAGGGCACAAACACACCAGAAAATGTGAAGGTTCAAAAAAACTTGCCACCGGCTTTGGAGGTCACAAATTTGTGAACTTACCAACTACTTCAGAAAAACTCTTTGAAGAGAAGTTCTCATCTGGTGGTAGTGGAAGAGAGTTCACCTTACAGTTGCCATTAACTATATGGTAAAGCCAAACAATGGGACATGAACTCCATGGGACAGAAGCAAGAACAGACTGTAACCCTAAAATAAATAATTTACTGCAAATTCACACCTACCATAGTGTAGGATAATTTCTCAATATCTTAGCTTCTTTCTTAGAATTCCCACATCTGAATGATGAAATATTACACACTAAGTCATATCATGGAATTATAAAACTATGTGGCAAGCTAACAAATCACACTTTTTTGCCATCTGCAATCTTTTTTTTACCATGGTTAAAACAGTTCAACTATTTTATTAAACCACTAATTGTCTAATTGTTCCAATTATTAAGTACTTGCTTGAACAGTTTAATAGGAACTTGAACCTCATAATTTTCACTCATGATATATAAGCTTCCTTCACAGCCTCATTAATTTTCTGAATCTCCAAATGTTTTCCGTAGTTTTAAGAAAGCACAATCTAGAGTTTCAATTGGAAAAGATTTCTAGTTTGGAATTGAGATGGCTTAATTTTTTTTTCAGTCCTTAGCTTTCTGTTCAGATGTGCCAGGAGAGAACAGCATGCCTGAGAGACTGCTAGAAAAGGAACAGAGGAGAAGTGTAAAGATCACAGAACAGACAGCTTTTTATTTGTCATTTACTCTGAATTAGAAAGAAAAGAATACCAGCAGAAAAGCCATTCTGTTAGTTATTTAAAGTGACCGATCCCAATTGATCTATCAACAGTTTCTAATGCATGTTGAATATATCACTCAACATTTACAGACCAAACTGTTGACTGAGATTCATCCATATTCATAAAGACATATGAGCTCATCTATTACTGCAAGAAGTAATGCTGCTGTAGTAATAAAAATACACAAAAACACTAGTATTTTTTAGAGCATCCATAGAGACAACCTGAGACTTCAAAAAAGTATTTTATAACAGTTTTATTTCAAGCACTGTTTCTCACTGGATACAATTTATACATTGTATGCTAAATATATATATATATTAATGGAACACTTTAGAAATTATCCCTAGATAAAATATATTACATGATTAAAACTATTCCAGCAATAGTGTTTCCAAGTTACATTTTGCTGAGTGTTATTTCAGATCACAGCAGAAAAAAAACTTTAAAAATGCTTTGGCAAAATACCATCACGGTGATGTCTGTAAAAGCATTTTGAATGCAGGGCTGCTTCATCCATTTTTATTCTGGTATCAGTCAAACAGACAGGACGAAACATATAAACAGTTTTATTTAAATATAATTTAAAAGAATATAGATCTTAATTTTTCAAAATATGTGTTCTCACATTTTAATTTCAGTCAGTCAAAAAACTGCCTGATGCTTCTTAATAGACAATGGTGCAACACCTTTTTGAAACCTCTAATTGCACTGTTGCGCTGGTCACTGTCAAAACAAAATTCCTGGTAATCCCAGAGCCTGTGTCAAGGCAGGAGGACTCCAAAGGTATCAAACCAGAGAAGAACAGCATGGTCACTGAACTGCACACATGGAGCTTCTAGGAGGATTAACGGATCTTGTCACAGGCTCCTGACTGTAGTTGACAATATCTGCCTTCACCACCCTCTGTCACAAAAGAAAACACAGTAACAATCAGAAAATACAATCTTCATGCTAGATATTTTACTATGAAACATGAAGGAAAAATAACAGACAAAACAGGGGGTTTGTCCTTACCCTACAGAAAGTCTTATCAGGTGTTAATTCTCACTCTATGAGCTTATCCATACTAAGCAAAAGCAATTGCCTTGGTAGGTTTTCACAACACTACAAATGGAACATTACCTTTTTGCCAAACAGTAAAGACAGTTTTACTTCTGTGAAAATTGTTTTGTATGAAAATAATAAGACAATATTTGTTTGCAAAGACGGTACCGTTCATTCTTTAAGAATAACTGCTTAAATTGTAATTGGAAATTGTACCTAAGTTTTTGTTTTCGTCTTTACTCCAAGCACTTCACCAGAAAATATGAACAGAATTCAAAGAAATTTTCAAATACAGACCTGTTTTACTAAAAACTTTGACAGGCATACTGGCTAAAGACTAAATTAACATAAAAAGAAGCTCTGCATACCATAAATATTTATTTTCCAATACAGATCCAACAGATACTACCCTTTCTATTTACAAAGCAATTGATAAGACTGATGGTCTGTCCCATATGAGGAGAAGGAAATGAGATTACTATTTTTTGTCCATTTCCATCTGAGACAGCTATGCAATACTTTGAATGCACAGCACTGAATACAGTCCTGCAAAGTATTTCAAAGTTCCTATAAACTACCTGGTTATTAGAAACACCATGTAATTAATTGTACACAGAGTTCCAAATTAAAATGTTGAGTATTACAAGTGCTTACATATACAAAACATAATTTTCCAATAGAACTTACTGTAACACTTGTTCCTTCATGTAACAGCAATGCAGTTAAAAGTTAAAAAGAAACCACCCAAGTTTTCCATCAATACCTGAACTACTGCATTGAGCAGATTTTGCTCTGGCAGTTGGAAGTGTTCTGAGGTTGGTTATCTTCTTCAGGATATTTCACTAGTTCTGCCCTGACAACATGCTGTTAACCGTGTATCAACATGATGGATAGAGGGCAAGGAGAAGAATGTAAAAAAGAAAAGAGAAGGAAAACAATGGAGAGATTAATCAGAAGCTGAAAAGAATGAATTAATAACATAAGCGACTATGCAGAAGCAAAATGAATGCATTTTCTGGCCCTCGGCTGATATAAGAGCAACATGTCTGGCTGAAAGCAGCTCCAAGGCTGCTCCTCGAGTTTCTCCAAGGACATGCCCTCTCAAAGCACCGAAGTGAAAGGTTCATGCAACCAACAAAAGAGTATTAAAGTAAGAGAAGAGACAGAATGAAAAGACAGGCAATTCACTGGGAGAAAAGATGACAATGGCTTTTAAGTCTAAGATAAATACTACATTGCCACCTTGCAACAAGTGCAGTAAGTAGCCTTACACAAGGAATTTTTTAAGTAACATAACAACTACATAATACCTAAATATATAATCCAAGCCAGTGACATAAATTAACCTCACATCGAAATGCTCCAAGCTTTGAATTTGTCTTTACTTCATGTAAAAGTAAAAGGTTCTCATTTTTCCCCTTTAAGACAAACAAAACTGTTAAAAGTTTTTTCATTATTAATGCAGTGTTCATGCAAAGGGAAGTAAAATTCATGTAACAATTTCAGCAAACAAGTAGCAGAGGAGGTAGGCCTGTTATCAAAGATGCAGTAAATCAGTTTAATATTTTTTTCTTAAATTCTTCAACTTTCATGCAACATATCTTCAAGGTTAAAATGAATAAATACTATTATTTTAAAGGAGATAATGTATAAACTGGATTATATGAATATATAAACAGTATATGTTAAAGATTACCTCTGTAAATAAAACCTTTATGGCAAGCAAGCGACAATAATTGAATTGGCTGGTAAGGGACCTGGATTTATTAGCTGCTGAAGTACTCTTCTTGAGTTTAATCGATCACATTTGTATTATCTTATCTAGTGGACAACACTCATGATTTACTGGACTCCTGGCCCGATGTTATCAAGGGAAAGGTTGCCAAATCCCATGCAAGGCAGTAAGTAGGAGTTTTAGCATTAAACAGTGTTATCTGACCTCACAGGACCTAGTTTCTTCATACCAACCTTTTGACTAGAGCTGAGGGAATAAAAAAAAAAAAAAAAATGAAAGAATAGTCTTGCAATCAGTAGGCAATTAATTGTTCCTCAAAACATTGGTCTAAATCCCATCCTGTAAACACAGGCAGGTTAGTGACCCATGCTTAGCACACTGTAGCAAGAAACTGACTATCATAAATGACTTGGATTTTCTAAAGGAATTTCATCCAAATAAGACTAAAAAAACACCACTGCAACATTTCTTTTATTAACTTCATGGTAATTAAAAACATGGGTCTCTTTACATCAGTTTCTATGTGAAGCGTATCACTGCCGTGGTTCAAATCAGTGTCAATAATGAGAAATAACCTTTCTTGGTGCAGATGCTCTGTATTCCAGGTCTGACTTATCTGCCAAACATTTTATTGTACAAAGCTGGCGCGCACACACTATTTTGCCGAATTGGCATCTAGTTAGAGAGAAAACTACAGATCACTTGCAAAAATGCTAGCTCTTGCCAATGCCAAGGAACAAAGCTGTACCCCATGCAGTTTTTACACTACAGTTGAAAGTAAAAAATATAGAAAGAAAAACATTTGATTAGTAAAGGAGCTATTTCCTCAAATTTCATCAGACCCTTGCAATTTCAAAGGGAGAGTATTTTGAGGACTGAAAATAAGTAGAATTGCAATTTTCTTACTTTGGAACCATTCCATTTCAAAAAACATGCTCTGCTTTCCAGTCACGCATAAAGGGTAATCTAGTTCTTTGTTTCGCTACAGTTTTGTCCAAATAAAGGTTTGATTAACAGTCATCTCAGCATGTTAACAGACAAGGGTTAGTAGCTCTAGCTGAGATAGTTTAAAAACTTACCACCCTCAAATGTCTGTCCTATTCCTCTGCTGGTGATCATCGCTGCCAAAAGAGAGCTGGTGGAATGTAATGTGTACTTGCACCTCATCCACTTCAGCACAAAGTCTGGCAGCTTCACTTTAAAACAACTTTCAACAGCAGTTTAAGCTAAACTGCTCAACTTCACCCTGATGTGGCCAAAGCACATGATCACCTTCCATTTTCTGAATCTGCTATGGGAGCAATACATTCCAGCAAAAGGGCAGTAGCACATAGCATGGGTTGCATTACTATCTTAAACTGCTGCAGCTGCTTTCTACAACAATGCAGGGTAAATATAACTCAATTTCTATGGCTTCTTCTTGCAGTTTATTATTGTGCTGTTAATTTGAAAGGGTCCAAGAACCCCACCCACTTTTCACAAGAGCTTCTGCAGTTCTGCCAGTCATCAAAGCTCAAAAGTCATGAGCCAAACTCCACAAATTCATACAAGTTAAAATAATGGGATTCCTGGTACTTATTTCTATCCACCTATAAGCCACATTTAAGATGTTCCTAGTGACTGTGGCAGTTATAATTGATTCTAAACACAACAAATATGATCTTCAGGCATAAAATCAAGAGTGCTAGAAATAATTTATAAAGCATAATCTCAATATTAGACAATAAAACATAATTCACATAAAGCATTTGACTGTTGGCATTTTACATGAACTCAGTATTTTACCTTACACTTAGTCACCAAGATTGAATGAATATATCCCCATATTCTCTGACAAACACATTCAAGCAGCAACCTTCTCAATTTTCAAAATGAGGAAATCTCACATTACAAAAAATACAGAAAATTCAAATATATAATCCAGCATGTAAGTTGTGCACATTTATAAAAACTACAATGTCTTTTACTCTTTATTTAAAGATTAAATCAAAGTCAACACTTGCATATTTTAAGGATGAGTCACACTAGGTACTGTGTTGTTTATATTTGATTCTTTATAGCACTTATCTAGCACCATCTACCTACCTATTGACTTTTATAGTCCTGTAGCTAGAGTATTCAATGCCTAAAAATTTTAAGGAACACACTTACATAACTGTTCCACAATTTAAGGAAGTCCCATGCCTGTGTTATAGATGGAATAGGGGAAAAAACCACCACCACCACATTAAGGTACCTGTACCTGTCATATAAGAGGATGTGGTAAACTAGAAACCTATAATGGCAACATCATCTAACACCAATGTCCTTCCAGCCAGGAGACCAGCTCCACGCTTTTGGGAAACAGCATCTGCATATTATTTCAATTAGGCTTTTGTACTGCAGACTAATAAATTTCTCTCCAGACATGTCCTTCTAGTCATCTCCTCAAGCACATGAATGTTAAAGTTTTCCTTCTCCAGTTTTATCTAGAGATTTTCCCTTTTCTGTCTTAAGAAGCAATGTGGGTAGTTGGTTCCATATAACAATGAGCCTTAAGATACAGTTAACAGACAGACACTCCAATACAATTCCCATTGGTTTCTGACTTAAACTGAGGAAATTCTTACAGCCCTCTCAAAACAACATTCTCAAATTAAGCGAATGTTTTACTGGTAACAAAGAGTTATTGCTTGTTTGGAGTAGATTGAAATTATGCTCAATCAACAGAACTTTGCAAATCAGGCAGTTGCTTTCCATCTCTCACTTTGTACAGTGTTGCACCACAGTGACTTCTGCTGCACCTGAAAGGCAACAGTGAAGTTTCTTTTCTGTCCAAGTCTATTTACCTGCTTTGTTTTTTCTTTTGTTGTTTGTTGGGAGAAAAGGGGTCTGGGTGGGTTTTGTTGTTTTGGGTTTTTTTAATTGTCTTGGGTTTTGGGGGACATTTTTACCTTTTTTATCACTAGAGCCTGGATTCATATTAAGGGTAATGTGTAACAGTGAGTATTTAATTTATGCATATTAACTATTTATAGGTTATTACTAATGCTACTTGTGTAATGTTTACTTTGATCCACATCTTGCATATTCCATTGATCTGTTCAACAAAGTTAAAAATTAATTACAATACTAAGGTAGAAGAAAGCCTACTTAAAGCTGATATCAATTTGACATAGAAAGTTATGTACTCTTGAGTCGAAGCCATGCAGAGCTTCTTACTCTAAAAACAACCTAAAAACAGACACATTCTTTAGAAGGCTACAACTTTCTGTATAACCCTTTTTATCACAGTCTCCTTTAAATTTAAGGTATTTGCATACCTTTCCACAACCTTACACCTGAGTTATAGACACAACACCATGTGTTTAGATGGATCTAAACCCCATCTTCCAGTGCTAGCTAAATGACCAAGGAATAATTAAAGAACTCGATATGCTCAACCATTTATATGCAAACAATCACAGAGCTCAGAACAACAGATGGATGGTATCTTAGTAGTACTAGATCATTGAAAAGACACACTCAATATTTCTCTACCTATAAATTACACTTTTTTGAAGCTACTTTACTTGATGGGTATGCTCTGTAAGTATATTTTACAATTTTACTGTTTGCAAAACAGTTTTCTAGTTAACCACTTCAACACAGATTGTAAACACTGCTGTGGCAAAACACTTTCAGAAATTACATATTTATTGTATATTTCAAAATGCATGAGACCAAGCTGTATAAAAGAAATGTTTGGCCTTTTATTTAAATAAACTCGTCAACTTAATTTTGTGGTACTTGTTTAATATTGGTAGTAACTAGTACAGTTTCAGGATATTACACCATTAAAACAGCAACCTTTTGGTTCAATAAGTAAATTTAAATAATTGCAATCTCAAACTCATTATGCACAGTTGTCTCTAGCACAATCTTTGGTTTTGAGGTTTCTGAAACTAGGTTTGTAGAAAAACTTTTTGGTTTAAACCTATGCACACAGTCTTACTGGAAGAAAAGTTATTTTTAGAAGCAGAAGCTAGGAAGAATAAAGTGGCAAAGGAAAAGGGGTTATATTAGAAAACCTCTTGCTTGCTTGCTTATTTGAACAATTAACACCTTTTTGATCTCCTAAATTTCACTGACAAATCTAGTTGACTTCCAATTCTGGTACATACAGTTAAGCAAGTGCTCACACTTTAATTAATATAATTACAGTTCAAATTTTTAAAAATAGTGAAAACATCTTTTTCCAATTAATTTATATGGTGCTAAACCAATGCTGTCATTAGAGCCATTTTGCATACAGCAATTACCGAACAGCATGAACTGCAACAAAGCTCTGCTACAGTTCAGAGCAGGACATGCAGCAGGTCTGCCAGGTGTTTACAGTGGAATCCCTATATTTACATCCCTGCCTAACACAAACCAATGTAAAAGATGGGGGATAACCTTCCTGACAACTTTCCTACCCATTGCTGGGAAAGATTCTCCCCTCTCTCAGCCCTTTTGTACAGAGTAAATGGTACAAACCCCCTAAGATAACACTCATAATACAAAGAACAAAACATAAAATGCCAAGAACAGAAATTATGCAGCTCCTTTAGGAGGGAGACTATTTGGGACTGGTACAGTAAGAAAAATCATTGCAGATGCCAGGGAGCCATAACAGCTATCCAAAATCATGATTCCACAGGTCTGTCTGCTCTTGAAAACGGGTACACTTCCAAATAAAAAGGGAAGCAGTGACCTTACAAAGCCAACAGTCCTCTCCCAAGGCAGACAGTCACTACTGAGGTCCTGTATTGCACAGGCACACAGTGAAGACTAAGACCTAAGATTCACCAAACAAAGATTTTGACATAGTTAACTCCTGACTGACAAATAATAAATTTTGCTCTATGACTGCAATGAATGTTGATTTAGAACATTTCCACTCCCAGAAGCTCATGCCTTCTGTGACTTCAATATGTAGTGTTCTAAAATGAGATTTGTTTTTAAATGAGTATAGATTTTAAAAAAAATTATTGTCATTAAAACTGCATCTGACATGAATGTACAGCATTTAATGTACATATAAGAATATCTTCCATGCTACCTGCATATGGATACATATAGGAACTTGACTGCTATTTCTAAAAAAATCCCTAAAAGTCAAGGTTTTCCTCAATTTTTTTGAACATGTTTTTTCTTGTTTCAGTAAGTTTATCATGACAGATAAATAATTATTTTATTTTTAAAAAGTTTTAAAATTAAATAATTATCTTCAGAACTTCAGAAATGAAGACTGATTTAAAGAACAATTAATCTGCAACTAGATTATTTTTAATAGTAAGTAAAATACTAAGAAAAATGAAGTATTTGTGGAAAATCACCTGTGATTGTTCCAACTCTGCTTTGTTTAATTTGATGCCGAGTATGTCAGCAGCAATTCTCTGAAAACACAGGAAGACCTATGAAAAAAAAATAAATTGCATTTAAATGATTAAAAACAGACATCCTTGAGGTTCTTTCAAATATATCAAACCATTCTTGAACTGTAAACAATGAGATACACAAAATTATGACCTGTGCAGAGCAGATCTGAAAATAACCTCATCTGGTACTTTCAATTTTGTTTAAAATTTTGAGAAAATAACTCAACAATGGTACAAGGAATGAACAGTACACTGGATTGTTAAGCAACACTTCTACTCTGCCTCCAGAGACCCAAGTTTAAACAAGCTTTTACACAATTCACCTCTCAAATACTACTCTCAGTGCTATAAAATATGAATAAGGGTATTCACTGATGTTTAACACAAAAATATATTACTAGTATGTTGTGCAATAGAAAAGTAGATTTCTGAAATTGAGAACAACAGAACTGTGCATCAACACGCCCAAAATCCCTACTATACAAATTTTAAAAAACAGAATTATGAAAGAGTTCTGAAGAGTCTTACAAAATATTATTTACACTAAACAGAGGTATCAGAACAAACAATATGTTGTATGGCTTGCAGCAGCAACATGGCAGAGTTAAACTCTGGACATTTAACACAAAATAGTGGGTGGCAATGCTATCTTAAATAACTCCTTTAATTCATCTCAAGCCAGTCCACCTATCTTTCTGTTTAGGCAACTGCATTTTACATGAGATTACAGAACACAACAGATGTTCTTACAGAGGAGCAGCTTAAGCTTGCACTGCTGCTGAACATTTATTGTCAAGCTACACGTTATATTTTATCTACCGGGCTGTTTGTCTGAGCTCCTGATCTAAGCTACTAACAAACATTGGTTTTCATCATGCAGCTGCCACCCCCAAAAGGTAAAGCCTTTGTATGTGTTCTCAGTCATTTTCAAATTTTTAGAGAAAATTCTGTAAATAACATTTTCACAACCTCTTATACCTGAGATGGAAACCGGTAACCAACAAACTGTGGTAGCTTCCAAAACAATTGCTCTTTCTCTGAACTACACGGTCTGTTCTACTAACATCCACGCAACCTGAGAGGAAATACTGAATTTTGAGATTCTGAGGTCCAGAGACCTACTTTAACCCATACCAAGATCTCAGGTCTTCTGAAATACATCACCTGCCCTGAAGACACTTTGTGCACAAAACATCAGGTTCAAGTTCAGTGCTTTGGCCATGTGATTTGATGGACAGTAAGACAGTTAGCTATACTAAATCTTTCATGAAATTTTTTTCTCCCCTGAGGAGACTTTCCGGCTTTTATATGTACATAAAATCATTTTTTGATACAAATCTGTGAGAAAGATCTGAGGTGAACAAAACAAACCATTTATCTTAACTGGGTAAGACTCCCTTAGTCTATATTCACATTAGCAATGGTTGGCCTCTTCTTGAATCAGTGTCTAGGATAAAAACCCCATCCTTCCTGCACAACTATCAAAATACATGAAGATTTTGAAAAGTCACTGTGTAGTAACAGTGAAAGGGTTTAAATTTACATTGAAACTAAAAATGAACTACTGTAAACTACTCCTTTTGTTAGTAGATATTTAGGCAGAGATTTCTGGTTAATGCTTTCTAGGTATGTTCAGATTTACTTTTGTTTTTAAACAGTAAGTTATGAAAAGTACAGTAAGTATATATAGTGGAATGCTGCTGTAATTCATGAATCAATTAAAAAGTTGTAATGAAGATTCCTTCAGAATTTGTAATGATAAATATGTCAATGTTATAAAATGAACTGATTTTTCTCCTTATCACCAAATCCCACAGAAAGGTGGACTCCTTGAGAAAAGAATACATTTTATCAGATGCACATTGCACTGAGTGAAGTATTATAAAATTTTTCTTCTGTTTCTAGTATAAAAAGTATTTTTCCACTTTAAACAAAAAAATTATGCCAAAGATTTAACACAAACTATACAGAGAATCAGGACTAGCTGTGTTTATAACAGCAGTATTGTTATACTTTACAGAAAAACTATTATCTTATAAAATTAGGCAGTCCACTGCAGAAGTTTCATCAAAGACCTTAAAACAATAAGTGATTATAAACCTGTACTTCCATGTAATTGAACATGGTCTTACTCTTCAATAACATAAAGTAAATTTTGTTGTCAACAGTAATATTAAGGAGACAGATACAAGACTCTTTTATGGGAATGACAAACATATTAGGCAAGTGACAGAAATCAAGCAGAACAATACAATATGATTTAATTTGACTGATAGTGTCAACTGAAAAGGAACATTTTCTTTCATATGCATCCAACTAAAACAAATAACCCAGTTAGCTCAGAGTCAAAAGACTGTTCAAAAATGCACTCTGCCAGAACGTTCAAATTTCAACAGGCCTGCAGAGGGAGTGTTTCTCATGGCTTAGGACTCGTATTAAAAACTTTGACTGCAATAGGGTCTTGTCACATTATTTAGCAATTGTTGAAAGTTGCTATATTGACGGTCTATAGACAGGAATGAATATATGTAACTTCAGCCTGACATCAAACAGAGATTTAGTTGGTCTTGGTTCTCAAACTGATGTGTAAACTAGACCATTGCCTTTAAAATCTGTATCTCAAACTGAAAATCAGATGAGAAGACACTGCAGTTTAATAATGATAATACACACTCGTAAAAAGATCTATTTTTCATGCAACTGGGGAAGCAAAAAAGGACCTGCAAGAGCGAAAATTCTCCAAGGTTTGTTATGTGAAGCACAATAAAACTGCTGCATCTTGAAAAAAAAGACATCTAGAAGTTTCTTTTTCTTACTTACAGAATCTCCTGTCTTGGCTGACACAAAATGGCTACTGAAATTGTTTTCCTGACAAAATCGCTGGTGCTTGTCAGATTTCACTGTGCGCATATGCTCCAAGTCAACTAAAAATAAGTTGAAGAAAGGAAAAATTATTACACTGGAGCCCATTTAGTTACCTGTCTTAGAAATAATTCATTGGAAACACATCAGATGTAGTATTTTCCTTTACAGGTGTATGCAAATGCAAGTTTCTTTTTATCATTTGTCAAAATAAAGGTAATGAATTACATCAGATTAATTTTATTTGAAAAACTAAAACGAAAACACAATTAAAACTGTATGGACAAAAGCAACAAATTTGTATCTCAAAAAAAGGACAAATTTGTTTCTGGATACATTAAAACAATTCGTAATAACTTTACTGCTAACAACATACAAAAACGAGACAGAACTAAGTATTGTACATCCTGTTTGCAAGCACAATACATATTGGGGATTCCAGTGTAGCCTAGAGACTTTTACAAAATAAAGTTCACTGAGCACATCTGAATTGACATATTTATCTAAGTAAAAAATGAAAAATAAAGAATTTTATTGCAGAACATAGCAAAGCAAAAGCATTCACTATAATAAAAAAATTAACTGAGTAAAAACAGTGATGTTTATTTATATATCAAGCTTTCAATTCCACAAAGGTATGGTTCAGAAAATTAAAAAAAGTAAAATGCACATTTTGAGATGCACACATATTTCCACTTTTATCATTTTACAAGCACTGAAAGAAGAGAAAAGCTTTCAAACAGTATTTTATGTTGAAAGCACTGGTTGCTTCCAAAACCTCATCGAACTCAAGTCTTGCACAGGTTTTATTGTGTACATTCCAGTTTCTCCAAATCTGATCCTAAGGTAATTGGAAACTATATTGAACAGTTTCTCTTTTTTTATTGCATTACAGTTTCTATAAGGCTGTTGACTCAATGCAGTCAAATTATAAGGCAAATATATTCAGAAGGCTTTAAGGACAACCAGGCTCTTTGAGTCAATACAGGAAAAAAAAACTTAAACTGATTTCCTGAGGAAGGGACCCAACTGACTTGTAAAAACTTGTAAATTTGCAAATCTAGTAAGCCTGTATAATAGTGTCATTTGATTATCAGCTGAAAAAATGCTCTCCTACTACATAAAAGGCTTTATTTTTAAATGATATTGGAGGTCTTTAATTTGTAGGCTCTGGAGATTTTCTCTTGGAGATTTTTAGTCTAACAGGGGATTCCTACACCCTATTTATACTGCTTACCTTGGTTAATGTGGAGTTTTTGCCACATATTACTGTTCCTTGCACATCAGTAAGGCCTTGTTCATAAGAACAGGTCTAAAATCATCCAGTTACCACAGGCATTAATTTGTAAAGGACTAAAATACTAAGCTATTAACACTAATGTTTGTAGTATGGTTTTTCCATAATACTAAATGTTGACCATATAATATAGTTTCATTTTTAAAAAAAAGGAAGAACAAATACATTTACTAAAATAAAACCCAAAGTCAGTTACAATTTTGTTAAAAACTCATGCAGTCACTTAACTTTTTCCTCTGAAAAATAACTACCACAAGAGAGACTCTTTGAACTGCTTTTAAGAATAAAATACAGCATACTGCCTAAAACATTTCATTGTTAACTATTACTTTTATGCTTCACATATTAGCTTCAAGTGTAGCTTGGAAAACACAACAGTGAGATTACTCTTTGGGGAAAAATAAATATAAATTTTCTTTATTTTTATTTCATGAGCTTTTAAAGGAACTTTGACCCCACCTCCAGATTTCACTCATTGTATTTCTTTGACTATACAACACCTACATATAATTATGATAAAAATAAATAAATACATGAATAGATAGATAGATAGACAGACAGACAGATAGATGGCATTTACACTATATTCCTCTAACATATCATGACACGCTTACCTAACTCCACAAAGACAAGCTCACAACTTACAATCTCTCTCAAACTCTCCTTCCCGGGAAGGAAAGAATAGAGAGTGGACAAACAAAACAGCAGGCTAAAAGGTTGCCGAATTTTAAGGAAGAAAATGGCACGGCCATATTGGAAATCATATCCTCAAATGCCTCATCTTCTATGAAGAAACATCAAGAATACTATATGGTCAGGGGAGCACATCCTTTACAACAGCAGAGGAATTAAAGCACACAAGATTGTAGAAACTAACAGACTGGAAGTGAAAAATCAAGGTGAAATTATGTTTCTGAATTTTGTGTACTTCTCAGTCCTTCTCCCCACTTACAAATATTGCACCTTATGCTTCCTGAATTTCAGGCAGTCCAGTGTGAACTGTACGGGCCCTGTTATGCCAGGTGACTGCCAGGTGAGTGTCCATTGCACATTCCCAGCCCACAGTAATCCACGGTAATTCATGTTACATTAGCTCTTGGTGAAAAAGGGCAGTTTTAGTACAAGAAAGAGTTTCAACCATTAATAAATATTTAACTATATAAAATTGCAGTTTGCAGTCAATGAAGGACAGCGATCCTAACTCCAATTCCTTTGCATTGCCCACAGGCCAAGGGCACAATCAGTTACTGAAGATCAGTTAAAAGACATGAATAGTTATCCTCCAGTCCTTTTTTCTGAATATCTGACATTGGTCAGCTCGACAGGCAGAATTCTTGGCACACCAGGATATAAGTCTTGTCCAGCTTTTACTTAGACAACACAGCAAAAAGACTTTTAGGAGAGCTTTGGAGGAGAAAAATTATTTTCTAAAAAAGATGTTTATAAGGAATGCAGGGATTTTATAGAAAGAAAACTAACAGCTGGCCAATGTGGACTCATATGATGAGCCAATTAATAGCAAGAATAAAGATGAAGGATGATATGAGGATACACTTACACCATGAAAAGTTTAAAGGCAAGGACAATTAAATTTTGGACAGAAAGAGAGTAAGATACATAAATACAGTTTGATTTTACAAACCAGGAAAATGATCTTGCAGAATATTCTAAATTACTAGATAACAAATCATTGGCCAAGAAAAAGGAATTACAGAAATTAAGACACAAAATGAGAACATTTTAACTGTGCTAATGGCTATGATAGGCCATATCTAACAAAGGTCTCAAAGAAATCATCTGCAAGATTTGGCCACACATCAAACACAAACATTTAGAGAAAATCCCAAAGTGAAGTTCACATGCCAGATGGCACAGTCATCCTCCTCAGCTGAAGGGAATGAGGAAGAAGGCAACAGCAGGGCAAAATTAATAGCTTCATTTTTACCAAGTAGAATATAAACTGATAGCTAGAGATTCACAACGGGATGTATAAAGGAGGCACAAGGACACAAGCTTGAAAAGTGTAAAGAGATTTAACTATTTGCAAATAGTGAAACTGTACTGCACAAAATATTACAAACCAGCAATTTGCGTCAAGTGCTTGAATACAAGCTCTGCTAACTACATTAATAAATTATGTTTCCTGATCACGAAAAGCTAAAGCAAGCCCAAGGTATGTAAACTTTGGAGACTGCACTGAGGGTATCTCTTTGATCTATAATTTCAAAAATTCTGAATTTCTTAAAAATGGGATCAACAGGCAGAAAGGGTCGTTAAAAGTATAAATTAGCAAAGCAATAGTTAAAATGTCAAAGGATTACATTCCTAATTCCTTGGCTAGAAGGAATATGATATTATTATCCTTACTATATAGATATAGTTGCATTAAATGGAATACCTAAACTCAAATCAGGAGAAGCAGAGGGATATCATGAGCAACGCGTAAAGAGAGGGAGAGACAGGCCATAGTATTGTTTCCCTGACTGGCCTGATGAGGACAGGAAAAAGGGGCTCATCAGCCCCAGAAGTACCTTTGAAGTCCCTTTCTAAGAAAAGCCATCCACAATGTCGGCTGTTGCAGTTTTGCTCGTTTTTATGCCTGAAATGCACACTAAAAACCTCGAGCAACAACTACAAAAGAACCCCAGGGTTGCCAGATATTCTCCAAAAATTACCTCCATTGCCTTACTTAACCTCTCCTGCAATCCGTCAACAGCCCATCTTGTTGATTCTCTAAAATAAGACTAAACATTCACCTTTAAGTTTGTCTAATATGAAGAGTCATTTCAATTAAAGCTAGCAAAATAAATTGCTGTTCCATACCTAACAGATCTATACAGATCTGTATATGCAGGTCTCCTATAGAGACACTGGCACAACAAAAATAGGTTAGAAAATTCAGGAATTCAGACACAACTTCCATCAAGCCAAATAGATGCAAGCCAAAATCTTCCCTCCAAGAATAAACCAGCAGATATCAGTGTCTGCTGTAGCAAAAGTAGGTAAGGCTTACTAAAATACTTGCTCCTCATGAATTCCAGAGAGTTCAATTTTGATTTATAGGTGAGATTAAACAGAGATATAGTGAGGTGAAAGAAGAAAACAGAATGAGAAATATGGAACTCCCACAGAAATCCCAAGGATACTCCCTTTAAGGCATTCCTGAAGATGTCCTGAAGATTCCTGCGAAGAAAACCAACTCTATCCCAGCCAAAACCAGCACAAAAGAAAAAAAACAGGTAAGAACAACGCTGCAGAATTTAGTAAGGAAAGAGATGCAAACACCATCACAGCCACCTTTGTGGAGAGCAAGTGGCATTTCAAAGAAGACAAGGACAAAATAGTCATTTTAAGTTAGAACCAGGGAGACTTGATTAGGTAACATCTTCAGGTGATTTATACAAATATTTTCACTACCCTTCAAATTGATACTATACATCCCTTTTTTTGCAGTGAAAAGCTGAAAAGACACTGCTAAATCAAAATGGGAAAGAAAATGGTCTTTTAAATGACTGCAAGGCTAGCTATCTATCCAATGATTAATAAATTCTGAGCAAACATTTGAGACAGCATAAATTGTTCTTTGAAGTCAAAACTCCATATTACTTTACTTGAGAAATTAAGTCCCTGAAATTTCAGTTTATTGGGCAGTAGCAAGGGAACACAAAAATCTTAGAAAGTGCTAGATAAAACACAAATGGATGCTTTACAATCTACCCACACCCAGCTATTCGACAGCAATTCTGTCTTGATTGAATAGTTCTGCTGCTTTTGACTTAAGACTCTGAAACCACTAATGGTAAATAAATTGATGTTAAATTTGTTTCTCTTACACTATTTAGATATATGTGTAATTCCATAAGATAAAAAATGGCCTGCAATGAGCCACATAGCACCACTGTGAAGGAACAACCATTTCCATTCCACTACCCCATATCTATGTGGAAAACCAATGGTCAGGCAGCTTAAATATTACTTTAACTCACCTGCTTCGCTAAATTAACTAGAACAAATATAATTAGCTCACCAGAGTTTGCTTTGAGGACTAAAGTATGATATCTAATCCTAGAACTGCACTGTCTTAAAATTAAGGCAATAATAAAATACATGTAACAATTTACCAGACTAATACAAATGGTACAAACACAAAGCCAGTAAGCATTTTAAAATGTGCATCTTCAGTTAGAAGAATGATCAGTGTTCTGGTTTTATATTCTTTCAAAATTATACAAGCAAATAATTGCACATCCTCTAAAAAGACAACCAAACATCATTTATGCAGAACGTAAAGGCTGCTACTCATTCTATTTATCTCCCTTTCCCACAATCTCTTCTTTCATAACATCACTGAAGAATTCCATGTAAAACTACAGGGTTATTTTAAGTAAGAAAACATCCATTTTGCATGAATCTTCCTTTCAAGTAATTCTGGAAGAAACATAAATAGATAACTTGTACAGGTACTTCCAAACACCTGAGAAAACAGTGACAGTACTTACTGAGAATGGCATGAACAGCTGAGTGCCACACATAACGCACGTGAAGTAAGTCCAAATGTTTAAATTTGTTGGCATTTCTCCTGGATCGTGAGATTACACTTGCAAACTGTAAGCCCTTTCGAATGATTATACCAGTGATAACTAACCTAACCACTTTATAAACCATATGTATGAAAAGAAACATGTTCAGAGAGTTTCAGTAAAGGGACATCTCTCCACCCAAATCTGAGTATCTTTCACTTCCAGACCTTGCACCGTAATAACTGCAAGGGATTCTGCTGGAAAGGGGCAGTTCTGTTTAAGATGAACTTTTTTTTTAATTAATAACAGTATTTTCCATTAAAACTGGTATTAGTACACAAGTGAAATTACAACTCTCTAGTTTGTTAGTTATCTTATGTATTATAACTATTTCATATTTCAATATAATAAAGGGTAGTTTTAAAGCTATGAGTAAACATCTTTATTAATCTATGGTACCACACAAAAATATATTCTTTTATAGTATGCTGTGAAAAATGAAATATAAATCTTTCTGCAAAGTATTTGCAGCTGTGCACACAAGGTATACAATTACATAATGTTTAAATAATGAGCTATCACGATTAGCCCACACAGACATGACAAGTAAAATGCTCTAATAATTTATTAATTTGATTTACATGTGCTTAAAATTATGTACACATTTTCTCTTCTGAAAATACTCCAGGGTCATAAAAAAGGGGGCTGTATATGCATATGACAACACCTTTTTCATCCTATTTTTGGTATAATTTCAGACTGATTTCCGTAAGAACAAACCTAGCTTGAGCAACTGAAGACCTGACAGACTGTTATAACAATAGTGTTATACAACATTAGTACATGCTGCTCAGCAAGTCAGTTTAATTCCAGAGTGTGAAGGTTCTGCTTCTCCCATGCATAATCAAAAATGCATGAAAGAGGGAATAAAACGGGATTTCTCCAAGAGGTGACAAATATCCACTATTCTAAAGAATAAACCAGAAATCAAGCTGAACACTGACAGCAGCATTCTAGGCAACAGGATTTACTTCCCAGATCATCAGACAGTATTGTAGCACGTCAGCAGAGAATAGCTTAGCAGGTCCCACTGCTCTGGTGAGAAGGAACCCCTCTCAGGCCTCCTCTACCATAAGCAATATTACCCAGTCTTAATCCTAATTCTACCATTAATCCAAAGAAAAAAGTGGAAAAAAAAAAAGAAAAAAAGAAAGAAAAAAAAAACTTCTCTGTTTTTTTATTGCATAGCTTACCAGTAACCTACTGCTTTCCAACTAAAAGATGGAGCTATTTCATTACATCTTAGTATTTAAAGAATATTTCAATAGGTTGCTTAGAACTTCAAGCCAGTGCAGTTCCGTTTCCTATTTAGACACAGAGGTTCTTTCTGTGTAAATAATAAAAAAAAAATCATCTAATGTCTGATGGTATTAGTAACTATTATTATTATTATCCAATATAATAAGAGTAACCAGATTTATACAGAAATAACAATAAATTAATCTGCCAATAAATTGTACCGGGTCTGCAGCACTATCAGACTTTGTGTATTAGCTAGCGTTTTGAAAATCTATTTTGATCTGGTACTTTTCAAATTACTACAGCACACGTTCTCAAATATGCAATCCCAAATGTCAGAGGGCAAACTGCAGCTTTTCGTACTTAATTTTTTGTTAATACTTTCAATCTTTTTCTCACACTAAAATTGTAAAACTGCCAAGAAAAGAAAACTCTTCCATGGAAGTCCTGAAAATTATGCCACTACTCTGATTTAGGGAAGCTCAAAACGAAATATAAATATAGTTTCCGTCCAGAATTTCTCAGTAATTTTTTTAGGTTATCAAGAAAACATCTAGAGTGTTGATCTGGTTATACTCATGTCAGACAAACTACATGTCACATTAACTACCTCCAGGAAGTTATTCCAAACACAAAATAAACTGTTTATGCCGCTTCTCAGATAGATAGCATGACAGAGTGTTATTAATTGAAGACAGATGAAATACATTAATTTGATTGCAAGCATGTGTTTACTTTCTCACTGTCATGTACACTCTACTGCTGATGCTTCCCTATGAGGACACAGTAACAAATCAAATGTTGTATTAGAAGACTTGCTAAGGTAGAATAATAGCTGGTGCTGCACTTTAATACTCAAAAAACTATACTTAACATTTCCAGCTACAACAGGAAATTACTGGTTTCAGAAAGAAAAAAAAAAAGGTAGCTCAAAAACTCATGTAATTTACACAAAACACTGTAACACTTCCTCCTCAAAAAAAAAGATTGGAATTATCAGCAAATATGCTTCTCAATTACTAAAGAAAAATACAGCTTTTTAAATGTCAAATGTATGATTTGAGCTCCTTCCAAAAGGCAAATTCCTACAGATACAAGACATGAAAATGTATGCCTAATATGGGAAAGAAAAGGTGAACAATTCCTAGCTCTGCAGCTAAAAACAAAAAGACATCTTGCCTGTGAATAAGATTTGCCTGGTTTTATGCACATCTCTCTTATAGGCCTCCATTTATTTGTACAAAGATATGTGGAATTCTCTGTCTTCTCAAAAAATGACATAGAAAGACACTAAATCTGCCACAAGCTTCTTGGAATAAGGATATTTCACACAAAATCACATTGATGACGCTGATAGTTTGTTCCTATGACAGGAAATAAAGAATGACAAGTTCTACGATTTGCATGATCTCTGATTTATGAAAGTAGCTGTTATATTAAGTTTTTTACTTTATACTTTTATTTATAAAAATACCCCATATTAAATGAGGCTTTCAAGTACTGTTAAACAATAAACAATTACACCACTTTTGCTGAAGCTATAAAACACAGTGGTTCTTGTGCATCTTAGGTTAATGAAGTGAACACTTCCAAGATCTAAAATAGGTTTCAACAGAAACCAAGAAAAGCAGCCAGAAGCAAATGCCTTCATCTCAGCACACCAAGTGCAGCTAACTAAAGAGGACAGAATGTGACATGATTCTTGCCTAATAACAAGCATGTTTAATGTCTGGTAGATGGCAGGTCATTTTTAAGATGATGTTAACCTTTGCAAATACAAGCAGCAGGCATCTTCTGATACGAGAGTAAATTTTCTTATGAAGAAAAAAACAATATACCAAAGTTTCTTTTCAAAACTAGGATGACAGATAACTGGCTTATACAGCTTGAAAAGACAGTTAAAGAGAAAATAAGAATAATTTTTTCTAAGCTAGACATTTCTCATTTTTATTTCTTCATAAATTTTTGGTAGAAATTCTTGCAACCATTTCTCAATTGACTGAACAGACTATGACTACACTGCCAGTTTGAATCTGATCCTTTCTGCTACGTTCCTCTACCCCTTACCCCTAACCCTTAATGCTGATATTTTTGGAAACAAGTATTCAGAAAAGATTATATTATTAAACTAATACAAAACTGAGCCACCTTGAATATGATTTTAGGATTAAAACATAATTGGAGCAACTCTACTTTTTTTTTTCTTTTTAAAAGGATATCATAAGGTCACAGAAAGCAACAGAGGTAGATTAAAGGTGTGTGTTGACTGCCTCCTCCTCACCTTGCAACTCAATTAACTAAGCAGGATTAAGACCTATCCAGGCAGAGACAGTGGCATAGCAAACATATGGCCAAGTTAACTCAGAGTGCATTAATCTGGGCACAAGGAGTTGAGACGTGGCACACAGACCTCTCTGCAGATGATTTTACCACGTATCTCTGTTTACTGTCAGCAGCGTACAGACCTAAATAAATACGCCCTCAGGTTAAGTCTAACATATCAAGTGGGGTTGTGAATGAAAGAACATGAAACACTTTTGTGCATTCTGGTACATAGAATGAACAGCCTGGTTTCAGCAAATTAATGTCACTCTCTCAAAAGCATCATCTCACAGGACTTTAATGTTCTCTAATTTCACACCTTTGGTTAATTAGTTTTTACTTTCCACAGAGAAAAATATCCTAAGATTACAAGCTCCTCCTGGAAAAGAAGACAGTTTGTTCACTGCTGCTTTTTATCCAGATTCTTACACAGCCCCAGTGCCAGTTTATAAGCCCTTTGCAATTAGTAATAGATCATTTGCTGACTAATTCACTTCCCAATAAATTAGGCAAATATCATTCTTAATTTTACAAATAGAAAATGAAACATGTATGAAAAGATAAATTTAATGCCTTGCTAAGATCACAAGGACTTTCACTGAACCATCAACTTACTGCTTTGTAATTTACTGCGATGACTGCAATACATTTTTTAAAATGTTCATATGAACTACTATGAACGAATTAATTTCTATGAACCTATGAACCTTCAAAAAAACGCATTTCTCTTTAGATTAAACATTGCTGGTTTTGACAGTAGTTCCCAAACTTCCCGATAATGAGCCTCAATGACTGCCCTAGCACCCTGAAACAAGACAGAAAAACAAGAGACTCTTCTTTGATTCAATACAAAATTATTTTTATCAGGATTACTGAAACTTTAAAAAAAATGCTTAAATTGATTTAGCTGAGCTACTAGTGACAAACTGCTGGATCTAACAGCTTTTTTCACAAAATAAATTTCCTCCTTATAACATTACAAGTATGTTTTAGGACACAGGTTAAAAAAGTGTAAAAAACAAGAATCTTATTTTCCCACTAATCCAACTATAGATATCCTTTGTTTTGGTTGAATTAACAATTTCCTAAGCTCAGTAGAGTGTAAAAAAAAATTATAACTGATGCAATTACTGAAATGCAAAGTTAAATGAATGTTTTTTAAAAGGTTCTTTAGTACATTAGTGAAGACATAAAGTTGCAATGTACTAAATATTCAGAAGATGGTGCTAGTCCAATATATCCACAAGCCATGGGTGGATCAGCTTTTCTTCATCTGTTTCAAATATTTTCTCCAATTTTTATGTACCTACTATATCATCACTGAATTTATCAGTATCAGGAAAAGGTGCAGTCAATTTTCATTTAATATTAAGAACATTACTAAATGATACATAACTCTAAAATTCACAAAGATTTAGTGGATTGACAGGCATAAAATATAAAGTTCACTGCAATTTCATAAACTCAAGGTCTTGGGATCTCAATAAGACTCATACAACATATCTTACATCCCTGCCTTCAGTCACTCACATCTGTCTCAAGTCAAAAGCCAGAGTTTCTGGTCACAGTTTCAAGACCTACTGATGCCAGCACCAAAGCTTGGAAAATCTCACCTGTCCCACTCCTGGCTCTTCATTCCTGCCTTCATGCCACAGAGCACTATTCTCTCATCACCTACTTAGGAGGCCATGCAACTCCTACAAGCTTATGAAGCTCAATGAGCTGATCCACGTTAAAAATAGCTATTTCTTTTTGCAGCATCCTGTTTAACCCAGATGAAGTCACAGATCTGATTTCCCATGAAGCAGTGGTGCCAACTTCAAGCTGCAAACTGGCTTCAGTGCAAAACCTACCCATTGTGGAACTGCAGCCTCCACGAGCTTGGAAGGGCTGATTTCCTTGTCAGCATTGAAAAGGGCTGGCAAGTTAACAAAGTCAGTCCCATTACTGCATATGAGAAACTATTTTTTCCATATTATTAAAGGCAGATATCTACTTATTAAGATATTAGATGCAGCCTGTAGCTATAGACAGAAATCAAAACAAACTCCGCCTACCTTCCCACCACCAATTCCCTACAAAATCTTGAACACATTTGCAGATCTGCCTGTAATTCAAACACTCTACAGTCCTTTCCAGACCAGGTACAAGTTGTACAAGTAATTTCTTCCAAAAATAGTAAATCCGGACATACTTAAACATCAAGCAAAAAGCCTTATCCTCACCTAGGAGTTCCTAAAACAGTGTTTTCCAAATAAGGCATAGGAACATACCTCACAGTAACATATTTCATGAAGACATCAAAAGGAACCAATAATACCAAACTTGCTCCTACAAAAAGCACTTACCTAATAAACAGCAATTCCTCAGAGGACCTATGCCAGCATTCTTGATGGCCACTGCTCTGCCCATCTCTACAGGTATGTTTCTGTTGACTTCACGCCAAACGGCCACGTTAAAAAACTGGCTACTCGCTCAAGTGTGATGCTTTTATCCAACACTCTGAATTACTCGCTTCTAATAAAGCCAACTCAGGTCAGCTCCAGGGCACTTCCATGCCTGATTCCATTGTGCTTCCAGCAGATGTAATAAGCAGTTGGAGACACTTAGTGCTTCTCCTACATATCCCTCTGGGAACTGTCCCACAACAAAAATTATAAATTAACATGAAATCATTCACTGGGATATAAAAGCAAACTTTAAATGTTCAAAGAGCAGGCCAAGTCCATAATACTGTTATTACAATAAACCTCCAGCATTAAGCAATTTCAAACATCAGTTCTTCATCCAAACCTTTTTCCATGTAGAGGCAAGATTGGCACATATCTGAGTGAAATTACTCAGTTACTAGGCAATTTATTATTGCTTAACTGTTCCATGTGTATCAAATCCTGTTTAACAGAAGCCCAGTTTTCTTCCATTTGGAAGCTTTTGGAACTAATTATTACCAAGAAAAACTGATTTCAACTGGCAGTTAAAAAATTAATAGTACAACTCAACTTTATATTAAATTACTTTTTATATGAAAAAGACTGCTTAGCAAAGAAATATAACATACTTCAATCAACTATAAAAGGAAAAATTAAGCCCAATCATATTCAGATCAATGATAGTACATTTATCAGCTAATTCTTTAACTGAGTCAGAGCATCAAGGACTACAAGGAACTGCATTCAAATTGTTTATATTTCAACAACATGATGATTTCAGAGCAGACAGGAGAAGTGGAACTGTACAAATCTCTTTCATATTTGACAACTCACATATTTCATTATCATTAATTAGTCATGGAGGGAAAAGGAAAAAACACCTCAATTTTAACAAATATATCAGTCAGTTCATCATTGTCTTGAAGAACTGCTCTTGCCTCCAAGTAAAATGAGCATGTAGTTCACTTCTCTCTGACAAATTTCTATCATGATGGGAACATGTGGTCCAAACTTCACTAGCTTAATAGAAGGCTATTATTGATTCAGATATTGATGAAAAGCTACAAAAGCTTTTTCCCCAACAAATTAAAAACATCAAACAGTTGACACACTAAGACATAATACACTAATATTGCAACTTTACAGTATTAACCAGTCTCAGACAAGCAAAAGGAACCAAGTCATCAGGCTAGCTACAAGGGACTGAACAAAAATCCTTAGCAACCTTGTCTGAGATGCAAAAAGCAACATAATGCATAAAGGAACTAAGGTAAAAAGAAGACTACAATTTGTTACAAATCAGGGCCCATATCTTCTCGGAGCTAATCTGTCCATCTGGCCGTGCAGAGCAAGCCAATTCACTCTTCCTAGCTCTCTCACACACACAAACAGAAAAAAAATACATGAACCAAATCAACCTCACACCAAAGAGACTTTCAACGAGAAAGTAGATGGTTCAATGGAAGAGGCAGGTCTGAAATTAAGGTTAGAAAAGTGATTGTTTCTTTAGCAGCTTAAGCTATCATAACTGCAAAACAAACGGATGGTCCTGGCTTTCCCTGTGCTGCCAGCTGAGCACTTCCAAACCTTCTCACGTGACAGTACCGCAAAGAACAAAAGGAACCCACAAGTTCATTTAAACAAGAACTCCTCCTTGTTCTGTTCACCTGAGGCCAGAACCAACACTCTGTGCAGGGCTACCATGTCTGCAGATGATAAAAGCAAAACTGGGTTAAGTCAATCATGAAGTCACCTCCTCACCACTTCCCCTGTGGGGAATATATCACTGAGAACAGCTGAATTTGGACACACATATCCATTCCCATACATTTTTTGTCAGGATTCACTCTAATTTGAAAATATTAAGCACATAAGTTATGGTTCAGATGGGACTTCTTTTTGTAAACTTTTTAACACTTGTTTTCTAAAACTTCCTAAAACCAAAGGTGATTTTAAGAGTTTCTGCTTCATCCCATTTTTGCTGAAGTTGGAGAAATCATCTATATCTGACTTAAAGCAGAACTTAGATGCTCAAAGTGTATTTTCCCAGATCGTTTGGTCAGTCATGATCTCACACAGTTAAACAAACCCACTCTACTTATTATAGTTCAGAGTCCTCGAGGATCAGCAGCACTTCCTTTGCTGAGTTTGAAAAAGAAAGGGATTACACGTGTGAAGAAGTGAACAAGTCCCTTGTAAATAGCCCCAGTATATTATCTGCTAAAAATTGAGCATGGCCATTATGATGACCTATTTTCTTCGTGACTTAGTACACTCCTCCGCTTCCAATATACATTAAGAGGGTGTGGAGTTTCCACAGGCACAATTTCCATGGGTAAAATTTTATGAATTAGGATAGTAAAGAGACTTCAGTTTATGGTCAAACATTTGTTTAGGCCATCATTGAGCACTCTTTTACAAATTTATGTCAGCATCATAACTCCATTTAAAACATATTTCTAAAATTATATTAAGCAACACGTTAGATTTTTATAGGGAGCCCCTGGTGGTCTAGTGGTTAAGGACACGGCACTGTAACTGCCGAGGCCCGGGTTCGATTCCCGGTCGGGGAAACTCCCCGGGCAGGCGGAGCCCGTTAGCCCTGTAAGGCGATCCACCTACGTCCTGAGGACCTCGCTGCCACTGTCCAAGCTCGCTTGGCCCCGGCAGATGAACCTCAGGATTAAAGGGTGGGCTCAGTTCTGCGTGCACTGTGTCCCACCTAAAATAAATCCAATGCGCAGGCTGGAAGGCGTACAAAGACCTTCCTCAGATCTTCGTTCGCGAAGGCTGGCCATTATTATTAGATTTTTAGAACTTTTCATCAACACAAATTTATTTAACACAGACTAGGCAAGAAGTGGGGTTTTCAGGAGTCTGTGAGATGCACACAGCTGAACTTGTTAAGAGTAGATACTGTAAAGGAAGATGTTGAGGGCCTAAAATTAATCACCAGGGATTACTCAAATACTCAATACTTCACTATGTCCCACAGACTTCTTAATTATTTTATCCAAGGACTATTGTATTGAAAGATAAATGAGACTGTGGAGCAACTACCAGAATTCAGCTCACATTCTCTCACCTGCACTGTTGGAACCAATCAGCTACAAAGTAATACACATAAAGACAGCTATACAACCTAAAGCTCTGAGGTCAAAATTGCAAGGTGTGTGTGGGGGGCAGTGTTTTGTTCATTGTTCTGTAGGGTTTTTTGGAGGTTGGAGTTGGGGAGAAGGAATTGTAACAGCTTGAGATCAGGAATTTGTTTTGGTTTGGGTTTTTTTAAAATCTGGTACTCAAAGGCCTGGTATAACCCAGGCCAGCAACCTGCCTTAAGGAGCATTCGTTCAACAGCAGGTATTGAGGCAGGAAAATAAGAAACAGTACAACTACAGTGATCACTCCTTGATACCCACCCCACTTTCAGGCAGCCTGTGTTCCTCAGACTGACACTACATCTCCAGGTTCTCAGGAATACATCTGAAAGGTTTCACTGCCACTGGTGGACCAGCCCTTCACAAGTCTCTGTGGTTCCCTTCTGAACCCATGTGTACTTTTGGCTTCTACAATGAATAGGACTTCCACAAATCCACAATGTGAAACAGGAATTTCATCTGTTTATTTTAAGCTAGGTACCTAATAAAAAGGCATGAGATTTCCTCAGATTTGTACTGCAAAGATGCCATATAATTGTTCTCCACTCTCTTCTCATGGTTCTATACACCTGTCTTCTTCCTACTGCTAAAGAAACTCCATCTATTTTGTCCCTCATACAAAAGCTTTTTCATTCCTCTGTCATTATTCCTCTCCTATATACATTGGCACAAGGGATACACATTGTGTCAGAACGAAACTACTCACTTGGCATTTTGTTTGTCCTTTTTTGTTCGTTGTTTCTTCTTTTCATTTCAGAAATGATAGTGGGAAATTTTTAGGGAATTCTAACTGAACAACACAAAAACAAAACGTGCAAGAAACTGGAAGTGATAAACTTTTTGAGTTCTTGTTTGCTAAGCATGCTTGTTATGAAGTAATAACATACTTATACAAGCAGAAAACAATGACAAAATAACTTTAAAAGAATTTACATTGCAACCCAGCTCATCTTCACCAGTTGCCCATGCAAAGAAAACACGGGCACATTGCAAAGACAGATGTGTCAAATGGAAACCATACCAAAGCTTCAAATCCAAAACATTTGGCTGCACACCACAGGCTATACTGTTGGGGAAAAAAATGATACTGAAGGTATTTCCACAAATGTGGAAACCCCAACAGAGCAGCTGGAAGTGTAACAAAGCAACAAATACCAAGACCATGATAGTGAGAGCACCAGTTATGACATGCTGTAATCTGCTAAGATTAAAAGCCAACAGACACCTCAGCAAACTCAATTAAAAAAAACAAAATGCAGCTTTGAAGAAACTTCAAAAGCATCTATGATTATTAATTAACATTCTGCTGCCACACAAAACAGTCAAAGACTACAGGCATAGACTACATGCCAGACTTCCGAACAGTATTCAGACAATTCCACATGCAAATGCACACTCTGAAGGAGCATCAGTGCACACTGACACAGTAAGCTTGAGCTAAGTGAACTCAGTGTCCCCCTACCACAGGGGGACCACAGGATAACCTGGTGGGACTGGTCACACCTGCTCAGACTGACACCATACATCTGGAAAGGCCTTGCAGTGATGATGTCTTGCTTATGGAATACACCGGCTAGGACAGGCTCAAAGGAAGTTGCCCAAACTCCAGAGATACATATACATGGTCACCAGGTCACAGAGCATTTTATAGTCTAGCCCCACCACCCCCAGCATCGGTAAAGACAAAATGTTCTTCAAGGAACTACTTTTTTTACTCTGAAAGGTCCTTACAGAAGGTGGATTGAACAAGGAACAGTCTAAATCTTTCCTCTTTCTTTTAAATACTCAACATCTGAAAAATTCTCTGCCTGTTTCTGTCCAACAGATTAGTCAGATTTGGTCACCTGGACTAAAAAAAAGAAATCCTATGATTACCTCAAAATGCTTAAATCATGAGCAGGACTATAATGCCTGCAAAATATGGCACAAGGGAAGTATTATCCTACCATGCTTAGCCTTGGAACTTGGGAAATTCAATGAACAAGATCCGTCACTAGAATCAAATGGGGACAGATGTACTTACAACATGGTGGGTGGGCGTGGGTGGACATCAGCCCCTCCAACCCCTATAATGAGCAATTTCCTCAGATTCAAAGAAAAATTTCATAAAAAGTTAAAGAGAAATGGCAAGTTGCCTCCTATTACCACTGGTCTAACTGCTTGGGCTGCTGGTTCTATAAAACAGGGGTTTTTTTCAAAGAAAATTATTGTTAAAACCATTTGGCTGAAAGTGAAGAGCTATTGAAAAGTAGAGTCAAACTGGCAGCTTGCTCTTAAAATTCCCCCCACCACTTTTATAAGTATCGTTTTGCTTGTGGCTTTTAACAGCTGTTCACACACGCCTAAGCTAGATGTGAACTTTTATTTTCCCAAAACTAAATGGGAAGCTTTAAACACCATCTGATTTAATTTTTTTTTTAATTAAAAGCGGAGGTTAAAAGGACCATGGAAATGGATGATGCAGCTGTGCTGATGCTACGGAAAAGAAATCCAGAACAAGAAGTGAGGTAAACATGAAGTAAGTTTCAAAACACTAAGTGCACACCACATTAAGTGATTTTTTTTAGCTAATGGGAAATTATGTTTCTTCAGAAATTTTTTTCAAAATCAAACTAAGTTATATTTTGCAAATATAATACAATTGGGATATCTAGTATGCTTTTACCTCAGAGCAATCCTAAAATTAATTCCAGAATGAAGAGGCTTCACAGGTTCTAATTATTCCCATATTCCTTTAGAAACTCAGAAAACTCAGACACAACTCAGAACTAACTCACTAATATTGCCATATATATTTACTGTTTGGTTCTCAAAAGAATCCAACTTCCCCTGCATGTAAACATCAAAGAATAATTAAATGTTTAGAGTAAGATTTGCAGTGATACTGAGAGACTGCAAGATGCAAGTAGGTATTCATAGGAGCACTTTTTTTAAAAGTATCAAAGCAAATACTGGGCAACTAGGCAATGATTTAACCACATCTGAAAGTCCCACCAGACAGCAGTCTACATTTTTAAGCATCAGTATACTCACAAAAATTCTTTCCTCTTGGCCTAATTACTTAATATATAGCACTAAACAATAAATCCAAACAAACAACCCACAGAAAGAATAAAGATGCCACGGTTTATTTCTACTGGTACACATTGAGTACAAAAGCACACAATGACAATACAATAATTCTAGATATCACATATTTAAAGGGTCTTTCCTACTAAAATTCTTATGAAAAACATAAAAGCACTTCTAAGGCAGAAAATTCATAGGATTATGAAGGAAATGCCACATTAATTCCTGTGGATTATGTACCCTGCAGACTGTAACAGTTCCAAAAGAAATCTTTTCCAGTGCCCTAGCAGAGCTACTATTGAAACCAAAAGACTTCAAGCTTATTCAAAGAAGCTGCTAGAACTTCCATGACTAATGTAGTACAAATGTATGCAAAGTAAGCCACACTTACTAAAACATAATTATTTAATTAAAAAAAAAAACAAAAACAAAACCAAAACAAACAACTACGAAAACAAAACCTTGGTGTCTGTACTGGGCTGATAAAGTGACACTCCCAGATCATCTATAGACAAAAAAGAAAACCAACAACATCGAGAGCATTCCCTTTGCACCAAGCACAAGGAACTACGTGTAAAGAGAATGGAGAAGATGAAAAAGTGGAAGAAGAGAGACATGTAATCCAGCCTGGACAGCAGAGCCTAACAGAGAGAGGCAGGTGGAAAATTATAGTGATGCAATCATTTGTTTGCCTCTCTTGTCCACACATATACAAGAGAATCAAGATTGAGAAATAAACTACTCAGAATAAATTTGAAAATCTGAGCTAATCAAAACCAGGAATCCAGAATATTCTAATCAGATCCAATAAAGCACTACAACCTGGATCCCTGCCTAGGGTTCCTCTGGGACATTCCTCGTCTTGGATGATATGATGCCTTGATTTCTGCTGGGTTAGTTCCTTGCTCAATCCAAGGTACAGTCAGACAAAAAAAATATAAGTCACAAGTAAAATGTTTTATGCAGGTGCATATAAATTACATTTGTGCACTTTAACACATCAAAGGTAACAAATAAAAGTTGACTACAGGTAAACACACCAATACAGCAAATACAGTATTAATGCTTCTGTATCTTCTACAAAAAACCCCACCACCACTTAAGAACCAAGATTTGTATACTGTACAACACTTGCAGATAAAATGATTCACAGTGCGCTGATTCACATGTTTCATATTGGACAGAGCAGAAAGAAACTCAATTTCCATAACTGCAAAGTGGTTAGAAGTCATTTTTTGTTTAGATTCTAACAGTACTATCCTCAGCACTACAAATACATATATAAATCAATTATAAAAGTATCACTCAATGAAAAGACAAAAGGAACTATCAATGCTCAGTATACATTTTGCAGAAATATACAGTTCCTTAATATTTCACTAGTGAGCTGGGAAAAAACTGGCCAAGCAACTTCAGAAATAGACACACACTACAAATAGGACAGAGATGAACTCACACTATAAAATGCTCAAAAAAGGACAGCATAGAAAAAGAAAATGCCTTGCTACTGTAAGATATTTCTTTGTCGAGAGGACATCAAAAGTCCTTTCTTTTCCCTGCTGTCAGTGAGTTTGAACTTAAACATATGAGAAGTTAGTTCCCAAAAGGAGCACAGGTATTTTCCTGTCCTGAGAATTCTTAGCTGGAAGTGTTCCCCTCAGGTTAAACAATTATAAAAGCATGTGGTTCTGCAACCTAATAAATAAAACACAGCAAAAGTAATCAAATTACAATGGAAAGAAAGTGTAACCATTTTCATCAATAGAGCAACATAATCTGCTCAGGACAAGGAAAGTGGTTTTATTGCATGTTTGCTCAATGTTTCCGTTCACACCTTGGTTTCCTACTCACTGACTGGGTTTAGAACATAACTTCGTTTAGAACCTGATTTTGTTTCCTTATGGTAGCAGGACTTAGAATGTAGTAGAGTCTAATATGAGAGAAAAATTGATACCCTTTCAAAATGATCTGTTCTAGTTCAGTCTGAATTACTCAACAGGAAGCAAGAGTTGGAGAATGAAAAACCCTTGCTGTGCAGTTCATTATAAAACAAGGCTAAAATCTCCAAAAGAAGTCTTGGTCACACTGATGTCAAAGGCAAAACAGTACTGCTGACAACAGAACTAGAAACTCAGTTTTAAATTTATGATTTTCCAGTTCCCTCTCAAAGTAGATCAAATCCTAAAGCTTATCCTCACATACTTATTTCAAAACTGCTAAAGACCAAAACAGTGGATTTGTAAGTATGCTTCAAATTTAGAGAAACCATGTACAAGATGGTTTTCTGTCCATTTTGTGCTCTAGTGTCCTGCTTCCATTATTCGTTGCCATGCTCTAAGCTAAAAAATATGAAGGAAACTTTAGTGTTCCTTCACCGCTTTTGAAGGCAGTGAGACCACTTGGAACACATGAGGACAAGTGTATACGGTGGGACTGCGACGTTGCTATAGTGTTCTTTCATGAATAGTAATTACTCTGCCAGTGTGTAAAGCAGACAGGCCCAGTTGCATGAGGTTCAATGCAGGTTTTATGAACTGCAGAAAAGCATGATTAGTATGGGGGGGAAAACATGTTTCACACTTTTATTGTAAAGAACACGAGAATCTCACAGAAACTGCCAGAACAGATGTTCATAAATTGGGCCCTTAATCTGCAGCACTTTCCAGGTTTTAAGCTATATCCAGTGGTCTGTAGAACATATTCCTCTCTTTTTAATATAATTCTTCTGTTTAGTTTTTTTAATAAATAAGTTTATGACTTTAGTAGTGTTGCCAGCTGTTCAATTTTGATTTACTGTCAGAGTCTGCTTTAATATATAGTGGCTTTTGTGGCTTACCCATATAGATTACATTTTAAGCTTCAAGATATCACTATAAAGCAGCTGGAAAAAGTACTGGCTGTGCTCAGAAACCAGCATTATTGCCCTAGTGACCAACCACTGAAACGTGCAACTACACCAGTAACCATTCTCTAATAAACTTTTGTATACACCATTCCCAAAATAAAACTGCAAAACTTACAGTGTAAGAGAAGGTCATCTCAACACATGTAATTGAAAAAGCCAGACCAAGAAAATTGCTAAATTATTAATTAGGCTATGTATTATAGATACTGGGTATAGAGAGATAGAGATATTAATTAGACTGGCAGTAGAGAGTTCTTTAATGACTGTTCTTCATTCTTTCATTATACTGTTTCCTTTATCTCTACTGTTTAGCCTGAGACAACTTAAGAAAGAAGAGATTTTAGAACTGCTTTATAGAGTGCTTTCTAGAAATTTTCTTTAAAGTATTGTTTACTGAATATTACTGTGAAAGAACTGTCAGCACTCTATGTTCATACAGAACCATTTCTAATCTAATAGAATTACAGTACAACCAGACTAGCCTTTTTGCCTTCATTATCTGCAAGTAGAGGGTAATGTTATTAAAATAAACTACCACAACAGTATTCTTAGAATTGAACAATGAATCAAACTCAAAAACTCTGGATACTCTCAACAGCTGTACTAGTCCAGAATCATCAGTCAGAGCTACTAGGGGTTTTTTATTACACTGAAAATTACTTTTTCTGACAAAAAAAAAAAAATTCCTTTTTCCACATAAAACTAACTCTCTGAAAAAAATTCTAACCAAGAGAACCAAACAGCTTGATGCAGAAAGATCAGTACGGTGCCTCAGGAGAGAGTATTTTTGTTTGTCTTACACTGCTATTTTTTCCCAAGTTTTGATTTGCCAGTTGGGCAGTATCCATGATGAATTATTGTCATGAAGTTGTATCACACCTAGGGGGAAGGCCTACATCATGGAAGACATAGAGGGAAAATAAAACAACAACAGAACCAGCCTTGCTATCCACAGCATCAGGAGCACAGCCTGTGGGAGAATGAATAATGAAGAGAAGCATCAACACTGCACATCCCATGAGACATAGCAGTGGCATCTCCAAACAAAAATGCCTTCAAGCTTTTCCATAATGCTTTTGAAGGGAGACTTGGAAGTAGATTCCAAGATGCCACCATGTTCTATGTCAGGAGCAGAATATTTTTTAAACAGTTCAGCTTAACAGCCTGGCCAAGAACCCCTATTCATTGCTTTCTTGCTTCTGCATGCCTACAGCAAATTACATTTCAAAGTCTCCTGCAAATGTATAAAGTAAGTTTTTAGCAACTGACGGTCTCTCTTTCTGTCCACAGTACCAAAGGTGTGCTCTCTGTACAAATCTTGGCGTTTCAGTCTTCATTTTAAATTACCTACCACAAAAAAATACTTGATTGCAAAATCCAATAATTTAAAGTTGCCCTCAAAGTACATAATGATTATAACCCTGTATTTTTCCAAAGCAAGCCTTTCTCAAACCACTTTACTATTCTGTATGTTCCATTCAACTATTTAGTCTGCAGCTTTTTTTGAATTGGTGTTTCTTTAGCATATGAAACAAAAGTGCAATGGTCCTGATAGCCGTTTTCAAATGCTATTACATAGGAATGATTGAGTTCTCTAGTCAAAAGTCAGAAAAAGGTGATGTTATTCCTCTTTCGGTATACATATTTCAAAACTTTAGTGAATTCTACCATCACATACTAGTATTATATTAGTATGGTATATTTCTGTTATTACACATAATTAAGTAAAGATTGGACAATACCTACAGCAAAAGAAAAACCACATAGTATACAGACTAAAAAATGTAATCCAAAAGAATACTATAATCTAGAGGCTAGTCATGAAAACATCAGAGTAAACTTGGAGGAGCTTGCTAAATGTGCTCTAAGTTCACATCCATGTAAAGAACAACATTTCTTATCTTAAGCACTACTTCTGAAAAAAAATTAGAGTTAAAAATCAAAAATGTATCATGAAAATTACATAGGGAGCTCAATATTTTTTAAATAGAAACTATACGCAATATACAAAAAGCCCTCCTAAGACCTTTTCTTAAATAAATAATTTAGGTTATGTGCTCCCCCTCCTTAATCAACACATTTCAGTAAATCTTAATGGATTTTTAACTGAATTTAATGCTGCAGAATCTTAGATCTCCCCTTTGAAAGCAAATATATTTTGAGGTTATCCTCCAAACCATGAGGGTTGGAAGCACAGAGTGTAACTAACAACAATAACCAAAATGATGTCTCTGCATTTAAACTACCTGGCTTACCTCTGTGATCTGTTAAGATCCAAGTTTGATACTGGCTTAGTAGTTACTCCCATGGTAACACCTTCACAGGCTGAACTACACACACAAGTAATTAAATATCTTTTCATTTTTCTAAATACCAGTTTTCCCTGGAAAAAAACATGATCTATAAAATACACCAAATTAGATAGTGGAAAGAAATGGCAGCACAATTAGTAGCTCATCAAGACATACCATCTCAAATACTGGAACAGTGAAGAGTTCATAACCATAACTGCTTAATGTCTTGAAGGCTTTAATATGCTTAAAGCTCTATCAAAAAAGCCACACAAACAGCATGTTCCTATACTATGTATAGGAACATATAGGGTATACATACAGGGTATACATGTTCCTATACTGAAACGGGCATAATAAACTCAGAATGTCTCACGTATGGAGCTGTAACTGTAGACTAAACCTTATACAGTACTATTCCACTTCCCTTGCAAATCCCCAATAAACATGGTGATGCCCTGACAACTACATTATTTTTAAATATATATAAATGCATTTCCCATAAATTTTCTTCTTTGTTCTTAAATCTGCATGCACATAGCTCATACTGTAGTACTCAGAGAGTGAAGGTGATCCATTATGATTATTCCCCATATTAGCATAGACTATCCTTCATCCTCTAAACTGAGTTGGAATAATTACTGGTTACTTCCAATAGAAGTCTTAAATTTTTATGGTTCACTGAAATAAATAGAAGAAGCTTAAGTTTTCCCTGCTGATTAGGAAGAAACTTCTCTTCCACACTTTCTGCACATATAGAGTAGTAAATATATTCAATTACTATATGCATTTCAGTTGAAGTTGCAGAGTACATACAAATTCTGTACAACTGTTACTATATTTATCAGTCTGACTCTGAAACCAGGAAGCTTTACAAAAAGATTAGTTTACTGACTTCTCTAGCTTTTAAAAAGAAAACAGTGCTACAATAGCACTTGTCTTTTTTCTCACTTTGTCCAAAATCCTAATACTAATGCCCTATTCACAGTTGAAATTTGGTTATCCTCTCTCATCAGCTTTCTTCAATAATAATATATGAGAATATATTTCCACAGTAGCTAATGGAGACATTCCTACAAATCAATGTGCTGCAGTGATACAGAAATAAAAGCTTATTTCACTGTAATGATGCTTCCAGACTTTCCTCAAGTCAGGTGGTTACTTGCAGTTAATGATCTGTGACATACCACACAAGTAGTCCTAAAAAGACTTATTATCCACTGCATGTGCAACAATATTTGCTTTATGGATGGCTAAATGAATGAAGACATTCAATGTAACTGTAAAAGTAAAATCAAAAGAAAACTTACAAGTAACATGTTTTCTTTGAGTAAAAGAGCTGTGAACATTTTCCATTAATACTTAACCTTTTGCTGGAGCAGTGCAACCACATATAATGCTTGAATCCATAAAGCCCAAGAGCTGCTCAGGGTTAACACTGATTAACTGCCCCCAATCAAATGTTAAAACTTTTAAAATTTTCAGAGAGCTTCCCTCCACTAATGAAATCAAATTGCATTTATGTCATATGGCAAAGGTGGGAGCAGGACAACTTGCACAGAAAAGAAATTCTGTCCTGTCTTAAGAACAGGTATTTTTTTCAATCCAATAAAAAACACATGAATTTGATTGGGTTTAAAACTACGTATATTATGCTGCACTGACTTCCATTAATATACCGATCAAAAAGAATAGTAAATTAACTTAAAATAAACTACAATACGAAAGCACAATATCTTCCATGACTCAGACTGTGCAGACATTCACACATTTTCTGTTTATAATTTTTTTCATTTACTAGACTCAGCTTTTGTCCACCATATGTCCACCGTAGATTAACTATTCCCTTAGGTACAATTAAGGGCTTTCCATTTGTTGTAAGAAGACCTAAGTATGAAGGACGCAGCCAGAAAAAACATTTCTACCTAAACCAAAAACAGAAGCACATTCAGCCTGGACTATAGTTTATGCAGCATCTTTTTTATTGGACGTATGTCTACATTGCTAAATAAACTACAGACAAAATCCATGGAAACAGTAAGAGATCTCTCAGCATTTCATTTAAGTATTATTATAAAAATACGATACATATACTGTTCTAACCTTTGTATTTAAACAGTTTACTTCTATTTCCATTTTTCAATGACATTTTTAAAGATTTTTCTGAATTTAAGCACAACTGCTAGGGAATGAGAATATCTTATTTACTGGCACTCCTGTCACACTGGTGTTTGACTTCCAGCTACACTAACAGCAACCTATCAGGTCCTTGAACTTGGTCGTAGTTCCTAGTTGGTCTTAGCAGGCAAAACTTACATGCACAAAACAAAAACCTGTAGTGCAGCTCCAAGATTTTAAGTGTAGGAAGAAGAAAACAGTTTATTCATAGACACTAAAATAAAAAAGCAGAACAAAAGAATTGTCTATCAGTTGGAATAGAGCATGACTATCCTCGCTTTCTTGTTAAAGCACCATATGATCCAAATAAAAAAACAATTTCCACAGTTTGCACATATCTAAACTGTCCCGGTTCAAATAAATGAAACTTCATTGATTTTCATAGAATTACACCTGTTTATATCAGGGCTCTGTCTAGCTGTACAACTCTCAAACTCAGACAAGTGGTATAACAGTAATATAACTTCTGTGTGCAAGCTGTGTATATTGTTCAGCTTCAACCCTGTTCTGAACCCCACAGTGCAGCAGAACACAAATCAAAAAGCAGGCTCACTACTAACTAATGCTATCTGAGTTTAATACAGGCAGGGCAGAAGGATTATTCATTATCTTTGAGCAGCATGAGAGAAAAGATTTCCCCTTTTTTACTCTTTTTTTTTTTTGGGGGGGGGGCAGGGGTATTCTGGCAGAGGCCACTTGGCTTTTGAGAGCCACCATCAAAACCTATCCTGTATACATGCTTCAGTAATGGCTGCAGCACTGGAAGAAAGTAGAGAAGTCTGAAAATTTGCCTTTAACGGGGTTACTTAGAGCTTCTGTGTCCGCTGTGTCTTCCCATCCAAGAGATCATTTTATGGAGGATTCTGAAAGAAGGGTCCAAGTAAAACACGAGCTGATTTGCAACCAGATGCAACTGATACCTTTATCAAGCAGATCATATGAAAACCAGAGCCAAAATGGAACACATGAGCAGATCCTTGTGATCTTTCCTGCCAGATATTTTTTTCTTCTCAGCCAATGGAATATGGTAAGGTAAATACCACACAACAGCAATAAACCTTCCTTCTTTTGTTCTGTATAATTTTCTATGAGCTCAGATCCTTTCTAAAAAAGAGCACTTGAGGCTCAGGCTCTGTCTACTAATCACAGTTTAGGAGGTTTGCCCACACTGGAATTTAACAGACATAATTACATAGATGTCTTCAGAATGGATGGTACCCAGCACCCTTAATATTAATCCAAGCATGATTTAGGATCAAAATCTTGCAAGACAGATGCTTTCTCAGACATGCAAGGTGATTTTCTCACTGAAAAAATGTGTATGTTTCTAGGTCGCCCCCACCATTTACCAAGCACATTCACACATTGAGTTGGAAATATAATATTACAGTGAACAAAAGATCATTTTTATCCATTATTTCCCTTTCATTAATTTAAGTTTCTTGTTAAAAATAATTTTTAATGAAGTTACCCAGCTATTGAAACAAAAAAATCTGTAAGATTGCAATTTTCTATTAATCTTACAAGTTTGCTGAGACAAATATGCTATACATATTTTAAAACAGGGTATCATTCTACATTTATTCAAATGAGTTGGTAAACTGAGTGTAGCACAGGACAAGGTTTTCTTTCTAAAGGAGTCTCTACATGTAAGTAGTTTACCCTCCAATCCCAGGAGCATGTGTGAGGCTCAGGTGACCAGACCCGCTGTCAGGCATACAGGAACTTCAGTTTAATCAGGCATAAGACTCAAAAGAACAGGAGTCCTTGCATTACCTGCTCAACGCTAGTCTTAATTACAGGTGAAAGACCTAAAAAGTACAAGCCTACAGAAAACAAGGACAGAAAACAGCTGGGGGAGGTAGGGAGGGACAAGAGTGTGAATGCATAGCTCTGAATTTTAATAAGCCAGAATCTCAAAATGAGTATTAATGAAGAAATAGATTTCTGAGTACAGAAAATGTACTCAGAGACTAAGTATATAAGGCAGCAATAGAGTCCAAAAGCAGACTGGGCATGTCCCATTACCAGCCAGATTCACATTAGTACACAGTACACCAAATATTAACTCGAATCTGGGGTGGAAAATGTTTCTTTCTGCACTCAGATAAGATAGGTAAAAACATTTTAGGTTGTCTGTAAAGGCAAGTTAAAGGGTACACTAAAATGTAACCTTTAAACTTCACAATGTAACAGTACACCACTTCCTGTTCAGAGATAGCACTCCAAGATCAATTAATCATGGCTAAGACGAACAAATGGTCAACATTCTTAATTAGTGTTGATGCATTCTCCTCTGTGCCCTCATCTGTCACGAAGACTGTTTAAAAATCTGAGTTATTAGTCTTTATTGAGGAGTGGATCTGGTTAGTATCTGTAAGAATAGAATTCATTCATCTAGGCACTATACACTGGTACCTGATAATTCCTACCCCCTATATAAGCTACAGATAACCACCGCCCTCAGACCATCTTGGTAGCTATAAATCAAAATGAGTGTGGCTCCCAAGCAACCTAGGTTAATTTTTGTTTACAATACATCCACTGAAAATGTTGGTAGGACACTTGAGGAGACTGCTTATAGATTAGTGCAGAAGAAAATATATAAAGTAGTCAAGGCAGAAAGGAAGGAAACACATCAGTCATACAAAACACTGTAAACCCTCTCTAATTCACACTTAATGACAAGAAGATCCATTGCGATCACTGAACTTTATCAATACTTTATCAAATTTAAGCAAAGATCCTAGAGGCACAAAACACAATTCATTCACTTGATAACTACAGTTGCATTTATACAAGTCAAATTATTTGACAGTAACATATCTATAGAAGTTTTAAGTTATTGCATTGAAACTCAAAAGTATTTGTTAAAATTAACATTAAGGTTTACTCCCCAACTTCCAGTGCAAAGGAATTGGTATTAGCAACACTGAAAAAAGCACACTTCAAATATACTTTGTATTAAAAAAGAATAAAATAACATAAAGTAAATTACTAGGAAAGGCAAATTTAATATTCAATACCAGCTGTAAATTTCAGGATTATTAAGATCTTATCATTTATAATTAATAGGGGGAAAAGTTTTACATTAAATTTTACAATTCCTTCTGTTGTTCACCAAACACACAGACAAAAATCTATGGAAAGTCAGAGAATTAATTAATAACTGAACATAGGTGCAGAAAGCAGGTCTGAGCAAGATCTTGATTCAAATCAGTTTTCTACTCTCTCTGACCACACGTTTAGATCAAGCTATCAAAAAAAAATAAAAAAGGAAAATGTACAGGAAGGAAGAAAGAATGAAAACTGAAACTAAGCATCCAGGAGGAAAGCCAGTCACCTTAAATACAGTAATATTTTTACAACTAAGGTCTGCATCTTTGAATTTCTTGTTTTACTAATTATTTTTAATAAATTAATGGGCAATGACAGTGCTTCATTTTAGACACTACTGAATAACAAAAAAACCTAACTACTGAAAACAAACAAACAAACACAAACAAAAAACCCACACACAAAACAAAAACAAAAAGAGGGGAAGGTCCAGAATTTAGATGTCAATTCATACTGTTCTACTATGTTCAAATACATTTCTGATAGATGACAGACTTGCGACTGCTTGGAGCTTTTAAAGTAGAAATTATTGTTCCAATGTTTTGTGACTAAATCTTAATCTCTTGCAATCACAATAAGACATTTTAATAGAATGACACCACTCCAAAATTAATTACCATGCTTTAAACAGACACAGCAGTTTACTGTGTTCATGCTTCTAATCTATTTCAATGTACAATAAAACATAATAACACAAACAAAACTAGGACTGAAGGATTTCTTCAAGTTTTGTGGAATGCTAGAGAAACCCTTACAAAGTTAACATTTAACAGAATGACTATAAATTGATACTAGAAACCACTAATAAATTACCTATAAAACTGCATGATTTAACAACTAGTACACAATCATGTACCATATACTGTTATATCTCAAATAATTTACTTTCAATGACAAAATTACTCAAGGAAATTATTTTCCTCTAATAGAATTCAAGTATACAGTTTTTTACATTACATTGTGAAAAAAAATATTTTTGTTTTCTTCCAAGACTTTTTTTTTTAACTATAGCTTTATTCCTATTTCTGAAGCACTAGAGCAGAGATCCCAGGTGTTTCTACCCCAAAATGGAAAAGCACACATATCTTTCAGAAAGTATTACTAAGTGAAAAAATACAAAGGACAGCCTAAGCCCAAGTTAAGTAACTAACTTTAGGCCAAGGTTTCAAAATCGAAGGTTTCAGCTGAGCTCCCAAATTATCTATCTATTATTAGTAGTATCTAAATACTGTCCCAAAGTTTTCCAGTTGCTGTGAATGAAAATAACTGCATTTTTTGTAATTTTTAAACACCTTTATCAGAAAGCAAGTTAAGTGTTAGACCAACTTGCCTGTGTATATTGACATTTCTAATCTTGGTCAGCATACCTGGATATTTTCCTAAAAGTCATGTATAGCTCAAAAACCAAGTACAATCCTGAGTCAGAAACTACTGACTGAAAGTATTTCTCCTGTATGATCCAGGAGGTCAAGCAAGTTCATCAATTCATCAAATGGCTTTTCCTGGCTTTAAACCTATTATTGCTCTTGCACTGTATGTCAGTGTCTCATCACTCACTAAGTAAAGAAGTTGAACAAGTGATTCCTTCTTAATAGCTTCTTAGTACTGGTAGTTTTATCTCTTCATAACACACAAGAGTCAACGCCATGCTTTTATGTAAACACCTTGCTTTCTCTTCATGTAACAACAGGAGCCTGGCTACAGCTTCCTCTCATAGGCTACTAATTTTTTAGTATTGGGGTGGAAGCCCTCCCAGATAGTCTTCTCTTCCTACAGAACTCAGAAAAGCAACACACTTCTAAAATATAATTTTTATCATGCTGAAATAAAAATAAAGCAAAAAAACCCCTCTGTCAACAGTAACCCCTGCATAATCAACATGTGCAACAGCAACAAACATCCTTAGCATTACATGAAAGCACTATTTTGCTTCTTTCTTTATATACAGCTTCTGAAAGAGAACAAGGTTGCAAGCACACTGTTCCTTCAGTTGCAATTTTCATAAAATGAAAGCCCTTTCACTAGCCAGTGTCAGCCACTATCTGAAAACTCACCTAGGAAACCAGATTCTGTTTCCAGATGCTTCCAAGGATATTAAAGATATGCAGGCATGCATATGTGAAAAATAACAGAAACAAAATCCCTCCAAATGGAAACTGGTGTCTGATTTTCTACCTCTGTGGTGTTGCTTCAGAAAAAAAAACATTTTTTATCCTATGTTACAGTGTATCTTACTGTAACTACTTCATAAGATTTGCAGAACTCCATCGAGGAAATCATATTTTGCAGTAAAATATAAATCAATGAAAAGTATTTTTCATTTGAATTTCAACAGAATCTGCATTATTGACTCTGGTCTGCTACAGTACAACACTGTCTATGTTATACTTTCAGAAGTGCTATTTATATATTGTAACTCTAAGAGCTTTTTTTGTTTTCTTCACAGGAAATTAAGTCTTTCATAATTAATATTATAAAATGTTACAGCATCACTGTAGCGACACTACAGCTAACGGTTCTGAAATAAAGTATTTTGTCTCTGTATTGTTTTCAAAAGCTTTTAAACAATTTTAATTTGCTGGGTAAGGTCTTTTTTCAGGTTTGTTCATGACATGGTCACTGTAACATGGAAACAAATTACTTGGAAAATGAAAAAAAACCAAATCTTTTTCTGCTGTTCAAAAAATATATTTATAATGCTTAACAATTATGTATCTGCTTCTACCATTTTGTTTCAAAAATTGCTAGATGTTGTTTTTATCATCTTCAATAGAAAAAGGGCAGGAGAACCAGGATGGTAATAAGGATGTTTCTGTAAGATTTCTCAGTTGGAAACAGGGGAATTTGGAATCCATCTAATTAGGAAACTAACTACAAGATGATTATTTAAAGTGGCATATTTTGGTGGTTAGAAGAAAACCATATATGACATTTATATGACCAAAAAGATGACAGGTTAAAAAAATCCCGAAACAACGTGAAGTTAGTCACCTCACGCAAAACTCCAGATAGCATAAAAAAAAAGTCAAATAAACAACTTATAAGCATTACTCCTAAGGCATAGTGTAGTTATTTTAAACATATACCAGTATTTAATCTAGCAGTCTTTTGACATACAGAACCATTAAATATACCTGTTACTACAAACAGGAATGGTTTCCAGATCTCCATTCCAGACACATGCCATGGCTTTATCCTGGGGCCCTATCAAACTCAAACATGGGCGAGTGTTCTCTCCACTCCTGTGTGCTGCTCTCCAAGCGAAGAGAACGCCGGGAGAGAGGCTGAAGGCTGGGCAAAGAATGATGCAGCAAGTCCTGTAACCTGTCTGCCTAGAGTCAGAATCCTGAAGTGTACCCAAGTATGTCTTCTGTACACAGCAACAACACACAAGATGGTATTTAGCTTCATTTTACTAAATACATATACCTTATGTCTTTTCTTTAATAACAAACCACATCCAGGGTATTTCAAATAATATGTAATATGAGGAACTTACTTTTATTTCCAACCAAGGCCACAAGTGGCTGTGTTTCTGATTCTTCATTCACTTTTTTTACCACATTATACCAGTCTTCTAAATTTTCAAAACTCTGGCCATTGGTAATATCATAAACCAAGAGAACACCCTAAATAAAAAGATATAAATGTTACAGATTGTAAAAATATTTTAACATGGTCAAATTTGCATCAGCCTAATTATTATTATCATCATCATCATCATCATCATCATCATCATTGTAAAATAGAACATTAACAAACAATGGCATCATATCTTATGAGGAACAGTTAAAGGGGTTCTAAACTTTTGAGGTATACACATGTCATTACAGTATTTCTCCCATGATCCATGTGTTCTATATTCTACAATGGCAGAAAAAAATGGCAACACAGTAAAGAGCACAATTAGTTATATCAGAAATATTAAAAACTCCATATGCTTTATGGGAAATTCAAAAGAGTATTTTACACTAACAGGAAGATAAAAATTGCACTGGAGAAGGACTTCTAGCTAATATTAGTTGTAATTTCACTTTTCCTATTTTTGAAAAAAAAAATAAAAACAAAGAAGTTCAATTTTGCATTTCTGTGTATTGTCTGACTGTCGTGTTTCTGCTGTCAGGGAGAAAGATCAGACTCCCCTCCTTCAGTGCTGTAGAAGACAAGCAAGAAGTATTGGTGAGCTTTAAACTTTCAAAAGAAAACTAAAGGTACAGTCAGAACTCAAAAAGAAGGGAGTCCCATATATTTCAGAGGTTTTGGGTCAAGCTGCAGGTATAAAATACTCAAAACAGACATTGCTGAGGATTACTCAGCACTAATAGCCAATATTATAAAGCGCAGTTTATTAACAGCTCAAATGTCATCCCTGTCCCCTCCACAATTCTAAGATCAGCTCTCAGATCTCAATTATTGACTCTTCTGCCCCTTACTTCCACTACACCCTAATAAAGTCAGTATCTTGTAAATGAGGAATAAAAGAATTTCAGTTGCAGTTGTTCTCATGGAGTTCACATCTAGGAAAAAAAAATGCACACATGAAATTTTCACAAATACTCTGAAGAAATAGTACAATGCACCCAAAAGGAGCTGGTTCAATGACCCACTATCAATAGAAAAGATTTTTCAAGTCAAGTTTTTTCAGGCATTTGTCTGGGCCCAGCTTTAATTGATAGTTTCACAAGAAGTGTCTTAGATCACCAAATAGGGTGCACACATTTAATTAATTTCATATGTGACAACAAACTGGTACAGACTGTAATATTATCTGAGAATAGTTTAATTATAAGATGAGAAACAATCTAAAAACAATAGGATGCTATTCAATAAATACCACGACAAGTTCAAAGGAAGCAATAATCCAGTGCACAATAGGAAGCATCTGGCTTTGTAGCAGGTTTCATACAACAGGATCAAGGAGTTACAGATCACAGCTGAACATGTCAGGCTTATTTTGCAAATATCACATTGGTATGAAACATTCCAGATGAAACAATGCATCCAGCTTTGGACACTGAGTGTCAAAAAAAGGGTAGACTAGAATTCTACAGACCACTAACAATATCAGAGGTTTAGAAACCATGACTGACATGAGACAATAGGGCAAAAAAATACTTTAACAAACACAAGACTGATGGCAGGCATGATGATGCTAGTACAAGTTTCAAGAAAAAATAACAGTTCTCTTTGTATACGATCTGATACATGTTTGCAGATGACACTAAATTGGGAGGACCAGCCAGTATGCCTGACGGCAGGGCTATGCAGACATACTCAAGGAATGGGTGAACACGAATCTTTCAAAATCCAGAAAGGATAAATGCAAAGCCCTGCAGCTGCAGAGGAATGAACAATACAGGCTGGGAGGACTGACTGGCTTGGGAGCAACTGAAAATGACCTGAAAGTCTTGTTAGACAGCAAGCCAAATATGAGCCAGCCATGTTCCCTGGTAGCAAGCATGGCCAACTGGGCTGAATTAGCAGAAGCACTGCCACTGGACCAAGGAACTGTTCTACTCTGCACTTGTTAGGTCATATCTAAAAGAATGCATCCAGTCAGAATACATCCTTAGGCCCCTCAAGACATCAGTGGAGTTAAGTTCAGCAGAGGGTCACCAAGATGATCAGAGGCTGGAGCACTTGTCCTATGAGGAAAAGATGAGTGAACCTGAATTCTTCAGCACGGAGAGGAGGTAGTCCTGGGAGGACCCAAAAGCAGCCTTCTATACCCATGAGGAAGCTGTGAAGGAGATGGAGCCAGGCTTTTCACAATAATACACAGCAGGGGGATGAAACAAAATCTGCATAAGCTGAAATAAGAGAAATTCAAGATATATATAATGAAAAGCTTTTTTACCATTACAAAAATGAAGTGGGCTGACCCAAAGGTTGCCCAGTCTCCATCCTTAGAGGTTTACAGGAAGGTACTGGATAAATCCTTGAGCAGCCAAGTTGCATCCCACAGCTGACACTACTTAGGGCAGGAGGTTTGACTACAGACCTCCTGAGATCCCTTCCACCCTGAACGTTCTTATGAATCTGTGATCAATACGACATGTAGCAATAGGTTTACAGCAATTACATGATAGCAAGTGTAAAAACAAACAAACAACAAAAAACACCCCAAGGAGACAGTAAGAAAGTCAAAGCTCTGAAATACACCACCTCTAACAAAGTCACCAACACTGGAAATTTTTTAAGGTTGCCAAAAATTAAATAGACATTATACATGTATAGCTGTGAAGGAGGGCAATAGGTCCTATTGAGATCCCTTCAACTCCTACTTTCTTATGACAGCAATACCAACCTACCTCTTTTCCTCCAATGTCAATAATACCTTGGCAAAATAACTTCTTGTACCTTAAATTTATATAACTGCTATTTTCTAAGGAACAGCTTTTACCAATTCCTTCAGGGAAATTAAGAATTGTGACACACAACTTTACCCTTGCTATCTTTCCTTCTTTAACAATCAAATCTAGTATTAAACATCTACTTCCCTCTTCCAACTTTGGTACAATTTATTCCTTAACATCTTGCATCTCAGTCGACTTCTCCTGACTGTCTTTATAACTACCCAAATGCCTGTGCATGTATATAATTATCTTTCACAATCTAAGCCTTGTTCTAGGAAGGACATACTTGCGGTATTAAATGCTCAATGGAAAAGAAGAAACTCAAGCTAAAGGAGAGGTATGGTAAAGGTTAATAGAAAATACCAGCCAAAAGGCTGAAGGTTGTAAATGAGGAAGAGCACACGGCAAGGCTTCTTTCACCAGCAGTCAAGTTCCCTCACTATCTTGCAGAAGAGCAGACTATCAAAACCATCTTCAGCACTAATCAGAGTTAGATAAAAGTTAAGAGAGTGAGCATTTAAGGTTAGCAATTCTAACTAATTCTTCAACAAAATTCTACTCTGCTACATGTCGTCTAGGCAACTGCAGCCTACCTACCCCTTTGGAATAAAAGGTATTCACAGTGGATTCACCACGAAAGAGACCATTGAACAAAGTTTGCAAATAAGTTCACCCAACTTCCCTTTGGTCCCTTTCTCTGTGATCTAAAACACTGCTTCTAAAGCACATTCTTTTCTTAGCCATCTTTTTAATCTTGTCAATACCTGCTATACTTAAGAAACAAAGATGGCAGGTATGACATCTTAGAGATGCAAAAAAAGTCAGCATGGCATCCAGGTCATAAAGAATACTTTCTGCTTATATTTTTATCACAACAGCACTCTACAAGCAATTTACTATGATATAGATAATTAATGAAGGAATAGCCATGACTCAATAGCTAAAATTTATTTCACCTTTTTTTATTTAACAGAGAAATCCCATCATTGCTTTCAAAAAAACGTATTTTCCACAAACTTACAGGATATGGACTATAAAACAAGTAGACAGTATAAAAGCCGTTGTTCCCCTATTATGTATGAGGAATTGAGGTGGAAAATTAACACTGGTCTTTTTATACAAAAGTAGTGTATTTCCCTGCAGTGAAAAAGGTTTGAAACACATGGTGGTTGACATGCCAAGAACAGCACGTTAATTCTCTAGTCTCCAGCAACGTGGCAAATAGTCCCTGCTTGCATAATTGCACTCTAGTAAGAGAGACATTTTGCCTACATTAGTGCATATGTGAGTGCTTTTTGTTTTGGAATTATAGAGCATTTTCAAAAATAGGTCACTGGAAACTGAGAATATTGCAGAAATTATTTGCTGGTCCCTGGAGAAAGTACAGTCTGCAGTACTCTTATTCTACTAACAAGCCAATTTATGAGGTAGCATATACCAGATCTTAAAGATAATTTAAACTAGATATGTGGGCAGGGGCAGCAATTACAGGTAAAAGATGGGAGCGGTTCTGAAAGATTTACCACACAAACAGCAGCAGTTATTTTAAGCAGAACTGCTATAATGGAAATGTTTGTAACTGGCAATAATTGCATTAGACAGTCAACATTTAAAAGGTGTCAAGTTTACGTCAAGATTTGTCACAATAAAAGGAAGCTACAGAAAGCAGTAATTAAAACCATATGTTTTCTTCTTCAGATTTATCCTCAGCTACCCTCATCCTATGACTGACTTTAGTATGAAGGAACTAAATTAACTTTCAAATTTTCATTAATATTCATTAAATGTCTGACCAAAATTCTAAAGTACTTTTTCTAGTCATAGAATATTCATTTAGTAAAAAGCAACTGCATTACGACACCATACCACTCCAGAAATGCAATTTTTTCAGTTGAAAACAGTTTACAGTCCATATGTACTCAACCACCATTGTCTTTGTTGATACTGAGGACATGGTCACTCAAATACACATGACTGAGATGCCAAAATTGAATGAGCTACTGTCTATCAGTACAGCTGTGGCAACTGACTACACAATTATCTCAATTCTGAGATAAATGTGCCAGTTTTAAACAGCTTTCTGTCAGTGTTGATTATTAACACCTTTTATTTATAAAGAACAAAGAGCTCCTTTTTCCCCACAGCTTGCAGAGTTCTTCTGACCCACCACTGAAATTCAGCTACCAAGATGGGATGCATCAACTGTAATGTTCTAAATGAGCAACATCAAAGACAAAAAATGGGCTTGGGGAAAGCAACTGCTTCAAGACAGCAGGTGAATTGCACTTTATCCAACTGTAGCTGCAACCATGCAAGCAAATTACATAGGTTCTCATGCTCAAATCCACCATTCCTATTTTAAAACATGGCACAACAAGTTAGAGATCTCAATCAAAATATAGCATCTTAACAGTAATTTAACCAAAATATCTATCCTAGAGAATTGATTAAGCTCTCATTCAAAGAGAAGGAAATCTCCAGTGGCAAAGTTTGCAGTAAAGTATAGATGGATGTTCCACTTATTCCTCCTCATATCCTGATCAAATTTCAACCAAGATCTGGTTAAACTGCAGATCATAGATAATCTTTTCAGTTGCTTCTTGGATTCTCAGAACTTCCATCTCCAGCTGGTTATAGTATTTTATAAGTAGGTTTACCATACACTTAAGATTTCTGAGCATAAAACCACGAATTCTGCCACTTACGATTTCCAAATCTCACAACCATCAACCAGATGGAAGTCTACATGAGGCTAAGGGCATCTGCAAATACTGAGTAAAGGCATAATATATAAGGTATGCTACAAACAATTCCACATGTTAATCTGAATTATTTAGATTTGGAGAACACACAGATGAACACAATTTCTGCAACAGATCCAAATCACCTACTCTATATGTATCTATGCAGCTTGTGTATTTTACAAACAAGATGTTTAAAATCCCAGTTGCACCACACATGCTGACCTCATCATACGCACACATACTTCTTTTGTAGCAACTAGAGTTACTTCAATGTTTTAAAGGCTTTCTTGTGCTGAGGAACCCTAAACTGAACATAGTACTCCAAATGTGGCCTCAAAAGTGTCGGACAGTATAATAATCACTTTCCTTGATCTGACTACTTCATTCTTACTAACACAGCTCAGTATTCAGTTAGCTTCTACTGTTGCAAGGGTGCATTGCAAACTCCCATTCAACCGTTGGATTTTGTCCCCAGGAGGACACCCATCCAAGCCATTTTTACTCCAAAGCCATTTCACAGAATGACTGAGGTTGGAAGGGACCTCTAGAAGTCTGCATCAATGCTGCTGTTGAAGCATCTAAGCCAGCTGCCAAGGGCCATATCCAGATAGCTTTTGAATATCTCTGAGGATGGAGACTCTACAACCTCTCTCGTCAATCTCTGCCAGTGCTCAGACGTTCTCATGGTGAAAAAAGTGTTTCCTGATGTTCAGAAGGAAGCCCCTGTGTTTCAGTTTGTACCCAGTGCCTCTGGTCCTGTCAACAGACACTACAGAAAAGAGGCTGGTTCTGTCTTCTTTGCATCCTTCCTTCATGTATGTACATATATAGATAAGCCTTCTATTCTCCACCCTGAACAGTTACTACTGCTCCTTCAGCCCCTCCTCATAGGAGAGATTAATCAGCAGTCCATTAATCAGCCTCGTGGCCCTTCGCTACACACTCTCCAGCTGATTCCTTGACAGTTGATTCCCAGACTGAGTAAGATTATTCTGTACCAGGTGCAGAACTTGACATTTGTCATCCGTTGACCCTCACGAGGTTTCTGTTAGTCCACTCCTTCAGCTGGTCATGGTCTCTCTCAACAGCAGCCCTACCCTTCAGCACAACGACCACTGTTCCCCAGTTTGGTGCTACTCCCATACAGTGTTTTGTTCCATTGTTCGAAGAATTAATACAAGACACAATTCTAGTACCAACCCCTAATGAATACAACTTATAATCAGGCACCAGCAAGACACTGAGCTATGGACCATCTCCCTTTAAGTTCAGCTGTCCATTCAGATTTTCAGTCCATCCATCCCACCTGTATCTCTACATATGGTAATGATATTATGGGAGATTATGTCAAAGGCCTTGCTGAAGTCAAGATAAATGATATCCACTACTCTCCTCTCCACAGAGCCAACCATTTAACCACAGAAGGTAATTGAGTTAGCTGGGCACAGTTTACTCTTGCTAGTTCCATGCTACCTCTTCCTCATTACTTTCTTGCTGTTTTGCTGTCCATTCACAAGAATTTTTATCCATATTTAAAAGCGTTTTCCTTTATAAATACTCCTACTTGTTCTATTTTACCTTTCTCCCTTTCTTATAAAAACTTACAGATGTTCATCATGCAATAAGCTTCTGCCTAGAAATAAACTGAAAGCAGTGCTTTTCCAAACTCTTCATGACACTTCATGAACAGACGAAAATAAATATAGTTTTATGTGTCTTTAACAAGCACAGTAACAAAGCTAATAGAAAAGTGTGTTAAAAGTCAGCTTTGATGATAAGAAGCCTATTACAGACATTGGCAATACATGCCAACATTGGGAGTAATTAGTCCATTAAAAAAATTAGGGTTACATTGAGGGTTGAGAAAGGATTAAAGTCAAAGAGATTGGACATAGGGTTTTTTTGTTAATGTGTTCCGAATGACTAGAAAAATCAAACTGTAGTCTTACTGATACCAACTTTTTCACTACTTTTGGGCACTGGTATTAACTTTTTGACCTGCTATTTCTGATAAGAAACTCCTAAGTTTATCACCAAATTCAATACTAACAAAGTTAATAGCCTTTTATTTCCTCCACTGAGTTTCCTTTGGGCATATGGCAACAATTTGTGATTAATCAAATTTCCTCTGTCATGGAAGCCACTTTCTCCTATCGCTTGGTAACAGGCAGCAAATCGTTTTTTAGTGAAAAAAGAAAAATGCTATAAAACAGATGCAACAGCTAAAAACATTCGGACATTCTTTTTGAAAGTGACAAAATATTACATAACAAGTTTGACTTTAACCCATTAACTAATAGGTCCTCATCTCTGTGTTATACTTGTCAATATAAAGTTTCTGTCCAATAAGAGTTTTAGGATTCCATATTCCTATTGCTTAAAGTGCTGGGACAAAAGAAAGAGGTGTGTTTGTTTTCTTTTCACATAAGTATAATGTTATCTAATAAAATACATTATGCCTATTGTTCCCATTACAAACTCCAAATTAAGGAACAGAATACATTTTAGGATCACTTATGCTAAGAAGTTTGGTATATAATACATCCTTCTAAATCATCTCATGACTCAATATTATACATACATATATTAACATTATAATGCTATACTATTTAGCTCTTTCTTAATCCTACCATTGACTTCAAGTTTCTCAGTTAACTTCAAGATAAAATTAATTTTCACTGGATAGGAGTTCTGCAAAAATATTTAGCTACCTGGTTGCCTCTTTTTGTTTGCCTTCTTATAACCCCAGTTGCATGTATGAGTTTAACGGTGTAGGATTGCTCTTAATTTCCTCCTTCTACTTTTTCCCCCCAGGAGGCAGCTGTTCTAAAAGCAGCCACTCTATCTACCATGTGGATATCCAAACAGCCTTTACCATTTACTATGATTGCTTTTCTTAATTCAAGACACAAAGCCTGGAAACAAACATCTGTTCTGTGGAGTTATTCAAACCTACAAATGGGTACTCTTGCTTTGCTTCTTATGTCAGCTCTAAAAAATTAGCCATACATGAAAATTAAATTAGCATATTAATATAAATTAAGTCTAGATTGAACAGAGAGTCAACATTTTTGAGATTTACAAAACAACAAACTAAAAGCTATGTAAAATGTATCTATGTATGAATAATTTTAAGGACAAAGTTTCGATTAATTTAATATCATTACCATAGATACAATCATCAGCATTCATAGTTATCCGAGCTCCATAAAATTTTTGAGATTTATAACACAACAAACTAAAAGTTCTGCATAATGTATTTATGTATGTATAGTTTTAAAAACAAAGTTTTAATTAATTTTATATCATTACTATAAATACATTTATTAGCATTTATACTGTACCTGAGCTCCATAAATATATTTATCCAGCATTTTGCCTCCTATTGTTTGTCCCCCTACATCCCACACTTGAAGAGTAACATTCAAATTTCCTGGGGGAAAAAAATTACAGATATTGTGTAACTTGGAAAATTTAGATAATAAATTTAAAGATATATAATCAGAGCAGGTAATACAGCTCCAGCATACCAAAAGCAATAGATTTTTACAAGTATACAATAAATAGGAACTACATTTCAACAGAAAGATGATTGCATCATTTGGAAAAAAGTCATTTGTGTCCAGCTAAGTAATTAAGATACAGTAAAACTATAGCTAAATGTTAACATATTTAATAGTAACAGAAAATAATTGGAATTGCAAAAATTATAACACTCATGACTAGAAATTATGTAACATACTCCACTGAAGACACAAGTAAAACTTTACAGAGAAGGTTCTATAGCACAGTACCAGGAACTGAAAGGTAACACAATTAATGTCAACACATTTTTTCATACCGCGTGTCCTTTCCCCACCCCACCACAAATCATCTCCACAAATCCAGAAGAGAGGAAAACCTACCAGGTATCTTCATTTTGGTAGTGATGCTGACAGTAGTATACAGTTAAAGAATTATATAGTTGACAGATTATAAATAAAACAGAAATACCAACACACATCCAAATTGAGGATGCCAACTGTGATCACTTCCTCCACCCACCACCCCAAAGCAGGAAGCTAAACTGGGCATGATTTACATAATTTCATCTTCAAAGAATCTGTCCCAAGAACATACCTTCCTTCCCACTCTAAACAATTCTTTAGCTATGTTGAAACTGCTAACAGTTTCAAACTGCTAACAAACCAACAAAAAAATCAGTATAAATACAAAATATTTAATATCCTACACGTCATACACACTCTGTAAGCTAACAACTCAGGAACTCATAGATCAAAAGTACACACAGAAAGGTATGTAACCATATACATACAAATATATTAAAGTATAATTTATCTCATTTTGCATGGTAAGAACTGTTTTCAAAACTGTACTGAGTATCTGGGAACTCTAACAGAGTAAGGACTGACAAAACCTTTTCTGATCTACATACAACTCACATGAATTACATGTTAACACCAGTTCTACTTACACACAAATAATCACAACTGCCTATTAATTTTACTCCTAGATTTTAAAAAAATGCAACGAATTCCACAACAGAGCAATTGAGAGTTGAGTGAAAGGGAACAAATTAATTTGGGCTGCTAAGAAAGATATATTCTTAACTCAACTGTTTTATATAGTTAACAATCTTATTTTACACAACATGATCTATTCAGCTGTCAATTCATAACTAACATGCTTACATTGGTTACAAAAGGGAGTGTGCTCCATGGAAATATATCACAGCACTCCATGAAAATAACCACCAAATGAGAACTATAGAGCTGAATATATGCTATTTGTGCTATTAAATATATCACATTATATTTTCATAATGCACTTGGCTTTAATCTGGTTAAAAGTGAAGGTTTCCAAAACTACTACTTTGGTCTCAAAAATATAGAGATGAGTGTGAGACAACACTTTTAAGCTACACTGAGTTTTATCTAATACTAAGAGAATTTTTAAATGGAGCTTAGAAAATACATCATAAACACTCCAGTTCAATAAAGGAAAACTTATAATCAGTAAAAAGATTATTTGTTTTGATAGTGCGTATACTATGAATTATTCAATTTTTTAAAAAGCTTAGACTGCATACAATGCAGGAAAGTCTTCCATAAAACATCTGGCATGGATAAACTGGTGAACTCACAGTCTAAAAGACTCAGTGGGTAAACAAACTATGCATGCTCAAAGGCTCACCATGCTGTAGTATTCTACCCCTCTGTATTCTACCAGAATGTCACCATGTCATTCATGCCAGCTGGTTTGAAAAAAGCAGCTTTATAAATATTACCACTTTCAAACTCAACAATTTTGAGATGCCTAATTTTGTGTTGAAGTTTCTAACTTCATCTTTCCTCCTAAGAGTAATAATTATGAACAGCATACTAGGTTTAGTATCTGGATAACTGCATGGAATGACCTGAGAAATTTTAATGCAGTTAAGTTAAATTAAATGGTCTAACAGTGACTTTTCAACTAAAAAAATCTACTATTAGAAATTATTTACTTTCCTTCACTAAGAACAGAAAAAAGAAATAGGGTAGAAAAAAAAAAGATTGGTATGTTCATTTAAGATGAACTGGTTGTGAATTAGGACCTCATTAACTGAAATTCATGCTGATCATCTCCTGGGCAAAACGCTTCATTTTCCCTTTTTTTCAGTTAGATTCTGTAATATTTGCTTTGTGCTCTAATTGATTCTGGGGAAGAAAGAAGGATGTTAAGATTATTCAGACAAAATGAAAAACTCCAGGCAATTTGCCTATCAAGTATTTAATTAACAACTATGACAGTAGCACAGGAAGTTTTCTGCAAAAAGTTTAAAATCTGTTTTTTCATAGATTTAAGAGGAATAAACAAACTGGAGACTTACTAAAAAACAAAAAGAAACCATGCATCATAAGACAGTTCTTAGAAACAGTCTTAACATACCAGTAAAAATAACTGAAGAATCCTCGCAAAATAACATTTCATACACCCATAAGGAACAAGAAAACCCCAGCACTTTACTCTAGAAAATACACACAAATGTAAGTTAAAATAACTGAGGCAACACAGTTCAGGTATCTAGACTGTTTCTGGTATGAAGCCACTGGGCTGATGTAGCAGTGATCCTGCAGGAGCACACGTGGTGCACTGGTTAACCTGACTTACAGTGCTGCACAGTCAGGATGGAACTAAAAACACAAGTCTGCCCACTTTTTGCACCAATGACTTTAAAAAAATCCTTTAAACAGAAGAATCCTGTCTACTGATCTGCACTCATAACCTTCTAAAATGTATATGACTATGGCTCTTAGGAATCTCTATCAGCAGGCCCTCTGACTAACACATACATTGTTTAAGCACTAAAATCTACACCCTGGTTGCATCCAGACTATACAAGATTCTGCATCAATAAATATAACAAAGCTGATTTGCATTTGAAAAAAAAAAAATTTGATCAAACTGCATAAGGTGAACTTGTCAAGCTGAATACTAGAAGGCATCATTCAAAATCAAAGTATTTACTATTTGTATTAAACTATATTGTTTTATCATGTAAAATATTTACTATATCCACTGAAAAACTACATTAGTTGCTAAAACAACTGGAGACAAATCCACTTCTATCTCACAAAAAACAAGAACCCCCCAGAAAAACAGTACTTTATTTTATAAGCTAAAATGTATTTCTAATGTGGCCTAATGTAAACTTTGTGCAATTCTAGAAATACAGAGTTTTAACTTCTGAAATCTTTGCTTACACTAAAGAAGGAAAAAATCAACTATCAAACTACAGTTATTCATTAATTCTCCTACTAGATAAGAGAAATGGAGGGTTTTTTTCCTAATACACACTTTAATTTCTGTGCAGTGGTATCAACTAACCTTTCAAGTAAACACAGTAGCCCTGCAAACCCAGAACTAATCGAGAAATTAGAAAAATACGCTTACTAAAGTAATGCTTCCCATTCCAGTATTTAGAATTTTTACCATCCTCCCTCCCTCTCACTCCCCACGACCAGTCCAGCTAACCTATAAAACACAGAGACCCATATACACCTAAACACATATATAAGCACAAGCAAAACCAGAATGACAACCTACAGAAAAATGTATCTTCCCAAATATGAATGCAAACATTACTGGTTTGTAAATGATGAGGAAAATAGATGTACAGACTTTTTGGTGCTATTTTCACCTACACTCTGATTTTATTACAAAATAAACTATGAATGAACAAAATTCACACACAAAATAAACTGTGAACAAAAATGAATGAAGCAATAGTTGAAAATTTTCCAAATTTTCTACTCAACAAGAATATTTAGAATCCCAGTAATGTACTAATAGCTTCTGTATGCTTAACAGCAGGAAAAAAAACTTGCAAAATAAAAGTTCTCAGCATGCACACTGCATGATTTGTGGACACATTCCACTTGCAAGTACTGCTGTTAAGTAATATGTACACTGGTATTTTTAGAGGTATGAGCAGGACAATAAAAAAATTATTTTGTTGATTTTATGAAGAAATAAGCCCTGGAATTTGGTACTTTATCACTCATCAGATACTAAAAAAGTACAGCAAAATAACCAAACCAAATAGTGAATGCAGGAATAGTCTGAAAAGATTATTCTCTTTCACTTAAGAGAATATTTAAACATAATCAAGAAATTATTGGCAATATAATTTTTAAAAAATAACTTCAAGAACTGCATATATTTTCTTGTAACTCCAGATTATAGAGAAAATGTTTAATTTCTGGGTTTGCTTCCCTCCCCACTCTTCACAAGTTAAAAAGACAGAACTACAGAACTTGAGTCAACTTTATCAAATCCCACGACAACTTTTAATAATTACACATACTTTTTCTAACCTCTTCTGATTTCTGAATCCAGAAGAAAATGCATTTAATTCAATCCTTGCATACTCAGAATATGAGCAAACACAAATGAATAAAAAGACTTATTTCAAATCCCCAATTGTTCAAAGACAAACTTGTACCAGCAACTATTCTTTTGTAATTATTTCTTTGCATTTTCCATGCAGTGTGCTGCAACTGGCATCTAAATAGTTTCTTTGCCATCGTGAAGTGAAACATCTTGAATGCTCAAACTGTATTTTTATGAGCGCCAAGGGACCCTAAATTTTAGTGGTCTATTAAATGCCAGCAATTTCATGCTGCCTTGCATAAAACAGCATTCACATATTAGAGCACTGCGAGTCCATAGCTGCATTATGCTTCTCTCACACAACTCAAATAGAAGCTGTGTATTTCATTAAATATATACATATTTCTTTCAAAACACATATACCTTTTCAATTAATATATTTAAAGTTCCATTTCATTGTTGTGTGTTACACCATCCACATGGACAGTGAGTGCACTCAAGCAGGGATAATAAAATTCATCAATATAAACAGCATTCCTTTTATTTGAATTCAGTGTTTAACTTAGAGATGCAAGTTGCAGACACGTAACTCTATCACCTGGAGAAAACATACTAACAAAATTTTCTCTGAACAACCTAATTTACTCTGCCACAAAAATCGCTGTACTAAGCTTATTAAGTACACATTACTTTGAAGAACCTGATTCTGCAACTCTTGCTGTCACCCAACCTTTCAGTGTTGGTTTTTATTCTCTTACCTGGCAATAATATCCTTTTCAAGAAGAAGTCCAGTCCTATGGTTTGTTTGTACTGCTTTCCAAATGTTTCTTGGGCAAAACGTGTAGCTAAGGATGTCTAAAACAGAACAGCATCAAATTAAGTTGTCATTTTAAACAGCAAAAAGCTCTATGCTAAACCAGAAGTATGAAATACAGTTAAGCACTTTTTAAATCAATGAATGCTAACAGTGTTCATGGATTTGGATTGACAAGCAGTCCAGTCAGCTTCAACATAATAACAGGAGGAGGCAGAGGCTACTAATTTATGCAAAAAGAAGCAAAGTGTGTATTTCCTGATTTCAAAAATGCTGTTAACAGTAATATTACAAAATAATATGCAGATTTGAATAAGGAATCATTATTATGCTCAAACTGACACAAATTTAAGTGACACTCTCTGTACCTAAAGATCTTAGTATTTTTAAAAGTGTTCATTTCCAAAACAAGGGTCATCCCCTGGTACAGAACACCATGATCCCAAACCAACCTTCTGGGAAACAACAGAGATCTGCACAGTGCAGAGTCCCACAGGAACTAAGTGTGGCGAGATTCCTGCCACTGTACATCAGTTTCAGGAGCAGGAAGTCTAAGATGGGAAGAATACTTTCTTGCACACAGAAAAAAAAACCCTAAACTCATATTAAGAATGCACATTTGCAGAATCATTCCTTGCAGCAGAACCTTGGAAATTTATTTCTTCAATGGATATTTTGTGCACTTATGAAAGCAGACCAACACATTGTTGACCTAATAATCATCTTTTACTACATAGTGATAAAAGGATACACAACTAACCTAGATAAACTAATGAAACAAGACATTTATATTGTGTCAGTAGCAATTTAATAGCAATTTATGGTCTCCATGCAAGGGAAAAAAAAAAAAAAAA
>VYXB01006763.1:153347-186109 GCA_013397135.1 Pachyramphus minor
AAAAAAGAAAGCCCCACAAAAAAGTAAAGGAGAAAAGAGTGGTACAGACATAAAGAATACCAAAGTTTGTAATGCCAAAAAAATTAAATACTTTATTAAAAATCATAAAATACATCCTCCATGAAATTACTGGTGTACACTCACAAATCTCTTATGCACATGACATTTGTAAATACAAATACAAATGAAGTACAGAAAAAATCTAAATATGCATTTACTTATATAAGGAGGGAAAAAGACTAAGAGCCTCACAAAACCCTTACACCATCTGAGAAAACTCAAAACAGGCAAGCAGGTTTTCCTTTTTTGCCAGTTTTCTGTTCATCAAGACCCAAAGAGATGAGTCACACCAACTGCTATTAGAAATTGCGGTTAGAGTACATTTAGTCAAAAATTCAACAGGAAAATAATGCCAATAGTTCTGAAAAATGAGAATAGGCAAGGTCTATGAATAGGATGGTTACAATAAAGATCTAAATTAGGCTAATGATGTCAAATGTACACAGGAAGAAAAGGTAACTTACTTTTTTTGCATTAAAACATAATCACCAGAGCTCCAGCATTAAAGCTCTAGTATGAACAGGCAAACATTTATTCAACTATTAAATTTCCGGTGAAGTAAATAAAATGAGATGTACTGTTTTCATGTTTCTGTATCATATTTATATTCCTATCACTGCTGTATATATAATGAATGATATTTTGATATCAGAAGATTTGTTTAGGAAGTAACCCAAATAGCCAATTATAGACTATGGCAACATTTTCATTTACTTCACAGGACTCAAGCCCTGAGAGAATTAAAACTAAATAAATAAATGGGGGAAAAGGCAAGTAAACTACAAATAACAAGAGTATGCTTATATATTTACATCAGTGTGGAAAGGGGGAACACACAGAGGATGAATCATGAGAATATTCTTCTGCCTTCAGCTATGTGACAGTAACACTAACAACACAAAAAATAAAATTCGATACAGATTCAGTCTGTAGTATTGAAAAAGTCAGTAGAGCTGATTCTTTTAATCACAGGAGTTAGCATGTCAAAGTTACACAGACATTTTGTTTAATCTGTCATGACCTTAAAGATGTAGATGAGAACAAGAAGATTGCAGAAACACACTCTTCAGTCTTATCCTTGAAATTTTCCTTTTTTGGAAAAGTAACTTGTGCCTGCAGTACAGATTAAAGTATCATCTGACTATATCATGGTATTCTACATTCTCCAACACCCTAATTTAGATCCTCATTAAATAAGTAACCACTCCCTTCTTATTTTAAAGGCTCAGTAAATATTAGCTTATCACTCTGTGACACTCAATATTCCCTGAGAGCTTCTAGGGGTGTTAGTAAAAATAAACAACATACATTCAACTAACAGCCAATCTGTAAGAGCAGCAAGTAATCAACAGCATGGCAAAGTTCTCTTAAACTGCTTTTCTCTACTGTGCCCTTGAATGCAAAGGAATTTATAGCAGAAAATCATTGACTAACTCCTTTTTAAATTTTTTCTAATAAATGTTAGAGCTCAAGAAGGTGTTAGATTACCAGACTAGAGTCCTCTATTTATTCACAGAACAAGCATTTATCCACAAAATACTAAGAGCAACAGTTGAAACTTCTCTACAACAACAAACAAAGAAGTTCTGTCAATGCATATTCAAGTACCTCTACAATGCAAATACTCCCTTCAAGTCCCAAAAGTATTCTCTGCCGTGCTTGCCATAAAAGATTTTGCACAACAGTTTTGCCTGAGAGGATATGCTGAGTATAATCTATGTAAAAACTAACAAAAGTTTAAAAAAGGTTCAGTGGAACTGTAGTTGTAAAACTAAATAAGTGATCAGTGACCATGTTCTAAAAAGATTGTATTCCATACAATTCCAATCCATAATGTAGAGATCAGAGAACAGTATGATAGTATGAAGGCCTTGATCCTTCACATCTCTACTAAGACAACAAGGCCATCAACTTGCACAGCAGAATTTCCATCAGAAATTCCACCAGTTTGGCAGGTTCACACACTTGTCTTAAATACCTCAAAGTGAATGTCAACAAGCTATTCTAAATATCAATATGCTATTGAGGGTTGGCTTTACAAATTCCCTCCTTTCACACAAGAAAAGGCCTTTGAGCTCTAATATACAGCAATCAAGATACCAGTAAAACATAGTACATAAAATATACATTATTCTAGGTGCAAAATACAATGGGATATTTGGGACAGGGTTTTTTTGAAAGAAGCAAATATGGAATTTAACATGATATGTAAGGCATGACAGTTTCTTGCTTCTATTTTCTAATGTCAACAACTCAGTATAAACTGATGACATGCTGTTCCTAAACACCTACATAATGAATAAATGGGAAAAAAGCAAATAATATCTATGAAATAAATTGAAAAGTCAATAAATTGAAGTAAATTCTAAGTCAGAACAAGTGATGATAGCCAGCTCCGACACTAACTCCACACCAGGAAACCATGGAAACTTTTAGAGAAAACCCACCAATGACAATTCGTTGAGTAAAATCCTATAGAAGAAACCTTTGCAGAAGCAATGCCAAAGTGTAGTATCATAGCTGGAAGAAAGACAACTCAACACAAAATTCAATTGGGTGCAAGCACATAGTTCCAAAGTCATGATTGAAATCCACTTTCCAAAAAGCAACATGTATCTATCTATCCCCCCCCTCACTCCCTTCCAGAACATCAATGATATTATCCAAGCACAGCCACACACACCCATGAGTCATGTCCTACCCTAATGGGAAAAATGTTACGAGAGACAAAAGGAAAAAAAACAAGAGGCTAAATAATGAAATGTTTTAACTACAATAAAAACAAAGAACTGTCCACTGATCCACTCCTGGATCCACTACTGATGCAACTTTGTTCACTGAAAAAGAGAAAATTATCGTGACTTTTTGATATTTGACATTGATCTATTTGACACAGCTGGGCAAATCTGCACAGGACGCAATTCATTTTGCAAGACCTGACAGTGACAACAATATTTTTTACAATATTGATGAAGTTTTTGAGCCCAAGTGTAACAAGACAATCCAGAATTGGCTCAATGCTTAAAAATCTGATATCCTAAAAAATCCTAAAGCAAGCAGGACACCACTCTTTATGCCAACCTATGTTTTAGTTCTGCAAATTCCCCTACCAATTTGAGCATTCATTCTTTCATTTTCATCATCCATTGTTAACAGGAAAAGGTAGGATGTTTCTGCTACCATACTTCAGTCCCAGCTACAACAGACAGCAAATAGACAGAACCTCAGCACATCTATTCTTCAGCACCTCCCTTTCCATGAATAGCTCCAAGATTTACTTCCAGAGACCCAAAATCTTTTTCAACACTAGCAGATCAAAGCAATCTACCTTAAATCAGTATCACTATATACTTCAGTATTGAGCCAATCAGGCACAAAAAGAGTAGAAATATCTGGATCATAACATTTTTTTTACAATCCATACTAGTAATGTGGGTTTATTTTGGCTTTCGAAGAGTGGGTTGATTTAAAAGCTAGATACATAAGGCTGCTGTGTATACACATGTTCCTTCCTGTAATCAAAATCAAAGAGCCAACTGATATTAATAATTGCTGTTTATCTTCATTGTACATTGTCCCTGCCTCTGATTGCCTTTTCGATTGCCTTCCTAGTTTGTTAAAATCATTCTCTATTATCTTTTTCCTAACCAGTCACGCCTCCCTCAATTTTTCTTTTCAGCAAGTCACCATTTGCTTACCCACCCCTATTTTACCCAAATACTTTTACAGATTCTACTCTGTCATACTTCTCTTATTCCTTCTTCCATTTTTACTCTTCTCTACTTAGAGTTTGCTCCAGTTATTCATTTAAGCACCTCAAAACGAACGAATAGAAGCACAACATCCCTCCCATTGCTCATGGATAGAGCAATTCTCAGCTAGTGGAAGTACATTACCCTTAGCTTGAACTGACACTGATTTAAGCTGCTACCAATCCTTGCACAGAACCTGAGTCGTGTACACTGCTTCTAAACAATGAGAGAGGAAAACAGAAAGCAAGTTTACACCTGACTCACATCATTTCTTTTTCCTGGAGAAGCAAAGACCAGACAACCCCAGATGGTCAAGCAGGAGGAAATAAAATTTCCCCCTCCCCTTTTTTTTTTGGCAGGAGAGGGAGCAAAGGACAAAAGTCAAACATGAACATCTCACACTGTACACAAGATACAATATTTCAGATATACGCCATTATTGTCTACAGTCCTCCTGTCTGATGATCCCAGCAACAGAGGAAGAGAAAAACCAACACCTTGCACAATAAAATAGAAGTATGCATGTGTGTAAAGACCAGCTGTGAACCAGATGTGAGAGGCAGGCAGGCTATTTAGAGTGGAAAACACATAGACATACACATTTCAACAAGTAAGCAGAACGAGTAGACAACGAAGGAGAGGAACCTCAACAATTTAGTCTTCTGAGGTGCCTGAAACTGCACTAGGTACATTTTATCCTTCCATTCCATGACCCAACCACTTCTTTATTTTTACAAGATCTTACAATAAATCTATTATTTCATGTGTGTGCTCCAGGCCATCAGGATGGCGGGAAGGAGCTTCTATTACAGCATCATCTAGGGGGGACAGGAGGAAAAGCAGCACACCAGAGCATTGCTGCTGCTCATGCCCAATAACATGCACTGGAAGCACAGGATTCCTAGAGCCAGCAGGAGTTTCAGCAAGTGGCAGGTCTTATGAGAGAGGTAGGGACCAGCAGGAATATAAATCAAAACTCAAGAACACTTGAAAATCCATGTTTGGTGAGAAGCCTTGCCACAAGTTGCTGAACAGCAGTAGTGAAAGGATTCCTCAGTTTGAATGGAAAACTCCTGGGGAACGCTACCAGTGAAGCAGCACTTCAGCTGTCAATCCTGTGTATTTATTAAGCTCTCGACATGCAGTTGCTTGGAATTGCCCATCTACTGATTCAGATGAACACAATACCACTTCAGATTGGCTTTAGAATCACTGGAGACAAAAAAATGTCTTGTGATTTCATAGGGTTCTGAATAAGTAAGTGAGCAAAACCACACAAGTACTTTCACTAATAAATGTCAGGCAGTTCATTTAAACACCTCTAAGGACATTTCTCACTTTTCATATGAACTGTGAGACAGACAAACTTTCTACTAACCATCATTTCAAAAGTTAATGACAGAGGAAAAACTGTATACTTCAAGCATAAATTTACTATTTTACAATAAATTTATTATTTTCAGGTGTATCTCACAAAACTATTCAGGCTACATACAGCAATAGATACATTCAAGAGTATGGTAAAGATCAGTGACTTATTTAATGGTAAGAAAGCAGCCTTTCTTTTGCCTTCTTTGGTCTTTGTCAAAATTTCTCTTTTAAAAACGCGGGTACTACTTGTTGATAAATAAACTTTTAGAAACTGTATTTCACCATGTTGATTATTAGATGGGGGGAGAGGGGGATAAAACAAAAACATAAAAGTCACAAACAAAAAACAAATGGACCCAGCAGTGCCTTTCCAAACTCTGAAACAGTAACTCCAATAGCCGCAAAGGATTCTATCCACCCCAGGAGATTGGTGGCTCTGCAGCCGAAACGAGGGGTGCCTGGAGACCCAGATAAGGAGCCTTTCCAGCTCGTCCTTTCCCAGGGAATCGCGAATCCTGTGCTCGGCTCCGACCTCAACCCCGCCCCGGGGCACTGCGGCCACCGAGAGCAACTGGGTGATTCCAGCGGCTCTAGCCCAGCAATTCCTGCCTCCGGCGCGCGACCAGCAGCGCAGGGGGATCAGCGGGAAACTCCGTCAGCACCACAGGAATTACGTGATTCGCCGCTGTTTTCCTTACGGCTCAAGAAAATTGGATTAAAGTCGTACACGTCTACTTGTCGATGACGCCTCTCCAGGTGCGGAAGCCCAGAGGGTCAGAGGGTTTGGCTGCCGGGCACGGCGCGGACCCCGGCGGAGAGAGCCCGTGACTCCCGCGAAGGGCCGGGAGCTGACGGGGAGCAGCCAGCCGGGTATCGCGACAGCGCGACAGACGGGAAGCCGCCGCTGGCTGCTCCCTCCCTCTTCAGCAGCAGAGCCGGGGAGTGCGCTGAGGGGGAAGGCCGGGAAGGGGCTCAGGGCACCGCGGCGAGGGAGAGGAGCTGCCGGCGGGGCCGGCACTGACCTTGCCAGTGGTGCCGTCCCCCAGCACCACCAGCTTGAGCTGGCGGTCCGGACTCTCCTCCTCCTCCGAGTCCGACATGGTCCCTACGGCCCCGGCGGGGAAGGAGAAGAGGCGGAGGGCAGCCGGGAGGAGCCGGGCGCAGGAACGAGGAGGGGACGGGTCACAGAGCGAGCGCGGCGCTCACAGAGCCCGCAGCGGCGCTGGGGCCACAACCGCCATCTTCCTTCGGCGCGCCCGCAGTCGCTATGGCCCGCGCGGGGCGAGACCAACGGGAGCGCTGAAGGAAGGCGGGGGGGAGGCGGTAGATCGCGGGCGGGAACTACAGCAACAAGTCCAGCAGCTGCTGGGGGACGCTCCCACTGCAGCCCTCTCAGCAGCCAAGCGAGTGGTTCAGCCCAGCTCCCCGCCGCACGCCGCGATGACTCGGCCCCGCAGTGACGCCCCGCGCGGTAACCAAGCAACGGGTGGGCGGAGAGGGGGCGGGGCTACGGCTCCGCTGAGGGGCGGGGCCTCCCTCTGGATGGCTGCCCGGTGAGGCAGATGTGTCTTGTTATGGCAATTAAATACATAGACGTGAAAACTGAATAATAGAGTCATTGAATGGTTTGGGTTGGACGGGAACTTAAAGATCATCTAGTTCCAACCTGTCCTGCCGTGGGCAGGGACACCCCACCAGCCTGGCCTTGTGCATGGGGGCATCCACAACTTCTGTGGAAAACCTGTTCCTGTGCGTCACCACCCTCAAAGGGAAGAATTTCTTCCTAATATCTAGTCTCGAACTATTTTCCTTCATCTTAAGGCCATTCCCCTCATTCTATCACTACATGCTCTTGTACAAAGTCCATCTCCAGCCTTCTTTAGGTACCCCTTTAGGTACTGAAAGGCCTCGATAAAGTCACTCTAGAGCCTTCTTTTCTGCAGACTGAACAATCCCAATTCTAGGGAAGCCACTTCCTTCTTACATAATCTCAGAACGGTTCTATCCATATAGGCAATCAGTAAGAAAACTTGACATAGCCCTAGCTGAATTTTAGACCATTTACTTTATCTTCCACCATGTCCACAGAGAACAGGTTATAATCTCCTCTCTTGCCTTCCCCATATTTGAAAACTTCACTGTGCCTTTGGACTGTCATCTTTCCCACAGACTAAACAACTCCTCTTCAGTCAGTCTTTCCCTGGGTTGTCTTTCCTAGACTTCTGATTATTCTTGTTGCTTTCCTTTGGCCTCTCTCCATTTTCTTGCCGTGGTGTGCCAAAAACTGGATACAGTACTTCTGTTGAGGCCTTGGGAATACTGAGTAGAGTGGAAGTATTACTTCATGTGTCTCACATATGGGACTCCTGTTTATATATCCTAGTATGATGTTTGTTTTCTGACAGTATGACCTTGCTGATTCATACTGATCCTAATTTACTAAAAAACTTCTGAATCCTCTCCTGTTATTGGAATTTCATTCACGTTGAAGCTTTATTCCTGTTTAACTGTAGTGCTTTCTGCTTTTCCCTGTTGAATTTCATCCTGTGTTTCAGGCTACTAGCACCATTTGTCAATATAAATCTATTTATAATTTTTTCCTCCAAAATGCATGCCATTCCTTCAAACTTGGTTATATCTGCAACTTTAAGAACTGTATTACCTATTCAAAAGTCATTAATACTGATATTCAATAGTCAGGTCTCTGCAAGCCCTTATTTGACATATTTTTCCGGTATGACAAGTAACAACAATTCTTTGCACATTGTTTGCATGACAGTTTGAATAATAGAGACAGATAGAACTCTTTAAAGTATAAGTGTACGTTAATGGATTTAAAGAATTTTTAGGACAACTTTGTGTAATGCCTGAATAGAAACTATACTTGTTTCAGTCTCTTTCTTCTTGAATTGTATGTCTGAAATTTCCAATATTACAAGTACACTGTTTTACTCAACCTTCAGCAGCATCAGCAAGGTTTCTTATTACTCATGTGTTCAAATGTTTGTGGCCAAATGCTTTCCCAATGACATTCTGGGGGGGGAAAAAAAGTGTGTGTGTGTGGGGGGGAGGAACATAATAGACTTAAATTTCTAATGGAAGACCAGACACTCATCTTTGTCACTCCTTACTTAAAATCAAATTAAACATCTTACTCATCAACTATTTTCCACTTCAAATCATCTTTTAACCTGATTGTGCTGCAAGTTCTATCAACTAGGAACTTCAGCAAGATCAGCATCAGGACTCACTCAGCTGAACAGCATTTCTTTGAAGGAAGAACACCAGGAAGAAGCACAAAATTTTCCTCTATTATTTGTGACCTAATGAATAGATGTACAATTATCATTAGACACTTAAAAGCTCCACATCTCACACCAGGGCAGACACATGATTGATATACATTGTTAGTGGAACTATTCATATCCCTGAGATTCTGTCTCAGTCAGAAAAAAACATAAAAGATTAATTTAAACCTTCCTAATGCTTTTGGGGAGAAATAGGGCTTTATTCAACCCCCAAGATGAAAGCCTGCAGGTGCAAAATCAGGATGATAAGAAAACAAGGTGCTCCGGGTGTCCAGGCTACATGTATTGTCATCTGAAATACAACAAAGAAATGTGTGTTATAATACACATCCCCGAACTTAATTTTCTTCTTAAATTATTTTAATTTTTCCTCCTCTAATCATTCAAGCTTATTAAAAATTAACGTCATCACGTAAATCAGTGAAAAATACAGAAATAACTTTTTCATCTTTTATATGGCATTTATGGGCTTAAAGTTGTCTTGAGCCAGTGTGTCTGATATATTTAACTAAGCAGTTATATATATTAAGGCATAACTTTGGAAATACAAAGAATAATGGATATGCATGTTTGCTACTCACTACCAAGACAGACGAATGGAAACTACTCCAGGAGACAGCATAATAATGTAATCAGACAGCTCACCCCTCAAAGGGCTCATTTCTTAAGTCTATGGATGACAGGGATGTACTAAAACCCTTTTTTATTATATAAAAAAAAAATCAGTGCACAAGATTAAAGCTGCCCAGTGGAGTTAATGCTTTAATTAACAATAAAACTACCGAAGACTGTTGTTTACCATTACTTCACTTTACTAGTATAACAGGGCAAACAGTCTGACTACAAGTCTTTATACATCTTGCTTGCAATGTTCAGCAAGCACGTTAACAGGGTGGTGTGGTAATTTTATGCGGAGTGGTGCAGATTGTTGCTACCAGCACTTTCCATCTAGGGAGGTTTTCGAATTGAAATGTTTTTGTCGTTACAATCTTTGTTGTTTGCTAAATATGAGTAGAATTTTATGCATGAAAAGAAGCTATTCTTGAACTTCTTGATAATTCCCGGTAAAATAAAGTATTCCTTTTTCCCTGAAGCATGTTGAAAAGCACTGCAATTAACATTCAGAACACTGTAGTAAAAGAAGAAAAATAATGGATGGCAGTACACAAATAATTTGAAACTTTTCTGCATTTTTACAATACTAAGAAAAAAATCCTTGAACAGTAACTTTGAATAGAGCTTTCACTGAAAAATGACTGGGTTACCCAATGACACAGAAAATAAATATATATTGTTAAATAAATATATATGATTTATTTGACATTTGGTCTGTATTTTATTATTTGCTCTTTTGTTTTTTTTTTTTTATTTTACGTTCTATATACTCTATATTATTTCTTGATGATGAAAATTCACTGGTAATCCACTGGTAACTGAGAATATTGTCAATGGTAACTGAGAAGACAACAATTTAAAAATTCCCATATTTCATTTAGGCTACAAACAATAAAGTAATTGCATACTCATTCTCTGTCAGGTTTTGGCCTATTACTTTACTTGATCATTTTTTACCGAATTAAATCTACTTCTAAATATGTGAAACCAAACGTTGTAGACAGTTTTCTGTGTCTATACTTGAGAAAAAGGGAGGGAAGAGCTATATGTCATTTTTTGAGCTGGCAGTCAGACATAGTCTTTTTTTTTTTGCTGTCATTTTGTTGCAGTTTAACTAGAAAATCTTTTTTGGTAATTAATTTCAATTCGAAGAAGAAATAGCACAGTTCCAGTTTTGGTTCCTTTGCCCTGTTCTTAAGTTACCCTGACTTATGTACGGCATACACAGTCGAATGTGTTTGCAAATGCAAACTTTACAAGTGCAAACTAGACCTTTACGAATGTGGGAGGATTTTTTTAGAATATAGTATAAGGTTGCATTCCCTACGCGCAAGTATCTACAAAAGTGCCAAAAATCATTAGCTACGTAGGAAACAGACATATGCTTCTTGCAGGCTGAGAAAAGGTGGAAATCAGGCTGAATGAGGTGGAATTCTGGACTAACAGAAAAAGGAATAGCATGTGTGAGAGCCTTCAACCTTTTTGCCATCAGGCATCAGGAATGTAGGGTCATTAGATACCGAGTCATCTGTGCTATCGCCTTCAGTGCTTGATGGAAACAACACATTTCTCAGAACAACTGACAGGAGCTGTGTCCTCTGTTACCAATACAAGCCATTCTTTTAACTGTTATTCTGTTTTTTTCTTCCTGGGCTTATACAGCAATACACATTTCCTTTTGTGTTTCATATCAATTTTCCATTTCAAGTCTCTGTTGCTGGGATCCACACACACTTCTCTTCTTCAGGGTGGAAAGTGCTACTACATCTGCTTGAATGAGGAAAATGTCATTCTTGAAAAGAAAGACAAAACTGTTGCCAGAAAAGTGGAAAATGCATTTAAAAAAAAATATATTTGCATTATTATGTTGATTTTGACCCTCATCTGTGGAACAGAGTAGAAAGCAACTGTTATTTTTAATTGCAAATAAACGGATTTGCAAATAAAACCTAAACTGTTTCTTCTTCAGCAGTATCATCTCTAATGTCTTTACCAGATAGTGTTTTCTTCTGCACTGCTTGATGACAGTGCCTTGAGTGAAACTCAGTGATTAATGAGGCTGACTAGACGGACAAGTGAGTGGAAATGGTAAATAATCACTTGTTTTTATACATGTAAAAACTGGTTTCTACTCAAGTTGGAAATCCTTGCTTTTGGAAGGGCATTCTTCCATCTTGCTTCCTGCTAACCTAAGGTCACTTCAGGAGTAACAGTTTTAAATGCTTATTGATTGCAGTGATGCAAATGTCTCTGGGCCAGACACTGCAGTGAACAAGACTTTCCACAGAGCAATATGGTTAAGCTGAAGGCCACAACTTTTATAAACTACATTGCCTAATAAAACAGGGAAGAACTGCTAGCCAGCTGTTCCCCACAAACTACCCAGTAAAACAGGACCAGTGAGGCTCACCAAGCACAAGACTATGGAGGCCAAGCTAAATGTTTAAGAGAAAGCTAACCACATCCTCCCTCCAGCAAAAGGACCAAGGTATGTGGTCCCAAAGAAGCTTCTCCTCCTACATTGTCTGTGCTGGGGAGGGGAGAGAAGAGTAATGTAAGTAGTAGCTTTTTAATTTGTGTAAGCTGCTACCTTTTCCCCTGTATTGTGGAAAGGGAAGTAGCTAACTGACACCTGGCAAGTATTTAAGACACGAGCAGTAACTCTGCCCACAGCTAACATGAAAAAAAAATACATTGGAAACCTGCTCTCCAGCTGTGTGAACGGACAAACAAGTTCTCTGGTCTTTCCACTAGCTACATCTACTAATAAAGCCACAGCACATTTCCAGTGTGGTAAACACTTTTTCTCACTAAAGCACACTATCCAACTCAGAGTAAAAAGTCCAGCAACAGCCAAGCTAACAACAGCAACAGTTAGAGAAAGAGAAGGGGTCAAAAATACCTTCAGAACAAGAACTAATTTACAAAAGAAGTACATCTAACTTCTAATGATAGAGTCATGTAAATTTTAAATTTCCCACCTGAACACAGAGGATCATTGGGAACTCCTGTCTCCAAACCACAACACTTCTTAGAATAATGGAGAAAGCTGTCTTTCTCACAGTCTTGACCTGTTATCAGTTCAATAAAAAGCCTTTTTTTTTCCTTTTGTAACAACATGGGAAATAATTCTAAAATTATTTTTTTAGCACCACCTGAATTAGTGGTATCTTTTTGAATACGTGAAGGAAACCACCAAGTTCCATCACACAAGCAGGAAAGTCATTTTCTCTCACCACTCTTCCTGGAAGCTTTTTCTAGAGCCTGGTGGTTTAACTCCATGTGGTGGGTTGACCCCATTTGCTGGTTTGGCTGAGGTAGAATTCATTTTCTTCACAGTGGCTAGTATGGGTCTGTGTTTTGGGTTGTGCTGAACACAGGGATGATAAAAGAGATGTTTTTGTTGTTGCTGAGCAGGGCTTACACAGAGCCAAGGCCTTTTCTCTTTTCTGTTCTGCCACGCTGTCAAGGAAGTTGGGAGGAGACATAGCCAGGACAGATGACCCAAACTGACTGAAGGGATATTCCAGGCCATACGAGATCATGCTCAGTATATAAAGTGGGGAGAAGAAGGAGGGAAGGGGGGAGTACTGATGTGTGTCTTCCCAAGTAACTGTTAGACGTGATGGGGCTCTGCTTTCTCAGAGATGGCTGAACACCTGCCTGCCCATGGGAAGCAGTGAATTAATTCTTCTTTTCACTTTGCGTGTGTGCATGGCTTTTGCTTTCCCTGTGAAACTGTCTTTGTCTCAGTCCACAAGCGTTCCAGCTTTCACCCTTCTGATTCTCTTCCCAGTCCTGCTGGTGGGGCAGTGAGCAAGCAGCTGCATGGGGCTTGGTTTCTGGGTGGGGTGAAACCACAACACTCCACTCAACAGATAAACTCCTACCCGTGCACTTGCTCACTCTCCCTCAGCAGGATCAAGGAGAGAATCAGAAGGATGAAACCAAGAAATGAAGATTGAAATAGACACACAAGTAGATGTTTAGACACTTCCTGGAAGGCAGAGCCTCAGCATGCCTAGTTGGGAAGACAAATGCAATAACATCAAGTGTCCCCCTTCCTCTTCCTTTTCCCCCTCTTTTATTACTGAGCAAACAATTGTATTTGCTTTTTTCACAAATAAGTCATGTTTCCAATAGATCTAGTAGCTGTCTCATTCTCCTCTTAAATTGTTAGCTATAATGTTTTATCTTCTAAAGATCTGGTTACTAGCTTCCAAGCATATGACTTTGCACTTTTTATGGCTGAATCTTACCCCACATCAAGGGTTTAAGGCCACAGTTACACAGGTCTTTTGGCCCATTATCTTGAGCCTCTGCTATAGCTTCCAAAAATCCTCTTACCAGTTAATCAGACTCATCCTGCTTTTTGTGGGCAGCTTACTACAAGTGCATTACACAATATTGCACCTGAAGCTTATTGCTGAGGTAGCCCATCCTCTGCAACCTGATACTTCTTTCAGTAACATCCATCGTGGTTTTCTCTTTAGCTAGTTCTCCCATCATCATCTTATCTTCTGCTTTCCACCTTTCCGACTTAATCTGTAGCTACTGCCTATGAAAATCCACATAGATGATATCCACCTGAAGTGGGTTGACCCTGGCTGGGTACCAGGTGCCCACCAAAGCCACTCTATCACTCCCTTTCTCAGCTGGATAGCAGCCATAAATACAATGAGAGGCTCATAGGTCAAGAACACCATGAGTAGAAAAATGAGAAATAAATCAATAGCTTAAACACCTTCCCCCCACCCCTCCCATCTTCCCAGGCTCGTCTTCACTCCCGAATTCTCTACCTCATTCCCCGCAGCACTGCAGGAGGACGGGGAATGTGAACTGCAGTCAGTTGATCACATGTTGTCTCTGCCACTCCTTCCTCTGAAGGGGGAGACTCCTCACACTCTTCCTCTCCTTCAGCATGGGCTTCCCACAGTGTCACAACCTCCTTCAGGGATCTGCCTGGTCCAGAGTGGCATCCTCCAGGGGCTGCAGGTGGATCTCTGCTCCACTGTGGACCTCCACAGGCTGCAGGGGGACAGCCTGACTCACCATGGTCTGCACCACGGACTGCAGGGGAATAAACCTCTGCTCCAGCACCTGGAGCACCTCCTCCCCCTCCTTCTGCACTGACATCAGTGTCTGCAAGACTGTTCCTCTCACATATTCTCATTCCTCTCTTCAGATGCAGTTGTGCAGTTCTTTCCCACCTCTTCTTAATTCTGTTATCCCAGAGGCAGAACCACTGCTGCTGTTGAGCTTGGCCGTGGAAGGTGGCAGGTCCCTCTTGGAGCTGGCTGATATCGGGGGTGCAGCTGTGAACCCCCTAAGATGAGGCCATGAAAAGATCCACTTTGCACAGAAATCACACAACGTGAAGACAAAATGAATCTCTTTATTTAAGGATGGGCTAGCTTTTATCTGGTAGAACATGGAATGCATGGAATTTGGGAGGAATCGTGCCAAGGGAATATCCATACATGGGAATTGGGCTGGTATATATCCAAATATGCGTAAGGAGAGATACAAAAGTGAGGGAAAGCTATAAATTTTAACTAACAGGAACCAATAGGTAAAGGGTTTACAATCAGCAAATAGGAAAGGGGCTAACATTAGCTTAAACTGCAGATTACATACAAAGTAAGATTTTTTCTAACAATATTGTTAATAAATTGAATAAACACAACACTTGTATAATATGAAAAGGCAGTCTCTGAGGTAGGAAGTTACTGTTGTCCAGTAATCCAGCTGTATATTAAAGCTGTCTTTTCTTCAGTTCTCTTCCTCTTCAGATGTTCTTTTCCACCACATATAAACCTCTTGTGGAGTATTCCCAACAGGCTGATGTTGGCTTTGTTTGATATGGGGAAGCTTCTGGCACCTTTTCACAGAAGCCACCCCTGTAGGTCCCCCCACTACCAAAACCTGGTCACACAAAAGCAATACACTACGATGTCACCCTTGTCTAAAAAATCTTTCAGGAAATCAATTGGCACATTAATCTGACACATGAAGTAAACTTGTGTCACAGTGTGTCCAATTTTTCACTTGCATAGAGGTCTTTATAAGCATTTTTTTCACACTGAACTATATATCAGCATAAATCCCTTGAAACTACATCAGTTAAAGCCTTTATATAATCTATCAATCTGTGAAGTTATGAACAATTCATATTATGAACTTATGAAAAATTTAAAAGATAAACACAATTTTCTAAATAAATTATTAATTGCAAGTTATTTCTTAAGACTCCCATGATAGGGAATTTATCCCTTTCAGCATTTTTATGATCAACCTCCACAGCAATAATTATTTGTTATAGATCTTCATCCAAGGAACTGCACACTTATGAGTTGAATGAATCCTGGCATGGGAAATCCTCTGCAATTCCATTTTTGCCAAGTCTAACTGACCTGCTCAAAGTCATACATGTTGTCAGCGTCAAAGGCAAGCATAGAGCTCAGGGTTTCCTGCTTTGACCTCTCCAAATATACATTTGTTTCCAGCACTAAACTACAGCTGTTATAGTCGTGACCTGCAGTTCTGTGCTCACTGCAGCACATATCAACCACACTTTCAGTGTGCTCAAACCTAATTAGTTCCCCAGACTCTTAGCCTTTATTTTACTAATCTCTGTATAGCACATAAGTGGTTTGATCCACTTGACAAAACTTGAATCCCTGTTCCAGGAGCTTTTTTTCCAGAAAGAGTTTTCTCTAGACTTGGATATCCATCTGACTAGGTCTTCAAGAAACTCCCTTGCTGTATGGGGAAAACCATTACCAGTCTGATTACACAATGACTCACATGAGAAGAGGTGAGAGCCTCCTCCTCTGTTCCTTCACTGCTCAGCCTCATCTATAAGTACCTTGGCAGCTGGAAGGTACTGATGATCCAGTGCAATTGTCTGTCATATTGTATAAAATTATCTCATTGTTCTTTGGTTGTCCCCCATGACTGTGGCAAATTTCTGTTTCTTTGTTCTTCCCTAGATTGCAATTTGTAATTTTTAAGGATCAAATATCATCTATTGGCTATACCTGTGTACATCATCTGGTGAACTGAGATCCTCATGTCCGACTACAATCTTTAATTGCTGTGAATATTCCAACAATATACTCAGGTGTACAGCTTAGTCTAGAATTATTGGATGCACACTTTCCTGTAAAACTTTCAGGGGAGAAGTAGGTTTGCTCTGACTGCAGACACCCAAGCCTGATTTTCTTGAGAAGACAACTGTTGCGGTCTAAAATTAATGTTAAATATATGTAGAGTGTCTTTAAGTAACCTCCAACTCAGCTATGTACTGCTGTTAGTCCATATAAGATACGGTACTAGCAAGGATGAAGCCTAAGCCTAGCGTTACCTCCACAAATCATCCAACTGTTCATCAGCTGTGCCATTTCAGTGCCACATGTCAGCAAATTAAGGCAAACACTAACTACCCCAGTGTTCTTTTACAGAAAATGATCCCCATTTTAATAGCTAAATGTAACATCTTAATCGGCTTTGAACTATCTGTTGTGCCCAACAGGCATTTATATCACTACCCCATGTGGCAGAGGGCTTCGACTCGTATTCAGGGAGAAAACAGCTGCAGCAGTTCAGGCTGTCCCCATCCACAGCCCCTCCATGCTTTGCTGCCACCACAGCAAGAGATTTGGCAGCAGTGAACATGGACCCACACCTCACCCACACCATGGCCTTGCCTGAGCTCATCTTCATCACTGACTTTAGCCATGGCATGAAGCAGTGAGCTGGGCACAAGTCCCTTCAGACAATGTCAATGGTGTCTCAATGCTCAATGTCAAGGTGTCTCAGCTGGAATGACAAAGAGGTAATACTTCAGATAGTTTTTCTGTCCATCTTTCTTATTGCACATGACAAACTAAAATCAGAACTATCTCCCAATAATCCATAAGTGAGTGTGACCAGCAGAATTACATCTCTGAGATAACTGATTTTCAAAGCCCTATTTTGTATTGGTTTTCTTCTGATGTGGTATCAAAATTTATGACTCACTCAAAATGCTTTTGTTCAATACTATCCTATGTGCTTACAAACTAATTTCTTCCAAGGAAACTTTACATCTTTGAGGGCAGTTCTTTTACTGATGCCAAAACTGTAGGCTTTGTTTATGGAGATGGAGTAGCTTTATGGCACTATTATCTCAGATCTATGTTGAAGCAAACTATAGAGATGTATTAGCAACATGATAAATATAGAAAATACTAAGGAAGAGATACTTTGGAGAAGCACACTAGGAAATACTGAAAGCAACAACAGTGACAGAATTTGCATATCTAACTTTGTACTCAAGTAGACCAAGATGAAAATTTGAATTAAGATTTTGAGAACATACAATTATTTCTAGTGAGAGATTGAGGTATTATTCTCAGTTTCCTGAGAATTCCACCATATATTGTTTTAGCATCTAATAGTGGATCATTTTCTGTTGTTTTTACCTTACGTTACTCTGGCAAAATTCTTGCTTGTAAATAACACACTAAAATTTGTATTCAGTTTGACAATATATTTAATGAATTGAGAGCTTACACATCTTATTGCATAGGTCTGATGAAATAATTTTTAAAAGAATAAATCTAGACTACTATGAGGAATGAGATTTGGACTTAAAATTAGATGTGCTGTCTCTTTAATATTTTTCACCATTCAGCACAATTTGAAATGCTTGGAGTCATTTCTATGGTTCCTTGTAATTAGAGTACATGTTTTTAGAAGAAAATATGATATTTGAGTTGTTAGTGTTCCTTTTAAATGGACAAATATACACCCACGGACACCAACAGCAGGGAACACATCAAGTAAAGTGGCTGGATTTTAGATCCCCGCTGGCAAACACAGACCTGTTGGATGCTGTGCAATTCTGTCACTTCACTTTAGTTCTTCAGTGGCAGCTGTAATCTTCTGAAAAAAAAATGGGCTCATAAAAGTCTGAGCTGTTTGGCCAAGTTCCTGCAATCCTTTGCGTAGGCAAAACTGCCTTCTACTCAAGGTCTGTTATCCAGTAAAATGTTACCAAAGATCTCTACTGATCTCACTTTGCCATGAGAGAACTTTTCCAAGATATTCCCTGCTAGATTTCAGCTTTAACTGATAGGCATTGGTTTTGATTTGTCCTGAATCAGCCAATATCTGTCTCAAGAAAGAAACAAGGACCCTTGAGCCAGACACTTGCCCTGCACATGCAAAGAAATTTTTTGGAGATCAAAGGAGAAAATCTGGCTGGTCTGAAGGGTGATATCACTGCTAATCCTGTTTTATTTTCTGCCTGGTGAGAATGAAGAGCAGAAAACTTTATACAATATGCAATGTAAACATAACAGAGGGCATGAGCCTGTCAGCCTATCATTGACATGAGACATGCATACCTGGATCCTGACAAGGATATGTTGTGAGCAAAAGCAATAATGAGGTTTTCAAAAGCACACATTTAAGAGTGATGGATGCTTTAGAGCCATGCTCCTACAAGCTGTGATTTAAAAGGCTAGAGGCTTCAGTCTGAGCTGCTAAAATTCAAAATGACATAAACTTACGAAATTTTATTGCTCTGCATTTAGTAAAATTTACATTTACAAACTGTCAGTTTGAAATGCTGAATAACTCCTAGTTTAGAACACTGAACATCATCTTGAATTATGCTTGCAGTTCATTGCTTCCTACTCACTATCTTCCAGAGATATCCAGAATAATCCTTCCATCACACGCTTTTGCTCACTCTCTTAATTCGGCTTTGGCCCCAAAAACACACTGACTTTGCAGGAAGGTCAGGAAAAGAAATGTCTTCTTGCCATAAAAAAAGCCTAGGCATAATTAAAATCTCTCTTTCTGCTTGTTTAATGTGCTAATATGAGAACATTAAGGCCAATATACCATCTACAGTTTGGTTTCTCTGGCTGTCTGGGTTTTTTAGATAATTTACAGACTCAATTAAGTAGACTCTTAAATTCACAGCATTGGTGGGTGGTAAGGTAGAAGGTTAATGAAGAAACATAGAGTAGGAAACTTCTTTAATGCCTGTTATATGTTACCTTGGGTAACATTTTTTGGAGAACAAGGATCAAAGTTTGTAACTTAAAGAATCTCTCAAGACATGAATAAATGTACATGGTTTTAAGGCACCCTTAAAAATTATGGAATGGCTAATATCCCCATGATTCTGTGGTCTCTAAAACAAAAATATTAAGCCAAATGTTTGGCTTTGTATAACAAAAACAGATTATCTAATGGTTTCCAGTGGGAAATATGAGAAAGAGCAATCATAAAGACTCTGTAATAGTTATGAATTATAAAAACTTCCTCATTTTCAGTATAAACTGAGACCCCGATAGAAACTGCTAGATATTTATTCACATGCCCTCAGAGGGACTGCACGTCAACATTTTTAATTAACATTATTTACAACACCTTACTCAAGTTATTTATTATTAATTTCACATCTTTTGAAGTCTTGACCTGAAAGTTTTCATCGCTTACTCTAATTACAGCATTCTTACATTAATACTTTTTAAATGATACAGTGATTTGCAATCTATACTTATTTTAATTAAGAAAGAAAACAATGTTTAAGTAATCAAGGTCATAACATTAAAAAAAAAAGTCAGGAAACATAAACTTTGGGTCATTAACATGCCATTAGGCCTTCTCTGTAAGGAAAAAAAATATATAGGCACAATTTGACATTTCTGCATTTCCAGAAAGGCCTCTGTTGTTGCCATTTCACTCTTCTCTTTCTATATCCCAAAAATGGTTTTGCTTTTATTATTGCATATAAAACGGCATATCACCCTCGGTTCACTTCCATCTGTCCTCACTGGCCAGGTGTCTGTGCCTGTTGGTTCAAATGTAAGGGTAAAATTTCTTCATCTTGCCTCATTTGAATGGTTTTCCTTAGCTGTTCTCTTTTGGGCAGCTTTTGCTATTGAAGCCAAAACTAGTCTGCAGAGATTTGTTCAAGGTTACAATGGTGGTAGCAAAAGCAGAAAATACTCAGGAAACTTCTGACACGACCTTCATGCTTGTGTTTGCACAGGGTAATTTCTTCCTAGAGAACAGTAAACATGGCTAGAAGAAAAGCTCCACTGGAGAGACCTGAGAGATCAACGAAGCCTGAGTTATACGATAATAGACACAGAAAAAACTGCTCATCCTCAGGAAAATCCAACAGGCTCAAAAATGCTTCAGCTTTCCTCTTTAGCTAGAATATAAAGTGTTGAAATGTATCATTTTAAATAAAACGAATACTTGGCACCTTCCGTTGACAGCATGTGTTAAACTCATGCCTCAGATACACCTTTTCATTTGCAAATTGCACCTTTTCGTTGAAGCTGGTTTCGTAAATAATAGCTGAAACTGTAGAACACAAGATGGCAGTGTCAGACACCGCGTACCAGCAGGGGACTGTGGGCTGATCCGGCGGGATCTCTTGGGAGAGGGGACAAAAGCAAGAAGTACTAAGGTTTTCGTGCTTTCCTTGATACCCCTGTGGAACAATTGCTAGGAAGCAAAGAGACCTCCCTGTTCCAACAATACCTAGAAAATACTCTGCAGAAGGAGTAAAAAGACGGTACTCTGCGGAGCAGATCTTGCTCCCCACAGTTCTCTGAGATCTCTAGGTTTAAAGTGTTAAGACATAGAATAATATGTATCTTACAAAGTTATAATGGAAATCAAGCGACCTTCTGTCCCTGGAACATTGCTTTTCTTTCCCTATCCCAGCAGATACATCCTTTTTTTTCCTCTCTCCTTTTTTTTTTTTCCTTCCCAAATTCATATGTCACCAATCTCTGTAGCTGGCTAGATCGATACATATAGGAAGAACCTAATTTTTGTCAAAGACATACAGGAAAATTTATTAGTTCTTGGCGGTTTTTCCTGTTTTAGGAAGCTCACTATAATCAATGAGGACGAGCGTTTGAAAGTTAGAGTGAATAAGGTGCAAACGTGACCTAGAACGTGGCAAAAGCCCCAGATCGAACCTGTCTGAAGCGGAGCTGTCTGAGTCCAGACACCTGACAGAAGCTCTGTGTGAAAATAAACTTTGAAGACTCTTTAACAACACCTGTATGTCCAAACTCAGTGAAGCTCGTTGGCAACTATTGTTCTACTGAATTTGGGGGATTCTTACCCGGGCGTCCTTTTTGACTTTCTTAGTACTACCGACGCCTGAGCCCCAGTCTTGCTCACACTGAAGGACGCGGGTCTATTCCTTTGCATGATGAAGTTCGGACCCTCCCAGATTTGGAACTATCGCCGGCCCCTGCGGTGTGTTTGCCCCCACCCCGAGGACGGGCCGTTCTAGCCTAGGCTGGCTTGCCCCTCTCCCGGCAGTCAGTCGCTACCTGCTGATGGGCAGTGCTCTGATTTTTAGTATGTCCTGGGCTCGTGTTTTTTCCCATCGTCTTCATCTCGAAATAGAGGGCTGAGAAAGTATTTTGTTTAATTCTTGGAGAAAGTGCAATAACATCTCAGACATGCCTTGGAAGTTTAACTAGAAATAAACCTCCTCATCAAAATACCTTGCCGGGAGCCGAGAAACCTCAGACAGGCAATCCTTCTTATTTTAAAGTATATTGATGGATTAATCTTTCCTCTTGCTCCGTTAAAAAGGCTGTGAGAACCCATTTCCTGCCCCCCAGCTGTCCAAAGCGGGGGGCGGTGTGTTTGCCCTTTGCGGGGCCGTGGTTGCGGCAGAAGGCGCGGCGGGGCCGGGGCGGGGGTCAGGCCGGATTCAGCACTTTCCCGACCCTGACAGTTCCCTCTCGCCGCCCCGAGACGGGACCCGGCGGCAGTGTCCCGGCGGTGCCCTCCACCCACATCCCTGCCCCCTGACACGGAGATCCTCTGGCCCCACGCCGCCCGCAGCCGCTGAGCGAGCGCCCAGAGGAGAAACGAATTCACGAGCGGGTTTTGTAGAGGCACTCAGGATTAGCAAGTGAGAAGTCCCTCCCGCCGGTAATCACCAGCCCTCGGACAGATCTGTCTGTCCCATTGGGAACATGTATGTCTGCGTGACCCTCTCTGGGCTTTCGTGTCACTCTGACTACTCATTGGGCTGCGTCGGTGAGCACTGCAAAGCGGGGGAGAGCAGCACAACCTCAGGATCTGAATTTGTTTTCTCCCTCTCTGCCCTTCTTTGCAATTGTGACTGGAGTATCTACAATCAATTATTCCTGCCGAAGGAAATGTTTCACGTGGCTCTTTAAACGCTAGTGCGGCAGAAATACCTAAGGCTTGAAAAGCAGGCGATGCCTGCGCTCTGTAGAAAAGCTGAGTTTCTACCTCGCAGAACTGTCAGGGATGTTGTGCTGTCGACGTTGCGGCGGCACTTCCGACTTTCGTGGATTAAAGTCAAACGATGCGGCTTCATTCGTTCATTCGTTTATTAAATAAAGAAATAAAGAAATAAGCCCCAAAGTGAATCTCACCACTTGCTTTTGGCAAAACATGACCCAGAGCCGGGGCGCATCTGTCCACGGAGCGGGTTAGTATCCTGACGGCCGGGCCGAGCCGGGCGACGGGGATTGGGTCTGGGGCGGCGGCACAGAGCTGCAGTTCTGCTTCCACTGGCTGCATCGGGTCCTGCAAAGAGACCTTACATCGGATGCATCGGTTTTCCAGGGGAATTGCGGAGGTAAATACCCCATAAAAACTAATGGAAGAGACAAAAAAGCACTGAGCGCCCAGTTCGCAGCTGAAACTCCACGTCACTCTTTTCTGTCTCTCCCACAAAGGACAGTTCAAGGCCATGGGTCCCCACGTCGAGGAGGATCAGACCACAAACACACATGCGGGTTACCCTGGCCGCGACCATGACAGGAATGGCGAGAAGGGAACATCCCGCAGGGACGCCCCTGGCTCCCGGATCAAGCCGCTTTCCCATCCGGGGGTTCCTGTGAGGCGCTACAGACGCCTCAAGAGCGAGTGCAGCCCGGCTGCCCCAGGAGGGGCGGGAAGTGGTTGCTCCGTGTGGGACTCGCTCCTGTCCCCCCCAGGCGGTTTCAGCACGTCCACGGACGCGGAGCTGCCGTCCGGGGGCTTGTGATGGCGAACAGCCGAGCTGGGGCGGCCTGGGAAAGGGTTGGGGCGTGCCCCGGGGATGGGTGGCATCCCAGGTGCCCCGCTCAGAGGAGAGGGGCTCGCTGCAAATGTCATCAGGGCCTCGCTGCCGAGCCCGGCGCGTTTCAGCCACATATGGCGGGTGGATTTAGGTGTCAAAAGCCGGCGAATTAGAAATGGTAATTGTCCGTCATTATGGGTGAAACGCGATCTATCACAACAACTGGAACATGTCTGGGCGCTAGCAAAAATAATTTGAATGATTAGCGATCATTATGGATGTCAAGCCGCGTCCATTAAGTTGTATGAAGAAATTATCCTTGACGTGCGAAATCAAACTACAAATACACAGGCCTGGCATTGAGAAGACCCTCCCTGCCGGGCCGGGGGAGGCCAGGAGCAGCTCGGCGGGGCACTGGCAGGGCCCGGGAGAGGCGCCGGTGCCGAGCCGCCGGACGCTCCCGCTCCACTGCCCTCCACGGCCGGGGACGATGGCTCTGCCCCGAGCTAGAGTGGCCCTGCTAATGGTGAGGGGACAGGCGTTCGGCTGGTCAGAGGTTTTGCAGGGAGTGGCAAGAAACAGGGCGGCGATGGGCGGTTTTCTGGAGCAGCCAGCAGGCACCTCCCGGAGGATAGAGGGCAGAAGAGAAAAGATGGGGAGAGATTCTCGAAGATGTCTTGTGTGAGGGACATGTCTGCATCCCCCGTAGCTGCTGCCGTCCTTGGCACGAGGGCATGTCCGGGGATGCGCTGCCCCGCTCCCGGTTGGGGGTACAGCAGCCCCGGCCCCGCCGCGCTCCCCAGCCCGGAGCCCCCGCCCTCCACTCACCCCCGCTGCGCCCGCCCGACCGAGGGCTTTGCCACCCCTCTGAAAAGGACATTCTTCCCGAGGCGAGATCAGTTTACAAGTAATTTCCACGCTGCAAACTTTGCACACTTTTTTTTTTTCCTAAGATAAAAGGTCGGGTTTTTTAATTTTAAAGTTCGCCCCGTACGCCGAGGGCTTGTGATAGATTTTTTCACATTTGTTTCTGTTCCCTCCTTAACGAAATAATTTGTTTGCAAAAATGAAGTGATTATTTCGGTATCTTTTGGAGGTATTTCACGTAAAACTGCATCATTGTGATCCCACGGGCCGTGGCCTGACACGGACATCTAAGCACAACTTCCCAGTGTCGATGAATCCACGACGCAGAAAAAACCAAGAGCTTTTCCCCTGGAGAGAGAAAACCCGACCATTTCTTCCAAACATTTTTTTTTAAATAAGAAATATTAGTAACATTTCAGACAATTTAAGGGAACCTTCACAGTCACTTGACAAAATCACAGTCTGCACTCCTTCAGAGTGGGATTTATAACCAGTGAAGGACCGCGTGTGCTCTTCTCTTGTGGTTGCTGGGAAGATGTAGTACATTCGTAGAAGTTCCCTGCTTGCGATAATTTTTTATTCTTACCTAAATAAAGTAAAGAAAAGGATGATGATGATTATTATTATTATTATTATTATTAGCCAAGTAAAGACTATTTGTCTTATATGTTCATTTTGAAGTGCTGTGCCACCATGCAGAACAGAGCAATGACGCCGCCGCCTCGGTATACCCGCTCGGGACGCAGCGGAAAAAGTTCCTGCGTCTTCTCAAAGGGTATCTTTAGGGCTGCGCACCCCGCCACCCGCTCTGCCGCCGCCCGGTACTGCAGGTCAGTGCCAAAAGGCAAGTCCTGGACACGACCCGTCCTTCGTTTTCGCCGTCCCGAGCAGGAGAGCCTGGCGCAAGCCTTGCCACCGAGTCCAAGAGCTGCCGACAGCCGGCAGAACCGCCTCCCCTCCCTCCCCTCCCAGCCTGCACAGCTTTATTCGTACAGTTTGCAAATTTGGTTTATTCTCGCACAAGCCAAAAATAATATTAGTCCTCTCCACGCGGATTTCATCCCTAATTATCACTCGAGTCCTTTGCGACACAAAGAGTTTCCCCGGCCGGTTCAAGTGCAGCGCAGATCCGTGGGCAGAGTGCTTTACCGCTACCCGGGAGACAAGCAGTGGGGGTCTCGTTGTCCAACGTCTTGAACGGGGAGCGGGTCAACAGTACCGAGCGGAGTCCTCGGAGCGCCGGAGCCAGCAGTCAGGGTCAGGCTCCGAAGCCTCGGGCAGGGCAGACGATGTTTTTCAGAGCCATCACCGCCTGCAGGATTTGCTTTCCCCACAGAGCAGTTTAGAAAACAACGCCAGAACGCGCGCCCCTCCAAGCAGCGGTTCCTGCCCCGTGGGCGCTCCCCCAGCGCCGGCCCGTGCCAGGCGGCCACCCCTCAATCCCCCCGTCCGCCCCTCTGTCCGGCCGCCGACGCCCCTGTTCGCACGCTGATACCCTCCAGAGTCCTGAAGCTGAAAATCAGACCCTTCTTTGCCTTCCCACCCGTTTTATGGTTTTCTGGCCATTCTTGCTCGGTGTGGAAACACTGTTATGGTTGTCAATCGGCCGTGCATGAAAAGACTGCGTGTGGCCTTTCCAGCTTCCATGCTTTTTTTTCCTTTTCTTTTTTTGATTTGTTTTTCCTTTTTTTTTTTTTTTTCCCAAGAAAGAGAAAAAAGTGTTTTAAATACTTAGGAGCACTTTACCTATATGTATATATGTATGTGTATGTATGTATATATATATACATATAATTTTTTTAATTGCTGTGTCCCTACTCTGGTGGGGAGGACACCGGTCCTGGTGGCAACTTGGACCTCTTTAGAGACAGCAGGTAATCCCTGCAGGTGGCCTTCTGCCCGTGGGCAGCAGTGAGGGAGTTTCTCTGCACCCCTTCCTGTCTCTCCCAGCGCCGACCCACTGCCGCTGGAGAGAAGAGGTTTCCCTGGCTCAGATGGGTTTCTGTTTCAGCGGAGGATGTGTTGCTGGCTGCCAGCAGTGTCCTTCGGGAGCCGAAGCGCTGGCCTCTTTGCTACCGAGTCAGATTTTAGGCAGAAAGCCACGGGGGCCCCTGAGAGCCCCCAAACGGTTTAACCTGCGGCTCTGCAGCCACCACTCCTCCGCTATAATTTTTTTCAAGGATAACCCCGACAATCGGCAGAACCATTTGGGATCAGCCTAGAGGCTAACACTTCTCCCTGTATGGGGCTGGGGAGCTGGGGAGACAGCGGGGAAAGAGCCGGAGATGGTTCTTTACCCACCCCAAGGGTCCCGGACAGATGAGTCAAAACTCTCATTCTCTGCCAGGGCTTTCCTTTGGGGACCGTCGGACCTGTCTAGGAGCGGGACAGGAAGGTGCCTACGGCCGCGGGGGTGGGGGTGGGGAGGGCAGCCCTCGGCCCTGGCCTGCCCCGAGCGCCACGACACCCTCGTCACGGGTCCGCTCGGGAGTGATGTTGCCCATTCGCTCTGCGCCTTCTCTCCGGACTGCGCGCGGATTATCGAAATTCTCTCCCTCCCTTAAAAAAAAACCCACACAAAATCAAAAACAAGAACAAAAAAAAAACCCCCACAACAAAACTCCAAACCAAACAAAAAAACCCACACCACAAATACTGAACACGTTCTAGGAAAAGAACAAGTCCCACTTGCGGGTAGGAGTCCGCCCGCTCCCGCGGTCCCTCAGTAAGGCACGGGCCCGCCGTGCGGAGCCGCCCCGGTGCGGGTCAGTGCGGCTGCCCGGGAGCGGGGCGGTGCGGGGGTCCCGCAGGCGGCAGCCCCCGCGGTGCCGAAGGCCTCCCTGCAGAGCCTCCTTAGCCCTCCGGCATCTCTGTTCGCCCCCGGAGAAGGGGTCACTGTCCAGCCCGGAGCGGTGCGGGTCCCGGCGGGGACCGCCTTGACACTCGGCTGGGAAACCATTCTTTTGCTCCTCGGTTCGCTTTGCTTCCCAGTTTATCATGGTGTTCCCCGCAGCAGAGGGCAACGTGAAAGAGTTCACGTTCATGCAGCTTTCGGACAGGTTGGGAGGGGTAACATCCCCGATTATGTGGCCGGGGCAGAAAGACCTGTCCCTTATTTTTCCCATCACCCGGGGGGTGCTCGATGGAGCCACCATTGGCAAAGCTCTGGGTCTCCCCAGGCCTCGGGGATCCGACTTTCTGGCCGCTCGAGTCAGCCCCGTTCCAGCAGGGCTCCCAGCGCTCCCGACCGGCTGGGGACAGGAGCATCCCTGTCCTTGGGCTTCGGAGTCCTCCCAGTGGAGCGACTTGCTCGGGCGGGTTGGTGCTGCAGACCCGGGAGAGCCACCGGATTCCCCGTGCCCCCGGCCCTCAGGGCGCGTCGCCGTCCCTCTGACAGGAGAAGCAGAGCGCAAAGAAAGCCTGCCAAAGCCTGCCGGGGAGAGGCCCTTAACCTCGGGCCACCTTTGGCCCCTGCTGCCAGGAGCCCCTGGGAGGCTGGGCAGGTGCTGCGCTGCCAGAGGGGGCTGCCTGTGCTCCGGCATCTATTGCCGCTTCTCCTCCTTCCGGGGAAGTGTCGCTGATTTCTACCTGTGTAGTACTGTGTGTGTGTGTGTGTGTGTGTGTGTGTGTGTGTGTGTGTGTGTGTGTGTGTGTGTGCGTGTGTGTGTGCGCGAGGGGGAGAAAATCTGCGTGGTTTCCTGCTTTATTACCCTCCGAGCAAGCGGGAGGTATCTAAATATAGGCAGCCTCCCGGCTGCAGAGTTGGACTCTGCGTCTATGCGAGTGTTTAATACACAAACACAACAGCCAGTGGAGACATATGCAAAGATATACACAATTTACATTATATTTCAACATTAGAATTTCTTGTAGCTGCGGTATTTTCCCTCTCTCCCTCTTACCATTGCAAGTGTTTTCTTTAAGGCTAGAGCTTGTTCATGGTCGGAAGGAAAATGATTCCCACGGCTCATGTACAGATCCAAGGTTTGGGAGAGATGCCGAAATTGGAACATATCGTTAGGGAGATTATTTCACCTTGTGCAAGTAGATGTGCTGTTGAGATGAATGTGTGTTCAGGGAGTGTGTGGAGAGAGTGTGTTAGAGCCCAGGTTTCGCAGATAACTTAAATGCCGAAAATCCAGAGTAATTCCTTTGGCGTTTGTACAATTATGTGCACTTTCCTGGGGATTTTGTCATTAAGAAAAGATAAAAGGATGTAGAGCGTTTGCTCTATATTTCAAAACTCAATATTATAAAGAAAAACAGGAATAGAAATGCCTCCAAATTCCGCTAAAAATATCGATTAAATTTTCCCTATATAAAACACTGACGTTTCTCAAATATCGGATTTTGTCAATGTCAAACGAAGACACACAATCCTAAAATTCAAGGTAGCTTCAATCGGACCATCATTCCCAGCAACTTCTGTCTTGAGTAAAATGCATCTTAGTTTTACGTGATTCAAAGAAAAATATTTTGACACTTTATTCTGTGTCTGTTACCCAGTATTACAACCCGTGGAAGCTCTAATAACCAATGCCAACCTTTCATATCAGGAGGTTCCCTACAGCACTACAGCCATCGGCAAGCACGAATCAAAATAATATAACACGGTGATCTACGGAAAAAAAAATTAAAAAAGGTTTAGAAATAGTCCTTCTCCTCGAACAGGGAGCCCGATAGGAACCATAACCAGTTTCGTCGAAAGCCACCCCCGCCGGAGGCAGAACCTCCGCTGGTGTCTCGTCAAATCTAGAAGGGGAATCAGCTCGGTGTCTTGTACGGGGCTGCCGGCAGAAAAACGTCCCCGGGGGCCAGAAAAAAAAAGCAAATTACGGGGCAGCAGGGGCTCCTCTTCACCTCCCCAAGTGCAGGGGGGCTATGATTCTTACCACCGAAAAGTTTAGTTTTCCAAGGAAGGAAATAGTTAAAAAAAAAAAAAAAAAAAAGGAACAAGAACTGCAGGATCGGGCCAAATAAATGTCAGTCTTCTCACTTCCGCCAAGGTCTTCTCTGTAGAGAACAGGACCGCTACATCTGGAGCGCTCCTTTCGCCAGCAGGACCGCCGACACGCCCGGCGTAGCGAATCCAAATCCAAAGCATTCCCCCCAGTGCCACGACAACTGTCGGCTTTGGGAGCAGTGGGCTCGCCCGAAACCCGTGTTGGGGTGGGGAAGCCCACAGGGAGACGAGTGTCACCGGTGTTACCGGGTTTAAGTGGGATGCAAGCCCGTAGGTCTGCAGGATGCCCGGGCCTGGGGAGAGCGAAATGACGACAGGGAAGGGCCGGGGTGAGCGGCTGACGGGGAAACAGCCCGGCTGCCTCTTGGGGCGGGTTGCAAGGACGGCGCCCGTTCTCTCTTTCTCTCGCAGGGGCTTCCTGTGAACCACTCCGTGCTCGGGAGCCCGAGGAAAGCCCATCAGACCCAGCGGGGAAGGAAAGAAGCCGGCGGTGGTGAAGAATCGCCGGCGCCCAGGCAACGCGGCCGCCTCTGAGCGAGGTCCGGGCAGGGTTCCATCGGCGTAGAGAAACCACCGCAGCCGGTGCCTCTGAGTCACTCTGCCCTCAGAGTGAGTGCCACTCTGAGTGCCACTGCCCAGCCCCGGTACCCCGAGGGGAGCTGCCCACCCCGCCGCAGGCTTCCCTCCCTTTCGTGAAGCGCTGGCCCTGCCTGGGGCGCCCGAGACCCGCAGCCGACGGCGGAGATGAGCTGCCAGCACCGCGCCGAGGGCCGGGGTTCGCAGCGGAGTTTTGGAGGGGATTCAGCCCAAGGCGGGAGGCTGCCCCAAGCGGCTATCGCGGTTGTGTCGGGATACAGACGGCCTCGGACTACGTAGTCGAGGACTACGAAGCCCCCTCCTGCAGGCCCATCCTGAACCTCCGCCAGCCCACCCGCGGCCCCGGCCTCCCCGCCAGGCTCCAGCAGAGAGAAAACGATCTGCCGACCCACGCACTTTCCCCGGGAGCCGCCGAGGTTTTAAACCGGCACGGTCCGGGGAAGCGGGGCTGCAGCCCGCACGGTGAGCCGCTCTCGACCAGGAAAACCTGTTCGATGTAGCCCATGGCTCCTCGGACCTTGCTGCACCCTCACCACAACCCCAGCCGTAAACTCAGCCAGCGATCCCGGCTCCCCAGCAGAAGAGCGATTGCTCCATCCGGGACAGGTGTCACCAAAGAAGTGCTTAAGGTGCCCAGCCCGAACCTCTGCGACCCCTCTGCCTCCCACAGAGGGAACTGGCACGGGCTCAGCACGGTGAAGCTGGGCATGGCCCGCGGGTGCGGTGGGAGAGAAACTCTGCCAGGCCCCACGATCCCACCGCCAGAGCTGCCAGTCCCCACCAGAGCCACTGCCTGCCTCCGTGCGAGTGGGAAAAGGAGGGATGTGGTCTGAGATACAGCCTGAAGTCTGCTGTGGGGGGAAAAAAATCGCTGGGGAAATCGGTGTCTGCTCTCAGAAACAACACAAGCAGCAGAGCTAAGTGTTAAACTAAAGTTTATAAATTAAAAAACAAGTACAGCGGGTAGCTTACAAACATTCACAATTCATTTGAAGTAAATAATCTAGTTGAGTGCACAGTGCCATTGAAAGAGAAATGGAGAGGGGAAAAAAAAGAAGGGGGAAAAAAGCAATGAGTTACCTTGAAAAAACAGACTGTAATTATATTGCTGGGCAGATCCCCTCCCGTCTCTGGAGGAAAGGTCTGCAGAAGAACTGTAAAAGGCACTGACAGTATTAGAGTTTCCCATTACATCGATTTCTTAAAAAGTCTGACTAGAAATATTCACATTGAATATAAAAATAATAATAATAACAACTTTAATACATCTGGAAAGTGCGAAAAATTCATAACTCCTCCCTCCCCGAACACGGAAAGATCTCAGGAAAAAAAGGAAAAGAAGAAGTGAGGAATTTCAATATAAGTCTCACCCTTTTGTGACATATTTATCCTTTGCCAGGGATCATGGAGTACAGGAATAACATGGGCAACAAGAGCAGGGGGGGATCTGAAAGAAGGTTCCTTACATTCAGCACCATACAAGGCACACTCAGTTTGCAACGAGTTGGAAGACCAAGGACTCAGATGACAAAAATAATCTTCCTTACAATCCACCAAGGGAGTCCTTGATCTCCTCTTTTGAGCTACATTTGGTTTTGCAAGTTGTACTTTTTTTTCTTCTTCTTTTTTTCTCTCTTTCTCTCTCTTCACACAAGATCGAGTCTCTACCAATCCGAAGCAAAATAAAACAAACAAGAAGTCTACACCAAATACACTGACAACATGGATACCATGAACAAGTCGTGCTGAATCACGATAGTCCTCAGCTGGTGGGGTGGGGATGGGGTGAGGGTCGGGTTGGGGTTGGCCGAAAAGTCCTATGTTGAAAGAGGAGAGGGTGAGGAACCATCCAAAAATATTAATAATAAAAATAACAATAAAATTATAATAAATACTGTCCAAGGCACTGAGAGCTGCAGCTGGGGCTCTGGATTTGAGAAGCTGAATGGATGGATTGATGGATGGGGCGGTGGCAGAGGGGAGATGGGTTTCCTGGCTGCCAGTGTGTATGGGAGGGGGGTCGGGGGCAGCGGGGTATGTATGTGTGCCCCTCACTGGGTGCCGGCGGCTGCAGCGCAGGTGGACAGAGCCCACCCGGGCAGGCAGTAGTAGGGGTAGTAGTAGGACGGCTGGAGGGAGAGCAGCGAGGGAGGCCGCAGCACCTCGCCGGGGTGGTACTGTCTCTGGTCGTCGCGCACCAGCACCTTGACGGCCACCTTCTTGGCGGCAGGGGCGGCAGCCAGGAGGTCGGCGGCCATCTGCCGCCGCTTGGTCTTGTAGCGCCGGTTCTGAAACCAGATCTTCACCTGCGTCTCGGTGAGCTTCAGCGAGGCGGCCAGGTCGGCCCGCTCGGGCCCCGACAAGTAGCGCTGGTGGTTGAAGCGCCGCTCCAGCTCGAAGACCTGCGCGTGGGAAAAGGCTGCGCGGGAGCGTTTCTTCCGAGGCTTCGGCGCTGCCGCCTCCTCCTCCCCCGGTATCAGATTCCCGCACTTGCCCGCTCCGTCCTCCTCGTCCGGGGGGCTGCGATCTGCGGGCAGGGCGAGAGCACGGCGGTGAGGGCAAGCAGGCACCGGGACAGCCGCATCCCCGCTCCTCTCGGGGCCCGCACCCGCGGACAGGCGCCTTCCCTGAGGCCGGTCCGCAGCGACGAGGCGAGCGGGGACCCCGCCGGGCCGCTGCCCGCCCCGACGCCGGGACAGCCCCCGCGGGCAGCCGGGGCTCCTCGGTCTCCTTTAAGCGCCGGGCGACCTGGCTGGCTGCGGGCTCAACCTGGCCGAGGGCCCTCCCCGATCCGCCCTCTCTCTCCCCTCGGGACGCGTTTCGGGGGTTATTCCCCCCCCGGTACATCCCGAACCTGCCGCACAACCCCGCGGGGCCGGCGGAAAGCCACGACCACCTCCCGGCCCTCCGGGACCCTCCCGCCCTCCCCAGGCGGGTGCGGAGGGGCCGCACCGGGGCCGCCCCTACCTGAGACGGCGGCCGACATCTCGCTGTCGCTGAGGCCGGCGGCGTCCCGCTCCACCGCCTCCGGAGGCTGCGCCTCCTCCGCCGGCCGCCCCCCGACCTTGGCTTCCGCGGGGCGGGCGCTGCCACCGGCGCCCTCCTCCTCGGAGCGCCGCTCGCTCTCGGGGTCCTCGCTGAGCGCCGAG
>VYXB01006763.1:188643-241080 GCA_013397135.1 Pachyramphus minor
GTGCGAGGGAAACCGGGCGCAAACTCTTTTAGATGAAAAAGGCTCCGAGGGGACCTAAGGAGGCAGCCGTGTAGGCAGCCGAGAGGCAGAGTAGCGCCTGAAACGGGGATGTCTGCGGGCGTACGATTCCCATCTTGCCTCCACCGCTGTCAAGGGCTCCGCATTTCGCCTTTCTCGCCGTCTGGAAGCGGCCAAAAGCTGATCCCATCGTGTGGGATCCGCCGTTTCACAGTCGTGTGTTATATTGAAGCGGGGAAAGCCCAAACCACACCGTGCCCTATAAGTGCCTCTCCCCGCGCCCACCGGAGACCCCCGGCTCGCAGTCCCTCGCCCTCCCGTTTCCCACCGGCGGAGCCGGCCGGCGCTGCCGGTGGCCGGGCTGCCCCACCTAGAGGCGGCCCCGCCGCACTGCCCGGTCCGGGGCTGCCCCCGAGTCTGGGGCTCGGCCCCGCACTGTCGGGGGAGCCTGTCGGGACCGTGGTGACATGGGGCCTGGGGTGGCCGCTCCGTGTGGAGACACAGGTGCAGAGTCACAGCCCCAGCGCCCTGCCCCAGTACCCAGTGATAAAGCATGGTGTGAGCTGGACAGCGGGAGCAGAGCCTGCCTGGCTGCAGCGTGAGGTGGCTTCTCGCAGCCACCTGAGCCGTTTTGCTCACCAGGTATGAGGGAGCTCACCCACAGAAGCACTGCATCTGGCATATGGGGTGATGAAGCGGGAAAGGATGTGACCTCCTCATGGGTAGCTTATGAATACCTCTTTATCACATGTAAAAGCGCAAACTTAAAAAAGGCATTCTGAAGAGCACACATTTTTACACAATATATAGCGTTGTATAAAAAGACCCTGGTGGTCCCCTGGGTGAGAATGGATTGCACCGGGAAAAGGAAATGTTACAAACTTTCCTTCAGGGTAGGATTTGCCCAGTATGGGAAATTAATTAGTGGTGTAATCTCCATGTGCCAGCAGAGCCAGGCTAGCTTTGTCCTCCAAGCTCTTCTCAGTTCTGAGGCAGGCCAAGAAGTTTCATGACCAGGGGCTACTGCCCTCTTGGCAGCACCTGCCAAAGCCTGCATGGTGATAGGTAATACTTTTGCCATACCTCAGTAGAGGTCATCTTTTTTTTCCTAGACAGAAGCTGTGTCCCAATACTCGTTCCTACTTTGCCTCCTGTTATACTCAGAGCAATGCAAATCCTTGCTGAGTTTCCCATGGGTCTTCCAGGGGCTTAGGTGGAAGATGGCAGTGGTACAAACCGTGCTTCCTTCTATAAGGAATTTTAATCCCCTGTGACTCTGTTGGTGATTGGGAAGATTTTGTTCATGGCTTTTACCTCAGTTGTGCTGCTCTCTGGCTGTGCAGCAAAGGCACGTAGATGTGTCCCTGACAACTTACTGCTTTTGAAGGAAAATCTCAGATAATTTGCTTTTGAACAGGCTTTTACGCTATTTCTTAAATAACAACAATTTATATCCAACCAAATTTAACAGTAGGTGACAGTGGTACATCTCTAAACCACATTCCTAGCAGGATTTCGTGAGGGACCTCAAGTAAGTAACTGCTACAACACTCAGTCTTCAAACTGCTCTTTGCAGTTGATGTCAGAATCCTGCATTGCTGCTGAGTTGTCAGCTGTAAGATGCTTCTGGACTTCAGTGAGAGAAGGATATACATTCTACAATTAAGAGAAAAAATGTAATGATGTTTAGAATCCAACTGAATATGTGCAAATATAATGCTGACAATGAGAACTTTAATCTCACTAGGTTGACAACCTTTTAGCAAATTAGCTCAGTAGGTTTTAGTAGCTGCTTTACAATCCCCTTCTCTGCTCATACTCCTTATATGGAGAAAAGCCCATGTCCTTTAAGTTTGGGAGTCTCAAAGACAAACACTCCTGTAGGAGTTTACAACAAAAGTGAAAGGAATGCTTGAATCTTGCTGGTTGCATATATACAGTGACACAATTTCTCCCAGTTTTGTTGCTCAGAGATGCTGTTTCTGGGAAAGCCAACCCAAATCTCCCTCTTGTTACTTCATCTTTACACTAAATACTGAAGGGTTGGCATGCAGAGTACCAAGCATGAAAACAAACCACCAACATTTCATTGTACTGCACAGCAGTTTCTTCTGAATTACTCTGCCTTACAGACCCTGAAAAGGAAAAGACATACAGACTTTCTCCCAGGAAGGAGTGAAGCTGTGTGGTTGTGTCTGATGCTTAGTGCCAGGAGGCAATGAGCTCACCCCACTGAGAGCCCTATCCCACAGCCACCTTCAGGCATGACCAGCTTTTGAAATAAATCTTCTCTTTGACCCTCTCCTTATTTTTATGCTAGGTTTCCTATTACTCCAGTAAATGGCTATATATTCCTCATTTTCTGACGTAGTTATCTCTAGTATAGCAATACAACCTGGACAAGATTAACTTGTTTACTAGCAAAAAGCAAACCAGCATATCCAAATGGCTAGGTGCTTCTTATAGTGACTAATTAAAGGGTTTGTAGCTCCTGTATTTAGCTTTTTTTCTTTTTCATAAAATATTAAAAGGAGGAGGTAGTCTATTTATTTCCAGTCCCTGATAGAAAAATTGAAGTAGAAACAGATTGAATTACTTTCATCAAAATCATGTATGTATGAAGTTGATATACAGTATCTGGTATGTCTATTGGTTCTAAATTTCCCCTTATTATTTACTAGAACATTTTAATGACTGTTCACTATAACACAGTAGATGTATTTGCTGTGTGCAAGTTTTTAGGCTTTTAAGAACACTCCTAGAACAGATTAATCATTTGATGTTTTTTTGGTACAAAATCATATGAAGTCCAGGTTTCCTTTACCATTGCTCTTCAATCTATATGTAAGTAATGACCTTTACTATTTTGTTTGAAATAGTTGAGCTCACTTTTCATATATGATGGACTAACTCAATAATTAAATCAATGACTACATTGGCTTAACATTCAAATATTTTTATTGCTTCTGACATTTAGGTAAATCACATAAACCTGACAGCTTCTCAGAATACTGGAACTGTTTACATTTCTAGTATGATTTCACATCTTTGTCTAAGAGTCACCTCTTTGTTGCCAGCAAGTTGATATCATTTTATATTAATTTTTCTATATTTTTATTATTCATATCAGGAGCAGACACCTATCAAAGGTAAAATCTGGAAGTGTATGGGACTTATCAATTATAAATTCATGCAGATCACCATTTACTCAAAAATTTCAGAATTTAAGATTAAGGACTCATTTGTTTCACACTCTCACTGAGGAAGAAGCCTAACCTGTGGAGGTAGAATGTGGCATTTCTATGCATGTCTTCAGCAGTCTTCTGCCGGCAGTGCTGGCTGTTGGGGTGCTGCTCAGAGAAGCAGATCTGATTCAGGAACTCCAGTACTGACTCAGGTGTCTTAAACACAATGTGTTGCAGAGATGAGAATTGTGAAACAACCATCCTGTTTTGGATATGATCCCATATGCCTATGGATAAGTGTCTGAGGGCAAATCAGAGATGTGAGTGCACCAGACAATTGTACAGGGTGATGGGTTTGGTCCCTGGGAGTGCCCATCCTGCCGTAGAGCAGAGAAGGAAGCCAGGCAGTTTAGACCAATCATCTCACTCTGTCAGAATTCTGTTCTTTGAAGGGACCCCAGCCTCTCTGAGAGCTCTGTTGGAAAACAAGGTCCCCAGCTCTACATGCTCTGTGACAGGGGCTCCATGCCTGCAGCTGCCTTGCAAGCTCACAATGTTGGCTTGGCACGATCCATGCCTGATAACCTCTGGTGGAGCAGCCAAGCCAAGCAGTCTAAGCGTGGAGACCTTGGATCCAGGACTGAGTTTATGAAGTTAGGGTAATTAGCAGGTTCACTGTGTGAGTTGTTTCCACTGGCAATGATTTTGTATGTACAGTGACTGTATGTTTCATCTGAACACAGCTTTTACATTAAATCACTAATTTTTTTGGCTTGCCTAGTCAGAATACAAATACTTACATAGATGTCATAAATAAATTAGTGACTCTGTTTCATTCAGTACATCTGCAGATTTAATTGGCTGCCTGAAAACAAGTAAACAATGCAAGTTGTCTGCAGGCAATACAGGTATTGTTCATATTTGCTGTGTTTCTTACAGAAAAGAGACTTTGAGCATGTTGGTTGTGGATGGCTGCAGATAAGAACCTTGTCTTGTCCTTATGACACTCAGTTCTCTTCTCTCAGAATTTCTGTCTTCATTACTATGGTTTTTGCCTAAATTTAGACATTCTGAATTATAGGCTGTCTCCTGAGTAGGTTCTTAAGGTATTCCTGTCATAGAATTAGCTATTTCTTGAATTTATTCTAGGCACATTTTGGGATTTACCTAACAGAAGAAAAAAATTATTAAGGCAGGTGCCAGGTGACAAATAAAAATGTGTAATATAAAAAAAGCAGTTTGCACCTTACCCCATTACATGAAGGATTGTAAATGAGATAGTTGAAGAAGTTGCCAGTACTAAAGGATTCCTGTGACTTAGTTGAAAACTCTTGTGAAGTGGGATGAACCAGAACTGCAGGTAGACAAAATATCAGTTATGGATCCCTTGAAAGACAAAAAAATCCTTTTATTTATCTAGACTTTTCACAACAAAAGAATGCAGAAATCCGCCTGCAAGTAAAACAGGGAAGTAGAAGAGTTCTGTCTGGAAAGACATTTTGGTAATACTTACAAGATGGAAAGTTGTGATATCCTGCACTATTGCTGAGGCTATTTTTGTAAGAACAAATGAGAGATTTCTGCTCTCTCTGCTTTGGAAAGTGGTTAGTGTGTGGTGTAGCCTTCTGGTGCTTTATAGTATTGCCTGTATTTTGCAAGAGCTGATTAACAACCCCATGCTTTTCTCTATGTACTCTTAGCATTCTAGACCTGTACAGGACCATGGCAAACTGCTGCCTGTAGGAAGCATTAAAACACAGTCTTCAGTCAAAAATGTTGCTATCAACTGTCCTTTCATATATCTGAAGGACTTCTGGTGTGGCTGTATTTCTTTCACACAATGTACATTTTATGCAACACCTCACTGTCAAAGGCAGTTTTGCACCAGAAACGCTCCCTCATAAGGAAATATAACTCAATAAAATGAAAGGCTCTTCTTCACAGCTCCAGAAAGACGCCTGCAGTACAGTCTTCTGCAACATAAGTGACAAAACACTTGTAGTCCAACATCCTTTACTGTTGTGATGATAGTCTGGTTGACTGAACATCCCAAACGGGATATGATCCCATATGCCTATGGATCAGTCACGCCCGTATTGGCACTCATATCTCTGACTGTGCTATCATAGCTATCATGATGAGGACAAAAATCTCCCAAAGGCAAAGGACCATCACATACAGTAATAATTCATTCACAGGGTTTAATTTAGCTATTTTAGTGTGTCCTCAACAGTTAACTGTAAGAAACCTCTGCTGCCACAAGGTGTGTTGACCCTGAACCCTGTGAACTGTTGGCAGGTTCTGGAAGAGCAGTAGCCTGCTGGAGAGGAGAGTTGACACCCTGCAGTCTGTGGAGGCTCTGGAAGAACTTCAGCCTTTCAGCTCCTTGCTCTGCATATGACCAGGTGCACTACTACAGCTTCTAGGGCTAATTTGTAATACAGGGTGACTTCAGAAGCAGGCCTGGGCAGCTTGTGTAACAGCTTTGCTATATGGAAACAGCTGCTTTTACAGAGAGTATATTGAATATCAGAACACCTGGATAATGAGATAGAGAGATTCTTTCAGTGAGAAGAAAAGAAGGTTAGCAGCTGTGGAACTGAAAACTAGTTTGTCACCTACAAGTCACGGCCATGACAGGGATCTCTCATTGTTTTTTTCCAGTAGCCCTGGCCCTTTGGACATGGTATGTGGTACTGGTACTTCTCATGAGCATCACACTGCTCTTCCGTTTAATAAACTCCTTTTTAAAAAGGGTTGATTCTGAAACTCAAGATAAGACCAGCCCATGAATATACTGGGATGTCATTGACTGTAGCTCACTTAGATACATATCCTTTATCATGTGCCTTAGCATCTGGGCCCCAGCCAACACAGAGAAATCCCCTGTGCATTTTCTCCAAGAGAAAGAGAGCGTTCAATAATTGCTTAAAAGAACAGGCTTTATTTTTCCACCTGCTGGCTCAGCAGGTGTCTGATGTTGAGTCTGTCCCAGTTCTTGTTTGCTGGGTCCTGGAAGCCTGAAAGGTAATTCCAATCACATCAGAGTCATCTGCAAGAAATAAGGAATAAGGATGGCTGATGAAAAGGGGATTATGATTGCTCTACTTGATATTTTCACAACTTCTGTCTTCGGCTTTACTCTCAGAGGCTGGTACAATTAAACTAAAGGCCCCCTGGGCAGAGTCTAACCTGGTTCAATGCCAGTATGTCCACATACTTTTGTCATCCACAAAAGTTCTTGGTCATGGCAAGAAGACTGAGAGGAGGGAAGAAAGGAGCTGAAGAAAGGACTTTTTAAGAAATAAAAAGGGGGACAAAGGCAGGAGAGGTCATATATGTCTGAGTAGGCAGCAAACTGAGGAGGGAAAGGGAAAGGAAAGAGGGAAGGAAGGGAGATCTGAGAGAGACCCTGTGAGACAACTGAAGTGCATGGGATGGGAACAAATGGACATTGAACAGTGAAATATGGGCCAGATGAGAAGTGAGGATAGAGGGAATTAAACTGGAAAAGTGCTAGGAAGAGGAGTGTGGAAAAATGAGAGAAATGAGAAGGGTCTAAGCAAGGAAACTGAATGGAATGGAAAAGATGGCTTCTATTAAACCACAAAATCTAACTTGTTACACTTGAGAAAAAATGTTAAGCACACTGCTCCTCAGAAGTTTGGAATGCCTATGAACACAGACCCATGTTGTATGGAATGTAATATTGTATCTGTAAACATAACACTAGGTTGATTTAGACCTATGGATGGTATGCTACACAGCATACTCATGGATACAGAGCTGAAAAAAGTGTTCCTGCTGAAAGTGGTGAATCCTACCTGTGCTGTGCAGTGCAGGATCTCAGGAGAAGCTATTGAATGGGCAACTCAGGATGCCTGGGAGCAGTGGCCCCAGGATGATTGCACTCCAGCCCCACCTTGCTCCTCTTTCGAGGCCTTGTGAATCTTACCTAACCTCCCCCAGGCTCTGGATGTTCCAGGGGCAGGAGAGGGATCCTGCCCGTGCCTGCCTGTGTGCACCGTGCCCGCTGTGCTACCTGGCAGGCACCCGTTGCCATCTAGTGGCTGTTGGAAAAAAATATATTTTTTTCCAACCACACTGCATCCTAGCCATTGCTTTTCTAGAGAAGATTCGGACGACTTGCCCCCGAAGGCTCCTGAGTGACTTGCACAGAAGCACAGGGTTTGAGATAGGGTGTACCTTTCTGTAGCACACAGGGTTTGGCCTTGCTTTGCAAATCAGGCCTTCTATGTGTGGTTTTTACACGAGGATAAGGCTGGGAAAGTCTCAAAAACAAAGGTGACCTCAGCCCTGCTGGATTGGCTCCCTTACAGGCAAACAGGAGTTCAGCAGCATCAGGATCTTCACCTCTCACTTTTAATGATTCTGGTCAGATTATTGTAATAAGCTGAAAGTTTCTCCCTATCATATTTTAGTGTATTCACTCTTGCCAGATCCTAACAAGACCAAGACAAAATACTCTACCTGCTGGGCAAGCATAGAGCAAATATTGGTCCAATGGATATGTTGCACTGGCTTCAGATCACCCCTCTCCCCTGATCATGAGAACTGAAGAGATGGTGCAGATTGACAGTTTAAGACTGATGCCCTTGATCGAAACCAAAAGTAACTGGACTTGTAACTAATCTTACCCTTTTAGAGACCTGCCAGTCACTTTCTCACTCTTCCTTTTTTTTTCTTTTTTTTTTTTTTTTTTCTCAGAAGATCAGAGTTGATAAAAGCTGAGAAAATTTGAGAAAGGTGTAAAAAGAGGGAGAAGAGTGAAGGAATGGAATCCATGAAGCATTCCCTGTGTTTACTGGTGTCTTTGAACAGTCCCATTATCCCAAGAAACCAAATGGACAAATCTTAACAGAATTAGGTGAATATACTTGGAAAACTGAAATACTGCCCCCCTACCCCCCTTATATTATTTTTTTAGAAGGGATAGCACTATGAAAGAATGGAAGATTTTTCCTTCTCTGTCCCATGGAATGCCTCAATACAGAACAGCCCCACATGCATTACTGTGGTAGCATTTACTTGTCTTTGTGTTCACTTGTGATGGATTATTCCATTTTGGATTATTGCCACTGTGGTATATAATGATGGTAGCAAATGTTATCCAATTGTACTTTAAGTACTTAGCACTTACACCCTGAGCCTATTGCTGTTTTCAGAAGAAAAGCTTCCCCAATTCTGAAAATACAACAAAACTCCATGAACATTTATTACGACGTTGTAGTGGTAACTGGACAGTGTTTTGTTCATGCAAGAAAAATGAAGGTCACTATAAGTCTATAATAGCAAAGCTTTGTGCATGTTTTATATGGCACAGCTGCCTTTCTCCTTTCTTGGATACATTTGAAGAGGCTCCTTGTGTCTGCTAGGTCCAGGATAAGGCAAACTAATGTATACCTGCAAAGCATGACTGCAGGGCAAAAACTCTGAAGCCTTTGTATGAAAAAAAAAAAAAAAATCGTAGATGTTTTAATAATGGACCCCACCTTTTATTTTAATGCAGAATTCTTTCCTTGTTTTTCAAAACAGAAGAAAACTTTGCTTTACACTTTTTTTCTAAATTGAAGCTTTCATGCTGTTCTTTTTTTTTTTTTCTCCTTCCCACTGGGGAAGGAGGGAAGGAGAATATAGGAGGTACTGAAAGCTAAGAACAAAAATGGATTTGATTTTTGAAAATGGAAAAGTAACAAAACTAGATCAAGGAAAATGCAAGTCTTCACGAGGTAGGACCCTGTCATAAAGAGATACAGTCATAACAAGAAATAACAGAGAATTTCAAGTTAGGAAAAAAATTGTTTAAATCTAATAAGCAACAAGAGTTAGGTGACATGGGGGTGTGTGTGTGTGTATGTGTATCTGGTGCCATCACTGGAGATGTGTAGGATCTGGTTAGATGTCACATATTTGGAACAACCTGGAGCAACCTGCCCGCTGGATCAGTCAGTCTTTACCTCCTCCCATGAGAGTGGATATCATGTAGGTGACTTACAGAGGTGCTGCTGCCAGACCTTCATAAAGAAATGAACCAACTCATTACAACCTCCAGCCCCCTCTCTGGCAGTCCCACTCCACCTTGTACTGTAGGCAAGCAGGGTATGGGAAGGGTACAATCTCCAGTGCATCCCTGAGCTCAGCAGACCTTCATACTTATATCTGGAGGCTCCTCTTTTCCACTTTCATACCAGTCTTTGTCCCCCAGTTCTCCTCTGATCCAGAAAAGGAGCTGGCATCTCACTGGGAGTGCACGAGTCACATTTTACTTTGATTAAAGCTTCCCCAAGAGAGTATTTCTTGTCCTTGAGGGCTGCATAGAGTTCTAAGTTCAAAATTAGCTGAAAGAAATTTTATCATCAGTTTAATTTTTTTTTTTTAAGTGGCCTTATGGTGTCTATTTACTTAGCCTGAAAAATCCTGGATAAATAGAGTTAAATAAGCACTATATTACTGAGCAATTCTTAGCTCTTGTTTATATAAAAAGAGCAGAGTGAACCTATCATTGTCTGAAAGGAAAGTTACATTCCAGATCTCTGCTTGTTTTGGGCACCAAAGCGAGAATGACTATTTAATTTTAACATTTTTAAGTTTATATACTGGAACTGATGCTGGAGTATCATGAATGTGATCACAGAGCATTTTTCTTTTATGTATTCCTCTTTATTCATTCATCTTATATGTGATGTTGACTTACGTAAATCATTGCATACAGTGTGTGACATGTTACAACAAAATCTAAGAGGAAAGGACATCATTAGAGGGCTGAGTTGTCCAGTCAAGAGTAGGACTGATAGCTTTGATGCTCCTCTGTTATTCTCAGTTACATCCTCAGTACACGTGCAGAGCACATCCAGTGCCTGTGTTGTCTGGCTGTGTGGTCAGCAAAGGAACTGTGTTTAAAAATATGGCTCAATTTTGGTCTATTCATGTGGTTCACTAGTGAGGGAGGGTCCAAATTATTCTGAAATACTTTGTAGAGCTTTTTCTACTTTAGCTGTATTCCCACCAGTTTGTTAAGCCAGGTTAAGAGCTGCCCTTTGTGTATGGCTTAGCTGGAGCCACATATAAACGTTGTCCTTCCATGAGGAAAAGCCCTGAATTGAGTTCACTGGGATTGCAGCAGGTACATGATCTCCAAACTGAACTCATGACTGACAGAAAGATTTATATTTCCCCAGTGGAAATAAAAATTATTATCAGTGTATTTGGTGACATTAGGGATCTGGGCTCTGAGACTATTTTTCTACATTACAGGATAGCTTAGTTACTGTTCCGAGATGTTGATGGTGAGGGCAGAGATGCACACCCACAGTACACCTACATCTTACATTCACTGTTAACTCTCAGCAGTTATGCATAACAATAAATAAAAGCTAAGCACAGGCATGACATTACAGCCACCAGTCCCAGCAAAGTAATTCTAGTAATTCTTCAGTACTTGCTTTTCACCTCTGCTTTCTAGTCGGTGTCTGCTATGCCCATAGCATCCTGTAAACATAATTTTTTTATGTTGCACTAATAACGATCTAGATCTCAGCGCTATCAGGGACCAGTAAACTCCTGATAGAGCCCAGTCTGTCCTCCTGCTCAGTCTAGGAATTTGGTTGCCTCTTTTGTAATTTCTACATCACATACACACTGAAGTTGCAAATTTCATGAGTGATGGTTGAGAGATGTTGAAAAAAATGATACACCAAAAGCCAGTAACATCTCCTCCCCTGGCTCCCCCTTTGCCTTTCAAAATGCCAGTATATCTTGTTGCCAACCCTAAATAAATACACAAAGCTGTTTTCCACCTGATCTAGTNATTGTTGGTGATAATTTTTCTTTTCTGTAAAGGTTTCCTTCTGAGTAACTTTCACTTAAGCTGTTTTCCACCTGATCTAGTTGAAGATGTCCCTGCTCATTGCTGACCTTTAAAGGTCCCTTCCAACCCAAACTATGGTTCTCTGATTCTATGAAAACTGAGCTGCCCTGGCCTAGACTGAATCTCTAGAAAGCAGCAAGGGAAGAATTTCCACAATACTGAGGCTACAGAGAAACAAGACACCTGTGATTATAAAAATATTTACATTAATAATAATTAATATTGTGATATCTTCCTTGGAGGTAGATATGCACTGGGTGGGTGTCCCACCACATCAGCAGGAATCCTTCACTGCTTCCCATGGTGCCCAGGCATTACATGTGACCAACCAGGTGACTGGTGAAATGTCTGAGCTGGACAAACAAGCCTTCAAAGTCTGTTTAACGCCTAGTTTGGGGTGGAAGGGGATGGCCTCTCCTGTTCAGGAGCCACAGACATGAAGTCTACCTTGAAATGGAATGTGGTGGTACATGCATGACCCCAACATCCATTTCCTCAATATGCTATGGAGTGGAACAGTCATCTGCAAAGTAGATGGTGAGACCTGGCCCCTTGCTCCTGCTTCAGCAAGTAGGGTATGCCATGGGATATGAAATATCCTAAGAGAAGAGAAAGTAGTACCCACCTTTGGATACTGGACATCCTCACCTTCCCGAGATGTGTGTGTTTAAGTCCCCCCATGCTCAAATCACAGCATAAAATAAGCCTTCTGTGTCTTTGGAAAAAAGGCCAAGAAGGTTCCATCCTTGGTGAAACCTAACCAGATAGATATCATCCTCCAGCACCACATGCTTGTCCTTGAGGAGCTAATCGTAGATGTTTCCTATAGGCCAGTGCTGTCAACTTCCAGGACAGCTTTGTGGATTCCATCCGAGGAGGTAAGCTTTGGTGCTTCGTTTGGATTCCTAACTTCTTCAGGGAGCCAACTGGCTTAAATTCAGACGTTTCAACATTAGGTCCAGTTTAAACTTTACGCACAACCTCAATATTTATATCAGTTTTAGAAATGGGGATCCTGTTTCTAAAGGAGCTTGAAAAGTCTTATCCCCTATCAAAAATTAAAGCATCCCTCTAGGGATGCTTTAGGGAGGAGCTGTCACACCCTTTCAAGTCATTGTTAAACCACCTGAACAGCTGAGAAGTGACACAGCACAGTATAATTAGTTTAAATTTGTCTGGCTTCAGCTTTCGAAAACTGCATGATCTCTTCTTGGTACATGGTAGATGGTAAGGATCCCTGAACAGCTGGATAATCCATCCTTCTTGCACGATGTCTCCTTGTTTTGTCACTAGAAAAGGTAAACCCCACAAATTACCTCATTGTCCATTTTTACACCAATAACTTGACACAGAGATACCATAAATGAATGGGAGAGCTAATGGTGCACCTGGATGATCAACATAAGGGCACCCAATCCATGGTACAATGGTGGGTTGATTTCACAGCCCCTCTCTGCCATATGGACATCTTCTTTTTGCAGGCAGCAGTATTTGCACAGCTCTATCAGCAGCTGGTTTAGTAAACTGACCACACTAAAAACTCTTCTGCAGTTTTTTTTTGTAGAGGGAATTTCAAGATTCCTGGTCCAGCAGTCAACTCAGCATTGGCATGAAGGAAGGCCAAGGGGTAGAAGAGGGAAGGTGAAAAGTGCCTTGCAGTCACAGCTTGACCATGAAACCCCACCCTAGGCTAATTAATTGCACAGTTAGTGCCAAAAATCTATTCCTGCCCTACTAAGTTACGGCCATTTCAAACCATATTTTTCTTCCCCAGTTGTTTGGCAAGAGTGTTATGTTCCTAGCTTTAAATACAGCTATCTAGGGACTCCCAGAGAGACATTTATTTCTATTATGTTTTTCTTTTGGACTTTATTCACAAAGCCATCAAGAAAAAGAACTAAAAAGCCGAGATTTGAAAGAGGAAGGGGGTTTAAATCAGAAATACCCTTGCAAGGAATTTTGGTGAAACATCAGAATCTTGAAACAAAGACTAGAATGTAGACGGAGTTTCCTTGGTGTTTAAACTTTCATGTTTTAGTAGGAAAAACCCCACTCTGTTTGAAACAGGCCCCATATTTTTGAGAAGCTGATGGAAGTAATGAAGTGTGACGTACATAGCTGGGACAAGGAATATACTGGAAGAAGCGAGTACAGTATCTTTAAGAAGCTGCCAAGACCTGCAGAAGGCTGACATGGGCAATTTCCTCTGAATGAGGCTACAAGCAAATGAAACAGATGGAAGGCTGTTGAAATTAAAGCTATGAGGCTTCTGAGTTATAGACAAACAAGTAGGCAATGTTGAGAGCAGCAGTTATCAAGAGTTTGGAGTAGGTGTGTGCTATCTGAACATTACATGTTCAAACTCAAAATTTTAACGGGAAGAGGACAAAAACGTACCAGCTATATTCACTCTTCAAAATATAAATAGGTAGCTTTAAGGAAATAAAATGCTGCTTTGGAAGTCACTCTGCATCCCAGCTTCGGGGCAGCAACTCTCTTCAGACCTGTGACTCTCAGCATCACAGGGGTACCACTACCTCTTCCAAAAACAAGGGAGTGACAAAAGTCTGTGGTGGCAAATAATCTTTGCCTAATGCAGAACTTGATGCAGGTATCAGATTTTGGCCACTTTTAGTGCAGACACCTAAGCTGGTGTTGGACTTACATCTTTGTCACTGTGACCAGGAGCACTTGCTGCTCTCAGTTGCCAAGTTTTATGGGACAAATTTTTACTGAGTTTCTGGACAGATGGAGGCAGCTCACAACAGTGACCAGAGGTTGTCCTGTACAGGATGGTCTCAGAACACAGGTTGAGAGAGAAGAAACAGTGTTTGGGACGGATGTCAGAGATTAACCCTTGCCTCCCCCAACTGAGAACTAGATGTGTTACTATAGAAGCTGTTGGAATAGAAAACGGAGGCATTCAGAGATCTGCCAGCATCAGCAAAAACCTTGCCCCAGCTCCTGAGCGCACCTACTGACTTTGGATCAGGTTCTAGAGGGAAATTTCACCAGTTGCAAGAGTTACAAGCTTGCCAGACCCCATCAAAAAAATGAAAACTGCAAATGAACTTTTACTGGTGACTCTCTAGCTGGTTTTAAAAAAACACCACCACAAAGAAAAACAGCTGAACAAAATCCATTTGTGTGATTTAAAATCTATATAGTACATAACCCCAAAGTATTTTAGGTTTATAACAGTAAATGTGTAAATAGCCTTGTTCAAGAATGCACTAGAAATATGAAGAGATACTGAGAGGTAGCCAACAGTCAGCTGGTCACGTGGGTGGCTGAGGTATGGTAAGCAAGACTCAAGTTTCTGTTCTGTAAAACTCAGCAGGGGGACTTCAAACTCCATTTCTCCTGAACCGCTTTCAGGACATTCTGTTTCATCACAGTGCAGAACAGTATTTTTTAACTGACCTCTCTAAGTTTGCATGGGCAAGGAAAGTATCATTGCGTTGTACATGTACCAATATTCGAGCTGCAGTAGGAGCCTAACATCAGGGATGTTCCTGATTGTGGACAAAGACAGTGGGGTCTTCCCATGTGTCCTCCTCTTCTCCCCCTCCTTGCAGTTGTCTCTGATGGGCCATATGATTTGTCCTAAGATAAGAACACCAGGTGGGAATTGCAGGAGGAACTGTCTGAATGTTCACATAATGAATGCATTCCAGAGACAAGGGAGCTGTGGTGACTGTAATTGACTTTGGATTGAAGAAAAGGGTAGAAAATGCCGACAGAGATGCGTGTCCTGGTATTAAATTTTTGCAGTAGCCTTGAGGGGACATGGCTATGACCCAGAGGTTATTCTATACCACCTCAAATCATTGCCAGGGCACAGGGAAAGGGACTCCAGTCTGGGGAGAAGGGGTTCTTGTTGGTCATGGCATACATTGAACCAAAATACAGGGAAAAAATCACTTTTGGATATGTGTATAGGTAAAAGCGCTAGGATACAGTCACACATGGAAATAAAATCCTAAAGTAGCTCCCACAGGTGCTTTGTCACTTTGCCATTGTGCATTCAGCAAGCACAAAGACTGTAAACGTGTACGTTTCTAGCTGGATCTGTTTATATCATTTTAGACCAGCTTATCTTATACACTGCATTGGCAATATTCACATACTGTCTGAGCAATAAATTTAATCATAATCATCCACATAACCAGCATCGTACTTCTCATGCCTGAGAGAGTCTTACTCTGTCACAATGTGACTCCTGCTGCATCCAAGGGAAAAACAATTCTTCTCCCCCTTCCTGTTTTTTGATCAGGAAGGGCTTTGGGAGACAAAAGGTACAAAAGACCTGGTAGCTGTAAACATTCAATCACAGAATCATTAAGGTTGGAAAAGATCTCCAAGATCATTGAGTCCCACCTTTGACCAACTACCACGTGAACTAAACCATCAAGGCATTTCTGAAACACTTCCTGTGACAGTGACTCTACCACCTCCCTGGGCAGCTCATTCCAATGCCTAACCCCTTTCAGAAAAGGAATTCTTCCAATATCCAGACTGAACCTTCCAAATTATGCTTAACTACAGTGGACAACTGTCTCTGCAAAGTATAATAGTAATTTAGATGACACTTTGAAAGTACTTGTAATTTGAGACTACTAAGCAAAAAAAAATATAAATAATTCCAAGTAGGGATTGACAGTGATTGTGGCCTGGCAGAAATGCCTATTTTGTTGATCAGGAAGAAGTTGCCAGTGAATAAAATCTGTAAGCTGGAAGTTTATGTAACTGGCAGTTTTTACTCTCCCTTAAAGGAAAAGTGGCTCTCCTGCTGAAAGATAATTCCTTTAATGTCTTTATGTTATGGAATCATTTAATGAGATACACTGCCTAAACAAGATGTTCCTAAATGTTATCCATCACTAAGGGGAAGGACAGTAAAAGATGTTCCAGGAGCTTAGCTTAAAGAGACTGGCACTGATCTTGAGAGCCCTTTCTCTACTGAAATCATTAGACAACAGCCAGTCAAAAGGATGTGCCATAAAGCTGGAGCTTTGTCAATCACTATAACCCATCAGCACAGCTGTGCCTGAGAAAGAGGCAAACACAAACTGTACCACGGCAGGACAGGTACTACCAGCAGAGAGAAGAATAAAACTTACAGTGTGCAATAGGGGGCTTCCTTAGGAACCTCCTGAGCAACCTCAGTGCTGAATTCAGGTGTAAGGAAACAAACAGAACACGTGCAGGGAAGGACTCCAAATCCCATCTACAAGGCTGTAGATGCACCCTTTGAAAAACAAGCACTTCGTGCAGAGCCTCACAGAACAACAGCTGAGATGAAATCTACAGCTTTGGTCTGTGCATACGGCAGGGGGTGAAGGGAAAGAAAAACAGGAAAAAAAGCAAAGATTCAACTTACCCCACAATTACACACAAAGAAGTGCACACACATTAGGATCAGTAACATATAGGAATGTATCAAGCAGTATGCTAACAAGGCATGTATCAGTATGACAGTAGAGTTAAGGAAGAAAGCAAAGGGAGTTATTTTTCAGAGCAAGGATATTTTCTTTTTAGACTAATTTGCTTAGAAAAATATTACGTGTGCACTTGCTTTTACAGTGTGCTAAGCCAGATAAACAGTTACACTCTTTCCCTACCATTTATATACCTAAAATATAAGCACCTGTAAACATTTTTTAAAGACACTAACCAGGTAAAACTTATAAATATGACTCCAACCATACACATTTGTAAAAACAAGTTCCACAACAAAACAATTAAAGGAAAATAAAATATGGCAACTCAGGTTTTTGGCAAACATTTTATAATTTTTATATAAAAATCTCAGTAAGAAACCTAGCAGAATATCTGACGGAAACATCTGCCTTACAACAAGTTCAAAAAAATCTCACAAAAAAAAAAGAGAAATAAAGAAAAAAAATTAAAATTCCAACCCCCAAAATATTTTTTAATTATAAACCAGAATATCAACAAAACACTTAAAATAATCTCAGATTGTTTGGCAATTCATCACATCATAACAAGAGACACATTTGATCATAAGAAAAGTTTAACTTTATATACAACTTCACTTGAACATTTGCTCTTACCAGAGTTAATATACATTAAAAAAAGATTCTGGCAATAATACCAGGTTCTATTTTTAATACCTGTGTATAAAATGTAACATAAAATGCTGAAGCTCTATAGTTAGGAGGAGTGACATTTGATTTCAATGGGTCCCTCTTTGTTGAAAAAGACAAATACTGAAAGAACAGGTGTTTAGTTGCAAAATAAAACTGTTTCATTTCAGAGTGGTGTTGGCTGTGAATAAATCTAACCTAATACTATTTACTTCTTGAGGTCGGTAGTAAATTTACAAGTGAAAATATAATCCAGTTAGATTACATTTTAAATTTCATACTTTGTCACAAATGTGAACAGAAAGGAGCCAAGTCCCTTTCACTATGCTAAACTACTTCAATGCATGCGAGAAAAATACTTTACCAACTGTCTGAGCATATTTTAGAGAACTTCAGACTTTAGACAGTCCTGGGGGAGCAGCGGGGAAGTTTCCTACTGACATCTGCATAGAATGTAAAATATATAATTAAAAAACCCTAAGGTATATACTAAAGTTTACAGACCAATGCTTTCCATATAATAAATAAAATGTCCATCATTGATTAGATTCATACACAGAGTAAAATACAACCTATTTTTACAAGTTTATGTACAAAGTGTATTAGTAGGCACATGGGTGCCTTATGGGTTGGAAGCATTTGCATTAGCATGTCACATTGGGAAACTCCAACTTTCCAAGTCAGTGATAAAATATATAACTACTTTGTTTTTCATTCAGATACAAAGTAAACTTATTTTTCATCTGAAATAAATGTACATAATATTCTGTATAAACAATAGTTTATAAAGCTGTTTAAAATGTAACTTAAAAGTACTGCATTGTTTAACTTAGAGCTCTGAAACAAGCACGTGCAAATCCCTTTGCTTTAAAAAAAATAGAAGCACAGATGTTTTTTTTTCCTTTTGACTTTTCCAGGAAGAGTACTAGCTGGTAGAGATTATCGTTTTGCTTTCTTTACTGGTGTTTCCTCTGTTTTCTGCTGTCCTTTTCTCCGTACCACCGTTGGGCTGTCCTCCCTTTTACGCTTTGCAGACTGCACCTTTAACCTGAAAAGCATTATTAATAATTATTTTAACAATGGTAGGGTCTGTAAAACAAAAGGAGTGGTCAGTCACAATTCTCTTTAGAGGACTGATCTCAATTGTCCATATCTGACAAATTATATTATTATATATTATTATATTATATATTATTTAAACAGTTTACTACAAAGACACTTACATGCTCCCATCACATCATAACAGGACTAATTAGTACACTTAACCGTGTACTAATAATTCTGTATTTTGAAGAGTGAACCATATGTAGAATTTGAGGCTAGAACTCTCCTTCCTTCTCTTTCTTTGGAAAGATTTGTGGGTTATAACAGAATATAATAGACTACATTACCTTGTACCCTGTCTCACAAAGACAGAATAGCAACAACAGCAGCTCAAGTCTTGCATACACAAGAGGGAGTAAAGGGCAGAGGTCATGTACCCTTACCTCTATTTAAGCACTCATCTATAAGCTCACCACATTTCAGATGCAATTGGCTTAAACTCTTGGCCATTCTAACCATTCAAAGAAATGAACATGAGGTTAACTGTGACAGCCCATCAGTGCACAATACATATGTCCCAGGTTCAGTTTGAAGATACTGCCACATTTCACAGAGATGACAGATACATTTGGCATATAACAACACATTAAAAAGTATACCAGGAAAGGAGGGAAAGGGAGATATACTCAAAACTTGATATGAGGACTCTCAGAGTTTCTCTTCTTTTTATCTGCTAAACTTAGAAAGATTTTTTTAAGCATTAGAATCATGCCATCATATTTGGCTTTAACATGAACTATTGATGTTCTTTTCCCTCACATGGGAAAGAATCACAGTTGAAGTTAAAATACTAAATAACACCATTTTCAGATTCCACCAAAAGGTTTCTGAGGACATAAGGAAAAAAAAAATCTAGTCTTCCAAATGTTAAAGAAAGGAAGAAAAAGAAAAAACATAAATGGAAGAAAATCTTTTAAAAGCTTTTATGTATCACAAGAGAACAGAACAAAACCGGACTGCTGTTCAGATTTTGAAACAGTGTATTACATATAAGGAAAGGATCAACGTAATGGCTTCCAAAACAAATACTCGAAGTGGATTCAACTTTAATACTTACTGTGTCAATGGAGGAGATTTATTAATTTTTGTATCACTTGGAGATCTTTTTTTAGCTGCTAGCTTCTGTCGTTTTCTAGGAGAAACTGAACTTGGACTGCTGCCTTTAGAAGTTGCACGTGTGGTTGGCTTGCTAGGCTGTTTTCTGTAATACGAAAAAATGATGAAAGCATATATAACAAAATACTTTTATCAAGTCACTTTCTTCTTGCATTCCAAGTGCAAAAAATTAAGACTGCACAGCATTTGTAACAAGTATATAAAAGTTTCCAAAAGGAACAGTGAAAAAAATATATATGCTGCTTCAAGACAAACTTCAATGCCAAGCTGTGTATTTTCAAATGCTACTTTACTGACACTACTTAGCATACTACTAAATAAAAATACTCATTCCAAGTCTGCAATAATTTTGGTACATAAGTGTCCGTGTTTAAAAAACCAATTTGTTATGAATACACTCGTATGAGCTTTGGTATCCACTACTTCAGAAACACGAAAAACTTGTTACTGGCAATTAACTTCTAACTAACAGTTTGGAAAACAGGTTACTTAAGTCAGAGAAACTGTTAATCCAGCAACACTGAAAATGAAGCATCATACCCTTCTACAGAATTATTCCCAAATGCTACTTATAAAAGACTGTATGTAGCACCTTAAGGTAGAAATACTTTGTTACAATCAGAGCTAGAAAGGTAGCACTGGAAGTCTGAGACACAACCCCAAATCTTTAAAAAACAGATGTTTCCACAAACAATCAGAATAAAACCACTAATATCTAAACCTTTATTACAATTTTAGAGTTAACAATTATGTGAGACTAACAGAAGTCCCTCTGCCTTTACCAAAACAAAACTGTTGTTTAGTAAGTGGTAGTGGTAAACGTTCAGAGTTTTTATTTAAATGAAGATCACATAACTGCTTTCTGATTCAGCTCTGAAATTATCAGTTCAAGAACAAGTGCGAACTGTGCTTCAAACAAGGCCCAAAGGCTAATGTATAACATAACATATAATATCTTCATGAGCGAAGCAAATCTGGTCAATTTAAAGAAATCTCACACCAACATCAAAAAAAAGCTTGCACTCCAATTCTGTTCTGGAAGGCAGTAACTTGAATCAGAATTTTCCAAAATTGCTCTTTCACTGTTTCCCCAATAAAATCAAAGGATGAACTCTGCTAGAATTCAGTTTGCTTACAAAAAGGCAGACCTGTGCCAAGGGAGATGAGAACAGCTTCATAAAAACAGAACTTCTGCACTACACCAGTCTTCTATGGTAAGACTGCTCTCCAAGCTTGCAGATCACCATACTAGAAATTAAATCCTCCAGCACTGCACATTCAGGTATTTAAAAAACAGAAACTTACATGGATAATGATATTTTCACATTGTTCCAACTCCAAATACTAAATAGTGAATTGCAGAGTCAAGTCAGAGGTCCCATTTTTACCTACCAGAACTAAGTGTTCTTTGACTCAGCTTCTGAGGCATCACTAGGACGAAGACTGCCAACAGGACCAGTTCTTACCTTCTCACATACTCAAGTATGCCTTTTTGAGACCCTAACAGTTTTTGCCTCTTCATCCATAGGAAAGCTGTACTAGAATTAGAATCAAAATTATTTCTGAAGCTCTCATCAATTTAAAGCAAATAAACAAAAAAAAGGCAAAAAAAGAGGAATTAACAGCCTCTTCCCTGAAACAAACCCCACAGCAACTAAGAACAGTGTAGAAAAAAGCTTGATATTGGTGTCTCTACGCAGTTACCTTTGAGCCTCTAATCTTGTGGCGGATCTAGTTGTGGCCCTGGAATGTGCATCATCATCTTCCTCACCATCTTCTTCCTCAGCTTCCTCTTGCTCTTTTAGTTCATCTTCTGAAGATGTTAATTTCCGACGTTTTTTCTCTGGCTCCAGTGTTTCTGTCCATGTAAAAGTTTACACATGTGCTATAATTTTCCAAAAGCTCTCCAAAATGACATGAACACTTAACTTAGAAAAGGTATTCTAGTCACAAATCCCATTTTCAGTAATTTTCCATTTCCTTTATGCTTCAACATTTTTAATTCACACTTGTTTGACTTAATCTTGCTAACACACATTCACCATAGTTTACTTACACAGCTCATAGCCAGAATTCATAGAAAATTCATGAGGCTTTATAGAAGCATCTGGGATGTAGCAATTCTGACATGAGATTACAGCAATTTACACATATTTACATAATATTTACACTAGCTGTAACTCAATGATTTTTCCTCTAGAAAGGAAAATTGAATAAAGCTTATCTTGTTGCTATTAGTAAACTGAAAGGCACAGTAATATCTTCTCATTCTGATGGAGTAGCACAGTTTCATGCTTTTACCAGTTTCCTCTGCCTGAACCAGAGAACGTCTGGACTTTCTTCCCCTTTTACGCACAGCCATTTCTGCTTTCTCAGCTTCATCTTCCTGAAAAAACCAAAATGGAAGCAAGTAAGTCAAGAACAATTTACTTTATATAGAAGACAGACATTTTTTATTACATACTGCTTATAAATGTACAAATTAAAATGGTTGCACTTACATTTGTTGTTTCTTTCTTATCAGATATGTCTGTACCTAAAATGAAAGGAAAGAATAAAACTTAATCCTGAACTTCAAATCTTTCACCCATCAATTTAAAAGGGAGTTCTTCCATACTCTGTCAACTTTGCATAAACATCACAGAAGATCAGAAAACATTTAAAGTCTCTTTTTAATTTAGAACACAGTTTTCTTGTATTTTGTCATATACAGAGACTAGGACAATGATTAATTTTTTTTTTAAGTACTAAGGGTTTATATGACTGACAGTATTTATTGCTTTGTTGCATATGCTGTTATGTTTTATGTTTAATACAACTGGCAATTATTAGTTCTGTTGTGTTTGAAAGACAGATACTTCAATATTCTGGTACTGTTGGCAAATTTGTAGCAAATGGGTGTTTGACTGAAGAATACTCCATCTATGTTCAAGACATGCCTTTCTTAACAGAAACAACTCTAAGATGTGAAATGTAGTATCTTTGCCTACAGATAAGTATAAAAATAAGATGTAGTATTTAAAAATCTTACTAAATTTTAGAGCAGTTCTTGCTGATCAGCATTAAGTAATTGGTTTCAAGTTCAGTGTCCATGTTATAGGAGAATGCTGCCTTCAGAAAACAAATGTCTCTTAACTTCATCTGCTGTACTGACCAAAAAGAAACTCTCTGCACCCCACTCCATAGATGAGTCTGTCCCTGTCACAAACACCCAGAAATCACCAGGTTAATGACCTGCACAGAGGGATTCTGTTTTGCTTTCTCTTCACTGCCAGCAGTTTTCAAATCCTTTTGTCATATGAATGCTAACAGTGGATGAAAAGTTTAAGTGTATTTCATCTACTTTATACACTCTTTTTAACATCACTGTGACATCAAAAGCCTTTTACCTGGAAAATGCAATTAAGCTTTAATTACACAGTAAAGTGTCTGTCCTTTTCAGTAAAAACTAAACCACAATGTAGTTTGATTCCTTTGTCACATTGTTATTTTTTTCTCTTTACATTGATGAAAGCCAAGTACCACACAACCAGCTAACCCTTCAGAGACAATTCTGAAGCATATGGATTAAAGCTGACATTCTAACAAATGTGGAGAAAATAGGAAACAGTTCATATATGCACTGCAGCCAGATTAATATCTCTGTAGAAACAAACTTTTGGAAACTCCAGAATATTTGTTTTGAAGATTTGTTTTCCAGGTTTGTTGCATATTTGTCTGTATTTCTTTACAAACCATTTTTTAACTTGTCTTTCAGGTTCATCTGTTTCCTACAATGGCTTTTAAAGTCTGTTTTATGAATGGCCATAATTAAAATGATATGTTTAAACAACCAATGCAGTTCAGACTCTATACACAAGAAAAAATAGGAAAGCAATAGAAAAGTATCTCACTTCATTTGATTTTAGTTTGAAGCGCAAAAAGTACATTTCTGAGTCAAGCTAAGCAGTCATCTTCTAGTAATCTTACAGCAGTTGTGAAAGGGGGAAAAATATCCCCTCAAGATACCACTAAGCTCTTGAGACACAGATAGGCCAATTAACTGAACAAAGTTTTGAAATTTTAAGAGTTAATGTAGTGTGATTAATAGTCACTGTATGAAAGAAAACCAGCAGAAATGGAAAACAGTCACTAAGAACCAGTTTGACATGGAACCTACCTTCCTCTGAAGCTCGTTACACAAATTAGTTTTTTGCTATATTCTGTTAAGCATCAATCAACACTTAACAGTGCTGCTGCTTCTTTGAACTAAGTTCTTATCAAACTGCTCTTTTTCAAAATTTAAAACTTGGTAGCAATTAGGGACAAGTCTTCAATTCATCTGTTTACTCAGATGTTTTCGTTCATGAATAACACTGACTGCCAGAGATGATGTTCAGGAAGGACACACATGATTTTCTTTTTCTTGAAAACCCTCTTCTGTTTCTTCCGTCTTTTGTTCTATATGGTAAAGAAGATATCATTTTCTTACCTGTTTGAGGTGTTTTGCCTCTACTTGCAAAGGCAGAAAACTGCAGCTGAAAATAAAACCAAAAAAAGTGGGCTTCTTAATTTAAAGAAAATCAGAAAAATCCAGCATTATATTACATAATCACAGAAAGTTGCTTACATGCATTGTAGAACTTATCTGTCAATCTAGAAAACATGAACACTCTAATGAGCACCACAAAGTTTGTACCGAGTTTAACAGTAGGATACATTTTTCCATTTCTGATAAAAATCAGAAACAAGTCAAGTCAGCCCATAAACAAATCACAGCAGTTTCAGTATCTAGTTGACACTAAAGTCATTGCAATAAGACACAAAAGGTAAAAGCACTTTCAGTCAAATACATTTCTGAAAATTTAATTATCAACAATACAAAAAAGTTTAGTACAGTCACTTGATGTAATCACACAAACAGATTTACAGAATTACAAATCACCAGAATTTTTAACTTACTCATAATGCAAAAAAGCTATGTATGATTACATGATCTCCTATGATGACTGTCCAAAAAATCCTATTCTTTCATCAGTGAACAACTCCACTAGGATGCCTATGCTTCCTTTGATGTAGCACCATGTTCCCAAAGCAGCTCTGAGGAAACTGTCATGCAAAGGTAGCTTCTCACCTTACAGAACCTTTATCTGAGATGGGGGCTCAGATGGGCTCCTCCCAGAGCCAGCCTGTACCTGACTGACACCAATCACTCATCACCAAGAGGTACAGGACTTTTAAAATAGCTGAACCAGAACAAGATGGTTCTGTTTCAGTACTGAGTGTACCAAGGTACATCTATTTCTGAGTGTGATTTTAAAATTAGTTTTAATTCTTAATTGAACAAAAAAAACCCCAAAAAAAACAACCAAACAAAAGCCAATCCAAAACATCAGAACAGAAAAACCAAATACCAAACACCACATCAGTTCAAATTACATGTCATTAAATTAATATTGGGAAAAAAAATCAATTAGGAAGCTTTAGGAATTTTGAAAAAAACTCCAGCACACCTGTAGAAAGGACAGGACTCAAAGGGCTGCCTGAAACGCTGTGAGGACAGAGCGAGCAGCGACAAGAACTGTTGCTATCCATATCCCAGGTGAATTTCCAAGATTTCCCACAGCCATGCCAGCCAGTGACTCACCAGATAAGTGGCAGAAAACAAAAACTGCAACACAACTTCACCTTTAAAATCATCCCTTTTCTACACAATAATGTTGATTCTGATATACAGGAATTCCCAAGGGAGGAGCCTTCCACTAGAATAAATCCAACCAGTTATACTCCACAAAGTATGCCTGATCCATTACTACCCTGTGTTGTAATCCAACTGGATTGCAGAAACAATACCAAGAGAACACTTTCTTAGCGGTGAAGGTACTTCACAAGGGTTAAGAAATTCAACTCCTGCTGAGCTTTAAAAGACACAGGTATGTTTCCTGAGCTCTTAAGTTACCAACCATCATGTCCCAAGCTCTTGAATGAACTGTAATGTTGCAATACAGGTAATATAACTGCTTTATAGAATATTTTATTTTATAGCTATTAAGATATATTATGAGCTATTATTGTGATACATTCACTAGAGTAAAAAAAAAAATAAATCAATTTTTGAAACAAAGTCACCCTTGCTCGTCAGGACAGAATTAACTCTCAGCACAAATTAAAAGACATGTGTGCACACAATCAAAATTTCACCCTGCCACAGGTATATACTGCCAGCTAGTGTAACAGTGGAGATTTGTATTAAGTGAACTAAGTTTGAAGCTGATAGGTTATTTGCTGCATTCTGACATAACATTGTATTTTGCTTAAAAAGTTCAGCTATATTAGGAGATACTATTAATAGTTTTTGTTTGCTTAGACTGAACTTAATGATCAAGTTTTCCATAAGATGTTTCTCAAATGCTGTTAACTGTTAAACAGATAAATGGCTCTTGAATTACTGTGTTTAAATGCACCCAAACAAAATAAAGGCACTTACATTCCCAGTGCTCATATCAGCTTTTGACTCCCCACCTGAGGGAAGAAATATGAGTTCAGAACTTGAATGTCACTATTTTCCTTGTTTTTCCACACAGGTATTATGAACTACTTACCACCAGGCTGTACTGCTTCAAGAGGGTATTTACGAGGCCGTCCCCTTTTCCTTTTCACTATTACAGGTTGATTTTCCTATTAAAAGTAAGGGACAAACATACTTTAGTTACTGAAACTGACATTTAGCATTTGAGCCATACAATGCAAAGACTGCTGATAACCGAATAGAGGCAGAAGTACTGCTTGTTGGTTAAAAAATACAGATGAGGCAGGTTTCACAGGAAGAGACACTACCTTTTACAAAATCAACTAATATAGCTGAAAAGAAACAAGACAACTCCCAATTATGAAAAATTCTCTGTGGCTGAGCTCAGGCACAAAGCTTGCCTGAGAATGCAGTGCCATCTTCTCCCTTCCTCGCAATGGTCTCACAAACGCTGCTGCCTTACCCTATACAAGAAGTCCAAACTTTGTATCTTGTCAGCCCAGTTCCCCCGTGCCACACAGCACAGGCTACATCCTGTAACAGTTGAGCAGCTGCTACAGTTCAAGCTTTGAAAGACAACTTTAAGTAACAAATATGGTCAGATGTTCAGACTGCAAAATCCCCAATAACAGACTTTCTCCTATTTACAAGGAAAGAAGATTAAATGCCTCATTCAGCATTTACTGAAGTGCAGCAGTATCTCCCCCAGAAGGGTTCTTAGTGACTCAAGTCTTGAGTGAACAAGCAAAAACATATTCTTTAAGTTTTCTTCCACTTCCAAATCTGAGGTAAAAAAAAAGCAAATGGCGAAACCCAATGCCGTTATGAAACCAGCATGGATTTTCATCTTTAGGGTTCAGACATTTGTCTACAATCATCACTGTAGATTACCACAAGTATATGCCTAAGTGATAATGTACAGAGTTTTAAAACTGCTAAAAGATCATATTTTTGTAAAGCCAAATCATATTTGTTAGTGACTGTCCATATCAATTACAAGATTTTCAGAGAACATGATCATTATACATTACAACTCTATAGAATTGATTTTTAGACAATTTGTAAGTACTATTACATGTATGAACGGAGTTACTCACACTTCAATAATCAGCCACTGACACTTTATGGTCTGTCAGTTTAAACTTTGTGACAAAAAGCTACCTGAGTCTTTGGTACTTTAGAGCACCAAACAAATTTCCACAACTGTTTCTATGTAGGTCAAATCATGGCTTTAATACTGCTGATAACCAAAGTTAAAGTACTTATTGTCAATGTAAACCTGCACTATCTCAGTTAGTTAACATGAATAAAACCACTCACCTCTGGAGAATTTTCATTTAGTTCTAGACAGTGCTTTTTATTTTCAGACAGTTCTTGTTCGATGGTAAATTCATCTTCACACATGCAAAAAAAAAAAAATGTATACCTTTGCTTTATTAGGCAAAGAAGACAAAGGCACAAGCCACAACATCTGCACTGAAAACATGATTTCATTCTCTAGCCTAAAATTCCCTAAAAACACCCATCAGATATTAATTCTGTGGATACACCATCTTTTATTATTTATTTTAGTGAGATTCATAAGTCAGCTACAGCAGTGCAATTTGCATGCTCTTTCTTAGTTGGTTTCTCTACAGAAACAAACAGGATTGATGATGGTGAATTTTGATGGTGAATATGTAATAGATTTTTATACAGAAGGACACCTTTTGCTTGTGGTCAAAGCTAGGAGAAGTTCTTGTCACATAAGCCTGACTGTGCTATTTTTCCATCTACCTGTTTTTTTTCCAAGTTTATTTCCAATTAGCTTTCCTACCCAAAATACATATTGAAGCAATAATGGAGTGAATGGGTGACAGCACAGCAGAAACATCAAAACTTCTCTCATCATTAAAGAACTAAGATTAATGCATTACTTGACAGCAGTAACAGAACAGACATCAGCTAGAGAATATATGCAAGTATTTGCTGGGATCAAGTTCATAATTTCTCTCAAAATCATTCAAATGAAAAGAAATTAGCTTTTAGTACGGGTTCAGAAAATCTGCCACAGTGGGCAGTTTCATTACCTTTTTCTTCTGCAGTACCTTTCGGAGGTGTACGCATTACATCAATTTCTTTGGACACTTCTGCTGTATTACCTGAAATAACGTCCTACATTATTTTGAAACAAGAAAGAAAAGAGAATTTACTACAAATTAAAGATCATTGTCAGTTACTTACACTAAAAAAACACCACAGCCCAATACATGAGTATTTTACTCATCAAGATTTCATAATGTCTCTAAAACACTTTGATGCTGAGAAGCTTCATCAAAAATCAGTGGGTAAGCCAGTCCCAAAAAATCTCCATGTACTCTTAAAAAGAACATCTATTTTGTCCTGAATTCCTGTTTTGACTTCGTAGGAATTAGTGCAAACCCAGAACTCAGGTGAAGTCCAACACTCTCTGGAGAATCTCAGATCAGTATGACCACATAGACGCTGAACTGACTGGACAGCTGGGATCTAACAAAGTTCCATGCTACTCTGAGCACCTAACTATTGTCCAAATCAGCCCACCACACCTCAAAGGGATATAACAGAGATTACTGCTTTTTTGTTTTGTTTTTAAGTTGTCTGTATTCAAGACAATGCAAAAGTAATTTACAGTTAATAATGAAAACATCTCCCAAAATAAACTCCCATAGAAATAATCTTAATCTTTATCTTATTTTTATTGCACTTGCAGAACATTAAAAAAAGTTCTTGAAAATACCGTCATGTTATCCGGTTTTGTTTTGGAACACTGACTTTGTTCATCTTTTTTCACATCCTGAGCAATCAGCTGGTTGCCTGCAAAACCAAGTAACAAATGAAATGTTAAAAAAGTGTCTTCTGCATTTGTCATATTTTCACGCTGCTTTTATATCAGTTCATCATAACTGGGATTCAAAAGTCTGAAAAATAGCATCTTAGAAAAATAGGAACAGAAGTTATTCTAACCACTCTTAGAAAAAGACGACAAAAAAAATTCCAAAAGAGAATTCCGTGTTTCTTGTATGTTACAGGTGTGGTTTGTTTTGTTTATTTGTTTTTAAAGATAAGCTCAAAATTGAAATTTGACAGGTACCACACCAAGAAACAGAACATCAACTTTAACTTCAACTCACCCAGGGACAGAGAAAGCAGTTAATGTTTCTGTGGGACACTAATGAATACATGACTTCTAATTACTCACTTCATCAAATCAAAATTCTTAGAAGAATATAATTTATAATATAGAATTTATAAAATAATTTATATAAAAAAACACTAATAATTTTACTATCTTTTTTTTCTCCTAAATTGTTCTGATAGTGAAAAGACAAAAGCAGTTAAGGTCAGAGCTTAAACAGGCATTACACAGTCGGTCGCAATTACTATGTCAGCAAAATTCGTAACTGATTTCTAAGGTAATTTCATTTAACTTAACTTAAAAATGTTTATGCCATTCAGTGGCCTGAATTACTTCTCACTTTTTGCTTCTAGAGAAATAAAAGGTTACACTAAAACTTAGTTCTTTCCAATTTAAGAGAAGGAAGCAGCCAGCCCCAAAGTCTATTGAATGTTTAGATTTTCCTCTCATGATCAGCTTCCTTCCCCATGTTTCATTTTAGAAGGATAAAATCAGTAATTATTTTGAAGACTAAACAAAAATTTTTGTTCACTTACAATTTAAAAAGCTATGATACTCTTCTGTGCAGTAATTCGTTATAGTACTTTTTATCAAATATATTAAGTGTAATATTAAAAAACTGTTTTGGGAGGATAAATTGCTTTGGACTTTGGAATTCCCCATATTCCATTCTTTCCTTCAAAATACCATTTTATGGCCTAACGGCAGTAGAACTTCATTTTCCAGCAGAGAAGCATTACACAAAATCGTGTAGTTCTGTATCACTTACATTTTTCTTTACCCATTGTTTCTGAAGATTTACATTGTATTCCTCTAGATCTATGTTCTTCAGTTATCTGGGTATCCAAGTCTTCCACCTACACATAAAACACAAAGAAAGAGAAGTCCTTACCTTATTTCTTTCCATGAAGTTTATAAACACAGACTGGAGAAACTTTTTCCTTCATGCTATTTCAAGTACAACATGCATTAAAATGGAAAATAGCAGTTTACAAAGGGAATTTATTCCTAGAGCTCAAGTAACATTACTTCTACAGAACAGCACCATGAAAGAATTTCTAACTTGTAGTATTTTCAGAATTTGATCCATATTTTTCTGAAATAAGTCTCAGAACTAATTAAGCACCCTACTAAGTGTTTTAAAAAGCAGTTTATCATGGCAAATCATGCAAAATATTTCTGGATTTAAAAGGACACTCTCCTACATGCAGGAACAATAGAAGTATCTCACTAGCACCAAAAATGTGGCCAACCAGCATTACAATACAGTAATAAATGAATTTACTACTCAAGTTTAAGAAACCACAAACAGATTTTCAGCTTCCTAGCTGCGTTAAATATCTTGTTCCTGCTCCATAAAAAACTTTGCAACTTTCCCAGTTATCCCTTTTATACTTATGAGTTCCTCTGAAATCACAGCAGACTGCATTAAAACAGCATGTTTCTTTCTAGTTGTGATCAAAAGCTACAAGAATAATCCTTACTTTTTTCCCCTGTATTCTCATGGAGGACAATCAAGCTTATCTTTTCTGCCAGTTAACAGTTAACATAGACTGTGGAACAACAATACAAGATTTATTTACTGGCAGATTTGAAAGAATAATTAGACATCAACCAACACAGCTGCACAGTCTCAGTATACATAGCATATACAAAAATATTATTTTTCTTTAGAGAATATTTAATGTAAATAGAAGTAAATGCAAGTATGAAAAAAACAGCATAGAGAATAAATTTAAAAACCAAGAACTTACAGGAGAAGTTTCTCTTTCTAAAGCAATATTCCTCTGCAGCAAATCTGTTAAAAAATAATTACAACACAATCAGAAAAGCTAAGCAAGAACAAAGCATCACAGTATCCTCTACTTCACCTCTCTGAAAGGATTATGGAGAGCCTGAAACTATATAAACCTTACTTTCAATGTTGGAAATAAGAGACATCCAATCATCTTCTCTTTAACAAATACACAAACAAAGCAAAACAAGCGTATGGATTTCTAAAGCGCATGATAACTGAGAATCACTTTATGACTGAAATACAGCTGATCAAGGGGCTTTCATCTTTGAAATGTATGGTGACTTTTGACATTTCAAATACAGTTCTATCATCTGAATGAATCAGAATTTCATCCATCGGAACCTTAGATGCTGGATCATGGGATGAAGTACAATATGAAGGAAACTATGCTCTAACATGCTTCCAGAGAACTAAAGTTTGCATAATTGTACTAGTGAGACCTGTAGCTGATGGAGTGCACATAAGGCAATTGTCCAATTGCTAGACTGTACTATAACTAACTCTGACAAAGTAGAGCTTTAGCCTTCCATATCACAAAAATGGGGAAAACAATTATGAATGCTGATTAGTGGTCTGGAATTCTGAAAGAATTCCATAATTTCCAATACATAAAGAGAATCTTAAAGAAACTGCTCTATTGAGCATTCTTAAAATCTGATTCATAAAAGCACTGAATTAATATTTTAATTAAAAAAAGCTGCTAAAGCATTCCAAGCAGCTTTACTTTCAGCTGCAGTAAGAACATAAACCTATAATCCAATAAAACCCTCTTTTTTACATACAGTTTTATACAATTTGTAGCTTATTTCTTCAATCTACATGTTTTAGCAACTATTCTTCCACAGTTATACTGCTGAGTTGCACATCCTTCAATTTTTAAAGCAGTGTCAAATGAAGAGCTAGTTCCTACCCACTCAAACAGCAATGATTTGTTTACATTCCAAAGAATCTTGGACTACTAAACTACTGTGTCTGCTGTTCATACTCCTGACAGGACACACATTTGCCTTTTAAACAACTTCCTTTTACGTCCGTTGAGCTGTATGTATATATGTATGCACATATACATATAAGAGAGATTACTGTGGAGGAGAAAAAGAAAAAACTCTCTACCAAGAACTACAAAGCATTATTCTTCAGTCTGTGTCATATCCAACATGATTTACACAACAAATGGATTTTTGTTAAACATTTTACAAGAAACAAGATTATCACAGCTAGTTCAATCTGCACATTTTAAATCTTAAGTACTGTCTGTCTGGGAGACTGAGTGATGGAAAGTGGCACAGTATTACAGGCACTTCAAAGAAACCTCAGAGTACAGAAAAACTGGTTCAAATTTTAAATTTGCTGTCCTGAAGTCCACATTCTTCTAACCCATTCTCAGGTTTACATTTTCTTTCCTGTAAACAGACCATGTCTCTTATCACCCAGGTGAATATACACCACCATGAAACCAGCTATGTGAATCTGACCTACCCTGAGAATAAAAAAGAATTCCAGAGTATTATACCAATGCTTGTATCTCACCTTAGTCCTACTTTCGTCTTCTATTTGGTAAATGGTTATTTTAGTTTGCATGTCTAAACATTGAAAAGTGGACTCAACAGTGTTTCCTTTCATAGCATTTATGCTTTTAGTTGCAACTTTCCATAAGAGGAGATGCATCTTTAACCACCCTGGACAATTATATGCAGCAGTAATGCTGGTATCTCTTGGGATTCATTTTAGTTCTGCTTGTTACTCCAATAACTGAGGATTAACTCCCATCAGGTAGTGTTGTAAACATCTTTGTAATGCATCTGGAGCACAAAATCCATCAGGATGCGCGTAAAGCAGGTATTTGTTTTGCTTTAACAAGAAAGCCAAACAACTGCAACACATAATGTGGTTTGGGGACAAATGGATTCTTGTTTTCCTTTGGTCCTACTTAAGATTAGTTTAATACATGGAAAAGGAATTACTGAGTTGACTAATTGAGATTTCTAGCTATATGATTACCTATAACTGCTCTTCAAATTTGAGTGGATGGCCACAAATATTTTAAACTTCTGGAAAGCAAAAAAGAAAAAAAATCCCAAAGCTTTCTGTAAAGTCTCTGACTTGTCATATAGTACTTACTGTTGTCATATTCTCACAGGGCTTGTCACAAAATCCAAAAAACCAGGATGTTCTAAATTCATAAGGAAGAAAGCTGTTCTTTGGGGAGGGTTCTGTATCTTTCCTGGGCAAATGTTTTTCAGTATTTATTGATTTTAAATAGAATGTCAGCAGTCTACTTTTTTAAAATCCTAAATGCTTTCCACCTTTCTTTCACCATATCATTGGAAGAAAAGTCTGACCCTCCTTCTTTATCACAAACCAAATTCAAAGCCACCTGAACTCCCAGAAACATTTCAAGAAGACTCCTCAAGGCTTTCTTCAATTTCTCTACATGTAGTATACAACAAATCTGCAACCCTCCCATCACAACTAATAGTCTTTTCAGCATGAAAAGTAAGTTGCTATCAGTATAAAAGTCACCTTTTTGCAATTCTTTAGTACGAAGATCCACACATCCCTCTTCACGTCTTGCACTTTCGGGCTGTTGTGACTAAATACAAAATCAAAAGAGACAAGTATAGCAGACATTCAGAAAAGTACGTCTCACTCCCCTCCCTCACGTCATGATGAACATTGTCTTATGATCTACAGAAGTCTTTAAAAGCTTTATTAAGACATCAGTACAAATATTAATAAGGAACACTGTTAGAGCTAAGTCACATTACTGTTCAACAGTGACCTTAGAGTTAACATTAGTACTAGAGATCAGTTTAAAAAAGCAGATCTCAAGAGAAATCTCAGGAAATCAAGGTGCAATGAGAGCTCCAAATACAAACAATATTCTAGAAATGTTCACCTACATAGGGGAAAAAAAAAAGAATCTGCAATGTATAACAAGGTACAATGAACTCTTTTCAACTCGTGTTTTGGGCGGATTGGTTTGCTTGCTTTAAAAAAAAAAAAAAAAGTTGCAGATCAGCTCTGAGTTATTGCTGCATGGATAATGCTGTATGGAGGTAAGTGTATTTAAATCTGATCTGGGCACTGTAAATACAGCTACAGTTCCATATTACTTGGCTGTACTAACTCTAGAACCATGTTATGCTGGTAAACAGTACAGCTGTTTGCAGGTGGAACCCAAGTCTAATCAATAAATCCCACCAGACTGATGTTGACTTGGATTTTCCTGAAGTGCATCCCAGGCACCAAAACTGTGGTTCAGAAATACTCTGCTGGTCTAACAAGGACCTGCTGCCAGAAGCCCTCTGGAGACTCATCCTTTCATAGATGCTTGAGAGTCTCTGAACCATGTTATGCCTCAAAAGTATATTTTTAGAGTCTGGCAAGATAAGAATACATGGGTACACTCTTGTATCTCAGTGAAGAATTAACCCATGTGGAATCCTGGCTACTATGGATCACAGCCCAGACAAACAAACAGACTCAGCTTTGGTCTTACAGAAGCTGTAGTGACCATGAGCCCCAACACCCTGGATTATCCAGGGTGCCCCACTCTTCTGTAACAGCAGATAACGGGGCTGTAGTTATCAGAACAGAACAGCAGCAAGTGTTCCTCAAACACAGAGAATGGCGAGGAATTGATGCAATGAAATGAACAGCAGTGTGTTTATTGCTTTGAAGAACTAAACTAATACCCCCCAGCTGTAAGAGCCAGGGCACGTATGACTGTTTTACAAGCACTATCTCAGGCAACATGCACACAGTACAAACAATTTTTTAAAAAAGCAAACTTGGATGTTGTGGTCACAGAAGGAGCATGGCTGAGGGAGGGAATTAGTTCTAACACAGAAGAACATGGACAGCCCACAATTTAAATGCCAGCTGCCTAGAAAAGTACAGCTGAATAATCTGAAAAATGGCTCCTTCAAAGTTTTGCAGTTTAAATGCCATTTTTGCTGCACAAAAAAATCAAAAGGTACAGTAAGAAACCACAGGAAAATGTATGATAATACAAGAGACAGTATAGTAAAAATTTCCCAAATAACAAATACCTTGTCAGTTCTCAAGTTATTTTCAAATTCTAGTTCTTCTGCCAACTTTGGTAAAGCTGCATTATTGCCTAATGAAATACAAATATGTTAAAATTATCAGGTTACATTATGCTCTGTTTATCTCATGCTACAGTAGAATGCTATTTCTCAGCACCACCTCATGAATACAGCACATGATTTTAAACCCTTCCTGTAGACAATGGAAACAATAGCAAGTCTGTTTGCAGGAAAACAGCTCAATAAAACCCCGAACTGGCATCTGCAAGAACACAAGTACTTCTATGTTTTCCTTAAATACAAAAGGTTTGCAAAGTATGGGCTATCAGAGTTTACCATAGCATGTTTGTGAATTCTGACATTGCCTTTTTTTTTCTTGCTTTTCCTTTAAAAAGAAACTATCAACAGCTTTTTCAGACCAAATAATAAACAGCAAACTACCTCTGCATTCACGAATGAAGAGCTAAGAGTTACTACTAAGGATAATATTTTGCTGTGACAATTAGATTTAAATCCTAGATTTAGAATCCTACATAAGCTCTAGAACCATAACCTCTGAAATCCCCCAATTTCTATAGAGACTGAAAACCCACTGGCTCCTTTTAGCAATTTCAGAAATATCTTAACCCCCCACCCCAGGGGGATTTTCATTCCCCAGGGGAACAGCTGTAGGTTTATAACATCTGAAAAACGGGCCATGGCAGACAGCATCTTCACATGACTTCTACAGCCTTTTTCGAAACCTATTTCAGAAGCCTTTTCCTAAACAAAAAGAAACAGTTATAACATGAAAATTCATTGATGATGCGTGTGAAGCGATTAAACTGTGGTTGCAATCCACAGAAAGAGTACCATTACCCCTGGTACTTAGAGAGGCTACACCAATGGGCAACAAGGATTGAGGTAAGCACTGAGACAGAAATGCTTTACTGTGTGGCAGTTTACACTTTCATGGCTTATCTCTTGTGTAAACACCGAACAACATTTTTTAAGTTTATTAGATCAGCCTCTTTCCCTAACAAATTCATAAGATCTCCAAATCTGCAGAGAGAGCTTTCTCAAGCCAAACATCATTAAAACTAGAGAATAATGCCAATTTTGGAGAAACTGGATCTAAACTCAAGTTATAAAATGGTTTTGAAATAATAGCAAGGACAGACATGAGAAGGAAAGGGCTTTACATGTAAAACTTGATCAGCACTTGATCTTCCTGTGGTAGAAACAGCTTCTTCTAGTATTTTTCTAGAGTTTAATTTCTCCAAAATTTATAATAAAGTAATAATCTTGACTACGGTATCTACAGAACTTATTAATTTTCATAAACTTGTTGCTTCAGCTACTCTAGAGGGTCAAAAAGGAGAAAGGTTGAAAATAGCAGGATGTTCATTACATGGTATTTTAGGAACTAGCAACCATGCAAGTTCATGTCAAATGTTAGCTTCTAGAAAAATGGATCTGGATATACAATATAATATCCTTAATGCTATATGCTAAAATAAGTTTTCTATTTAAAACAGACATTGCTCACTTAAAATACGTGTTTAGGATAACTGATTTCTTTGTGTATTCACAAGACAAAATAAGACAATGAATCTGAACATGACCATTAAATAACCATCCAGAAAAAATCTGCAGTTATGACTACGGATGGTCACTCTTAACTTTCAAAATTGCTACAAAGTTACATTTCTAAAATGAATATACACCTAAATGAAATGTATCCTCTTTCCTAAAAAACCATTTTTGAATTTCACAACACATTGGTAAAAAAACCATCTGTAGCTCCACAATAATTACCTCTTGCAAACCACTTCATATATTAGCTCACTATTTTAAGCTGATGTATTTTAGAAATTTCTTTGCACCCTAATGTTTTCCAACACAACTCAGATAATTGTGCTCAGTTTGTACTCCCTGAATCACATGCTTATTTAAATATTTGTCACCAATTCCTATATACATTATTAATAGCTATTTTGCAAACAACAAAGCAATGAGCCATACTTGAACAATGCAAGTTATTTCTAACTATAATAATGGTAAAATGCATCTACTTATGACAGCTTTTAAATCCCAGAATGTGAAAAAAAAACCCCAAAACCAAAACACCTCACCTGCATTACTTTTTCGCAAAGTAACTTCAATGCCAGTATCATCTATTTTGACCAAGTGCGTTTTATCACCACGGCCACATTGCTCTTCTACATGTAACAAAGGGAGGTCACTTTTTTGCCCTAATTCTGCTTCTACTGTTACTTCACCATGGTTGGTGTCTACAGTCACTTCGTTCGCAGAAACAAAAGAGCAAGCCTGTGCCTTAGACAGAGGAGTCCTTATTTCAGAAAAGTCACTTTCTAAAAGCAAGTTTGAGTTCAATTTACAGTTTACATTCTTTAGAGTTTCACTCTCTACCACTGTTTCTGAAGTCACAGAGGAGAGTTCCGACGTAACCTCCCCATGCAAAGCATTTTCAGCTTGCTCACCATCCTCACGTGCCTCTGAGGAAGGACTCTCAACAGTCTCTGTACTAATCTCCAGGCAAAGGGCTTCATCTACACCCATGAGGTTCACTGAATTTTCATCTGTGATTTCACTGTCCACTGTGGTCTGAGGCACTGCCGACTCTGCACCCACACCACTCTCATGCGTCTCACTCTCCCCACCAATGGCAAGCAAAGAATTCCTTCTAGGAATTCTACAGGCCTCCTCTGGGCCTGTAGTTGATAAGATGCATTCAATCTGGTTAGCAGTATTAAAATTTTCTTCACTTTTGTCTTTTACTTCTGTACTTTCAGCAGCAAGTTGACTTTCCTCTATGACTGTAAAGGTGAAGAGACTATCACATTCTTCCATGGTGCTCAGGGTGATCACTGCCCCCTCCTCCTTATCTCTTTCACTTGAAGCGGCTTGTTGATCTTCATTGTTGGTAGCAACCCGTAGCATAGGAGCTCCACATTCTCCCACAAAAATCATGGAACCTTTGTTTTTCCCATCTTCATCGAAAGCAGCTAGTCCAAACTGTTCATCTACAGTTGCAGTGGTCTCCACAATCTTACATTCCTCTGATGCATTTGGAGAAAGAATGGCATCTTCATCCTCTTCTGCTACAACAAGCTGACTTTCAGCTTGTGGTGCTGCACTGATCAGGACTATCTCACATTCTTCTGTCATGCTTGTAGTGATCATAGCAGCTTCGTATCTTCCTTCTGTTTCTGAAGCAGCAAGTTTGTTTTCATCTTGCATAGCTACACTTGACATAGGAGCTTCAAAACATTCTGCTGTACTTGTAGAGATGATTACTGTTTCATTTTTTGACTCTGTGTCTGACAGGTTTTGAATCGCCTCTTCTGTGACTTCACCTGACACTACGATTACCTGTTCTTCCATAACACTTGTGGAAATCATAGCACACTCATCTTTTTCTTCCTTACCACTAGCAGTTGGATGACTTTCATCATCATCATCTCCTCCCGTACTGGATTCACTAGGCATGGGAACCTCATATATTTCCATATCTACAGAAACCAGAGCATTCTCATTTATTTCTTCTGTTTTCACAGAGGGGAGCTGACCATCATATTCAATAGCTGCACTTGACATAGGAGACTCAAATTCCTCCACAATACTGGTGGAAATCATAGTGCACTCATCTTTCTCCTGCTTACTGCTAAAAGTATGCACACATTCTTTAAGCTCTGTAACAGTACTGGGCATAGGCACCTCTGTGTCTTCAGGGTCTGCTAAGATCATAGAGCTTTCCCCACTTTCATGTGCTGTTGCAATAGCAAGTGGACCTTCTTCAGCATCCACTGCTGAATGTAAGGGAGCATCTTCAACTGTACTAGTAGAGATGATATCACCTTTTACTTTTACTTCTCTGTCACCAGGAATAAGAGAAGTCTCATCTTCCTTTCGAAGTGCACTACTTATAGAGGCATCAAGTTCTCTCCTGTCAAAGGAAGTCATGGCATCCTCGTGTTTGTCTTCAGCACCAAACTGGGCCTTATCTTGCACGGCCATAGCACTCGTCATGGGACCCTCACATTCCTCAGCAACTAAGGGAAGCAAGGTAACTTCATGCTTTGCTCTATGTGCTGCCAAGGCACCCTCATCTGCAGCACCTGCACTGGTTACACTGCTTTCAACAATTCCCTTATCATTTTTACAGTTCGTGCCAGAATTGGCTTCTTTCTCTGCACTTGTCATGCTGTCAACAGTAAGCTTATCTGTATTTGTGCCAGCCACTCCTGACTCAGCTTCCATTTGTTCAGCAACTATGCAGACAATGGAACTTTCACCTTCATCTGCACCTATACAAACTAATGCATTTTCACCTTCCATTCCTGTACAAGTAGAAGCATGCTCATTTTCTTCATTTCCTCTTCCCGTACTGGTCACAATGTCCTCACCCTCTTCATCTTCTTCTTTTGAGCCTGTACTAGTCACAAACCCCTCATCATCACACAGACCTACACTGACTGTAGTGATATTGGCTTCTTCCTTTGCCCTTATACTGTCCATTAGACTTTCACATTTTTCAGCTTCTAAACAAACTGCAAATCCCTCATTGCTGTCTTCTAGCCCTGTGCAGACTACTGAAATTTCGGCATCATCTTCTGGAGTTATGCCTGTGCTGGTCACTGTGCTTTCACCATTTACAGTATCCTCAGACTTGTCACCACTAGTTCCAGTAGTGGCACTGTTGTTTGTGGCCATTGCAATACATGCACCAGTGACAGTGCTTTCTCCTTGGGTATCTGTACCACTCACAGAGCAGATGATGAAGTTATGACCTCTTTCTTCTGCACCTGTGCAAGTCACAGTACCTTCATGTTCTTTCACTTGGCCAGCTGTCACATTGCCCCTAAATTCACCTGAACTGTCACCACTGGTTGATCCTTCACCCGTTTCTGTTCCTGCACTAGTTACAGCTCCATCACTCTCCACTTCACCTAAGCAGGATACAGAACTTTCAAGTTTTCCTGTATCTACACAAGTTGAAGTCTTTCGCTTTTCTTCAGAGCCTGCACTAGTCACAGCATCATCTTTTTCTTCTGCTCCAGCACTATTCACAGTATCTTCAATTTCTACTCCACTTGCATTGACAGAATCCTTATCACTTTCTTCTGCATCAACCATGGTACAGTCACCATTTTCTTCTCCTTCTGTGCTTGTTAAGAAACTTTCACTTTCTGCTAATCCTTCAGTGACTACACTGCCACCACCTTCTTCCGCTGCTGCAACAGTACAGTCACCAGCATCTGCTCCTGTGATGAAACTGCAGCCCTCACTACTTTTTACCCATATGCCTGTTGTAAAACCTTCATCAGCCTCTATGCTTGTGCAGATTTCCGCCACCTCACTTTCCTCTGAGCAAGTGGTTGTAGCATCACTGCCCTTGTCAGAATGGGATCCACCCTCAGTTCTTTCTTCTGTACTAGTTGCCATTGCAGTGCTCTCAATGATCTTTTCTGTGCTAGTTCCTATCATAGTGGCTGGAGTTGTTTGTAGGCTGCTAGGTTTACTACATCCTGCACTGGTACCTACGCCGTTGCTTTCATTTTTGTCTTCCATGCCAACTAGACTATTCCCTTCCTGCTCGTTGGCTGTAACAGAGCCTTTGACAGTTTCCTCAGGAACTCCTTCAGGCACTAACACAGAGGAAGACTGTATCAGATCATCACTATCATGCACCTCATTCTTTTCCACATTATTCATCATTGCACTTCTTTCTCTCTTTGTGGAAGGATCTCTATTCAAGCGCTCTCTTTCTTTTCTTCTAAAGGGAAATTCTTTTCTTGTTACATCTCCACGATCTTTAGTTACATCAGATGTCAAGTTTTCCTCTTTTATTTTCAGCTCCTTGTCCTGAGAGCCTTCTGACTTTGCTGCTTCATTATAATCTTCTTGACTAGGTAACCCAGTTGTACTGTCTTCCATTGCCTCTTCATCAGGTACCTTGTTATCTTTTCCTATGCTGTTTATCATGGTGTTGTCACCATCATCTTTCATGATAGAACTCGGCACTGCACTATCTTGCTCCATGCATACAACCTGTGCTGCATCATTTTTCAAAGTGAAAGTGTCTTTCAATAAAAAAGTCCCACCAGAATTATGGCATTCTTTAGACATACTACCTAAGGAACCTGTAAAATCTGAGATATCCACATCCATGGACTTTGCATCAGCAGCATCTTCTCTGGAAGAATTAATTGCTAAAGGAACATCATCTGAATTAGAATTTATCACAGTTTTTGAATTCTTTGGTCTTCTGCTATCTTTTGAAGCTTGATCTTTACTGGACACATTCCGTAAGATTCTACCACTTGTTTCATGCACAACACTCCTTTTAGAGACCCCTTTTTTACTGGGTCCTTGATCCATGGAAGCTTGTTTGGACAAAGTTTCTAAGGCACCAACTTGTTTATTAGAAATAGCTTCTTGTTCAGTAGTTTTGTCAGCTGCGGGCAGAAATTGCGATTCACGGGTTTCAGGATTTGCCAAACTGTGTTTTATTCCCTTATTTGAAGTAGAGCGAGATACTTTTTCCTTTGCTGCATTCTTGGTATCTGTGGCTTGGACCGAGTTTGGAATGTTTTTTCCTTCCATGTTGGATGTTTCCTGTACTTTTGTTTGTTTCAAATCAAGTTCCATCTGCTCTTCTGCATGACCAGAATCATTATTCATTATTGCCTTTTGAGGGGCTGGAGCCTGGCTGCTTTCAGTTGTGCTGGCTGCTTGCTTTTCCTCCTTAAGTAAATCTTGGTTTGATATACTGCCTTTTCTATTTTCACAGGATACCCTCTTGCTTTGTTTTTTATCCATTGCCACTGTGACATTCAATACTTTTTCATGCCCACTGTCTACTTCTCTAGTATCTTTATCTTCTGATTTAATGCTCTCTTCCTTCTTCTTTATTTCCTTGTTGTTGTGCTTTAAGTTCCTGCTTTTGTGACCTTCAGCAGAAAACCTTCTTTCTAGCTTGGAATTACTTAAATCTTTATCACCTCTATATTTTTCTTTTACAGATCCCTTTTCTCCAGAATGTAACTTAACTCTGTGACTTAAGTCTTTTTGTGATCCCTGAGTTGACTGTGTGCCACTCACAAGCTCAGACTCAGCACCACTCTCCTCAAAACCTTTGTCTTCACTCTTGGATTTGTGTTGTTTATCTGAATCACTGTCTTCCAGGTTTTTATCTTTGTCTACTTTCTGTCCAGTCTCTTGTTTTGTTACATTTTCCTGTAATTCTGTTTCAGATACTTTGACCTGTTTACTATGACTCTTTGACTTGGACTTTAACAAAATCTTATCTTCTACAAGGCTCTTAGATCTTCGTCTATCTTTAGGAACACCATCTTCATGTTTTACATTATAATCAGAGTTAGTTGATTCTATTTCATGTTTATCTTCTGAGTAGCTTTCACTCCTTCTGTGTGATGCAGAAGCAGGTTGCTTTGAGGCACTTAGGGAATCCTTTTGTGGTTTAGAATCACTCAGGGACCTTTTGGTTTTGCATTCTGCTCTTGATTTTTCTGTTGAGAGATGTCTGTCTTTTTTATTTTCTTTCCGCAGCAATTCTTCAGCTTTTAGGGTTGATTCAGAAGTGGTTTTCCCATCTTTTCCTGTTACTGATATTTTCCGTTCACTTCGGTGTTTACTTTTCCTTTCAGATTTGTCATCTGAGGAAACCTTTACTTGTTGATTATGTTTCTGGCCACCATCCTCTCCTTTCAAACTTCTCTCAGATGAGTGGAGTTCAACATCTTCATTTGATTTATGGATACCATCTCCTTTATGTTTGTGCTTTAAGGAAGGTTTATCTTCTAAAGCAGTTCTTTCCTTTTCATTTTTATCTCTGTAAGACTTGGCTTCTTTTTTGGCAGCATTTCTTGTATGTTGAATTTCTGTGTCAGTATCTTTTTTGGGGTGTTTTTCATTTTTAGATATGGATTTCTGCTTCTGTGGTTCTTCGGCATTGACTTCTGCTCTATCCGATTGTCTTTTTGGATCCCTTGTTTCACTGTCCTGCTGGACTCCTTCGGCCTGAAGAGAAGCTGAGGGTTTTCTTCTATGTTCTTTTTCTGCTTTAGAATCACTTTTGCTTTCCTCAGTTGAATGCCCCCACTCTGAAAGTCTTCTAAGTTGTTTAGGGGTTTCACTTTTCCCATGATTATGCTTCGATTCTTTGGAAGAATTTTTTTCACAATTCTACAAAAGAGATTTTTTTATATATATAAGTAAATGTTATACAGTTCCCTCACTATGTGACCAAACAGAATTGTTAAGGACAAACTCTCCATAAAAATAGTACACCAGAGGATACACTTAACAATGTAATAAAAAAATCACCTAAAATATAGTTGGTAAAAAAATGAAACTTGCCATTTTCATTTCAACTATCTGCCATTGTGGAAAAATCCAAAGGAAGAGAAGTTAACCTTAAGCAGACTGTCTGAACTTTTCTTTATGAGATGACTTTTCTTTCTAAAATGATTTAAACAGATTTTTGAATGGACAATCACAATTTCAAGTACTCCATAAGTTACTTTAAACAGCCATTATGCTGTCTGTTAAAACAAAACCATAACTAAAAAAAAAACAAAAACTGAACACACCAAAACCTAAAAAAGATAAATCCAGACTTCCATTTGAACTTCCAACTGCTACCTTTTTTATTTAAATAATATTGTTGATAAAAATTCTTTTTCTTTTAGCATTTGGACCACATTCAGTTTTCCTTTAACTTTCCAATGAAAAGTTTAAACAGATGAAGCTCCCGCTCTTTTTTAAAACCCAATCTACTTTACAGATTAGGGCTTAAAACTCATTGTGTGTTCCACTACAACATGCATCAGCACTGAATCACACACCATGTATTTCAGTGGCTATTGGAATTCAGAAAGCACTACTACAGCAATGTCAGACCACTACTACAACTGAAAGAACTGTCAGGGAAAAACTAGTTCATGAGAACGAATGCACTTATATGCATTTCAATGTGGACATATGAAAAAGTACTATTAGACTTTAAAAGGAAGACCATAAAGTTTGTATTTGAGAGACACATACCTCATTTGTCTTTTGCACTTCTTTAGAATCTTCTTCAGAGGGCTCATGTTTCTTTCTGCAGCCATCTTCAGCATGCCTGAAACAGGTGTTTGGACAATTTAACAAAGAAAATCTGCTATCAGCCTAACATTACTTTATAAACTTTCTGCTTTCAAAGTTGAAGGAGAGAGAGATATGCCTACTAAAAATACGGAAACAGAACTTGATCACCCAACTTCTGACTAACCAATTTGCCCAGGCTCTTCTCTCTTGTAAAATTATATGTATCAATTTACAAAATATTCTCTGGATATCAGTGCTTTAAAGCAGTGTGAGCATGACAATATTAGTACTGCAGTTGTCCCTGTAAACCGGGTAAGAGCTCTCCTTACCCCATATATACCTGCACGTAGAAAGTTATGTACACAGGTACATATCTACATAAAACATCAGTTTCAAGCTGAAGCCAAGTTGACTTACATATCAGATGCACAAGCATGTAAAAGCTCTTTAATCTCATACCTTTATTACCATTCTATGTATGAAAAGCCAATAAAGACTTCTACTGCAGTCTGAGCTGCAATATATTTAAGCAGCTATAATTTGATTTTCTGCCTGAACTTCATGCTTATTTGTAACAAAATTATGTGAATATTCTAATAGAAAACTGTTAAAGTCAATAAGGCTAAGTACAAAGTTGAAAAGAACCTTTGCAATCTGCAAAAATGAATATTCAAAACCTTAATTCCTTTTGAGAAAATACGTAAATACCTTGAATCTCTTTTTCTTTTTCTGCTCAAAGCCACTTTTTTTTCTAAGAATTTCTGTTCTTTAAGCACATCCTTAATGCTGGTACCAGTAGCTTTTGACTCCAGACTTTTCGATGAAGGTTCTTCTAAGTGCAAGCTGCTTTTTGCTAAAATAATACACAAATGGTGAAATACATATGCATGTCATTATATTACTGTTTCAGCTATAAACATGACTGAAAGCAGTACAGACAGTACTAATGTTGCGGAACATACTAGTGTCTATAGATACTCACTGAGTTTAAGCAGTGTAATGATATATGAAAAAGTGGAGATGAAATTTCATATTAATAATTTGCTTTTATACATTTTTCTTTTATATCACTGTTGAAACACTGGGTTATTAAGGAAAGGAAATGACTACAGACCTATGACCTTTATTAAAAGCTGAAAGTTTCCTTTCTAGAGAGTAAGTTAGAGGAGAGTGGTGGGGGCTATTCATAGCTTTACTTCTCATACCTTTAGCATTCTGATTTCCAGTTTTTAGGGATTTTGTTTTTTCTGCAGCCTTCTGTTTGCGTTTTTCTTCAAGTCTCTCTCTGTTAATTTGCCTTCTTAGGAGTCTCTCTTCTTTTTCTTTGGCCTAGAGATACAAAACCAAAGAAAAACAATAATTATCATTAGATCAAAGAGCATTCTTTGATTACAAATGTAAGTCTAAAACCCATAGAAAACAGAGCATGGTAGCCTGTGATGTGAAATTAGCTGAGTTCCAGAGTTTCACTGCTGCTTAACACTGCAGACTGAAGCTATGAGACCTTCTCAAAGAACATATTATTTTTAATTACATATATATAAAGTACTAATATATAATATACACATAGTATATATATACCAAGTATATATTATATATACACAACTATAAAAATATTATATAGTGCTATATTTACCTGGCCAAAGGGGAAAATCTAAAAGAACTGCTGCTCCCTCTTCTGCATGTTGGTCCTTCTTCTGCAGAACAGAGGGCACATGCTTAAATCTCCTTCCATTGTCAGTGGCTGGAGACTTGCTGCAAACTACTGATTTCATGGACAGCAAGAACTAAATTTTTAAAGAGTTGGTGTGATGAAGTAGCCTGCAGTACTCAACACAAGCCTGACCTACTCAACATCCCACTGAAGGCAGAGTACAGGTAGATATGGGTTACTTTGTACACCCACATTGTCATTATATGTGTTAAATCCACTGAAGACAGTACAGATTTTTCAGAAGTGCAGCAGTTCGTAGTCTCCCCATCAAAACATTTACTTGAGAAAGAATTCACCTATTGCTGTGATTTTGTGAAGACACTGCATGTAATTAGTAAATCCTCTGTCAACATCAAAAGACTGTTTATTTTGGAGGAGGGGAAAGACATAGAAAAGTGTGTCATTACTTCCACCACCAGAAGCCTTCAAACTATAACCAGCAGAGTAGAGCACTGTGCTGCAGAGCAGATCGTGCCTTACTGATACACACCTGATGAAAGGGCAGTTGTAACAAAAGGGGAAAAAAATCTGAAGGGAGAAGGAACAGAAGACTCCACAACTGCCCCTCACAAACCAGTGCCAAATCAGAAGTGGAATTTCTGCTCTAAAAAGAGCAGTACCAAACCACACACTTACAATGGACTGACGGAACTGTTCCACAGTTCGTTCATCATCAGAGTCACTGAAGTATTTGGAGTACAGGAAAGGCTTGTGAACGTACGCGCTGCGAACAGGCTTGGCTTTCCCATCGCTCAGCTCGTTAGCGTGAGGCTTCGTTTTACTTTGACTCTTTTTGTCCTCTTCATCTAAAGAAAGGTCAGCGAGGGCAGAGATATATTGATAAATTAGGGCAGTGCTTTCAACACAACTTTTGAGGAGGCAAAGCTACTCAAAATGTATTAACAGCTATTTTCTCTAAAAACATAAACATAAAAAATAAACCCTTTTACCATGAAAATATCACTAGATTATGGAAAAAATGAAGGCTGCATTCATGTGTTTGTGTACATCATGGAGCCAAAAATTTGCAAGACACAAACCCCATGATAAACTGGGATAGAACAACTGGGCTTGTAATGTCATTGCCCTTTTACATACAACATTGTGTAGTTAACTATGCATAAGATGTCAGAATGTAACTACTGCAATGTATTAAATTGTGCTTCTCTCCACACAAAAAAACCTGTACAGTACCTGAATACCTAAAAACTACATAGGTTTACTGAAATACATAAACAAAACACACTGTTGTTTACACTCATGTAAGTATTAATCAAGTATAAATAAATAAATTTACTTCCGTTTTATCAGGATTATTAGAAATAGTGCAAAACCACTTGTGCTGCATACTGTACAGACTATTTCTATTCCAAGAACATACTTAAGGCTTGCTTTCTTTTCACAAATATTCAGTCATAACTGAACAAAATCTGTCATGTTTTGAGGTAAGAGCAAAGGCAGAGAATATGCAAGTAATTCAATGCCTCTAAATAATACTCTTAGAGTAGAAAAGTTAAGCTGTGAGCATAGTAGAGAGAACTCAGGTTCTAAGGCACTCTGCATTATGAAGTGGAAAGTCTTACTAACTGCAGAGGTCACATCTGCAGAAATCAGAGTCTGAGTCTGTACTGGACAGGGGGAACACAAAAAGGTAACCCAGTCAGTGAAATGATTTGGTGTTTGTGAATTTAAGGCTCGAGCCAGTCCTGTTCCTTCTACTGCGGCCAAGTAGAATTTGGACATTCCTGCAATCCTAAAGCTCTAAAACCAACCTGATCTGCAAAGCCAGCTACAACCACTACCCTAAGGTCACAAAGCACTCCTACGTTACACCAAGTTCATGGCATCACAGAGGGAAAAAAGACCCAGAGAGACTGACATATTCACCATTAAGTGCTTTTGTCATCTATGGAATACTGCAGCATAAATAAGATTTACAATGTTTAGAATATACCAAACTATTAGAAAATATTCAAAAAGTAAATGCATTACTTGTCTTTTTCAATTGCACACACACTATCCAGTCCACAGCCAAATTCTTTCTCATATGTGAGTACAATAAAACATACTGCAAACCCTCACATTTATGATACAATGCACTCAACAAAAGCATTACATACTCCTTCTTGCTAATTAACAATCCAATTATTTTACCACCTGATATGATCTCCCCCTCTTCAGTACTGTCAGAAATTACAGGCTCCTCTTCACTCTCTTCTTCAAAGGAAGAAAGGTCACTGGTATGGACAGAGCTGACTGTGATGTCACTGAGTACATCCATATCTGAATCTATGAATGAATTTTCTTGCAAAGAAAAAAAATAGAAAAAAAGAGCTGTAATGCAGCACATCGTGTTTGTGAAACTTTTTATACCGAAACAGCAATTTTATCACCGAGAACAAAATTATTTTAAGAACTAGAAATAAGAAAACAAAATTTTAACACCTTAATGAAATGTTATTAGGGTAACTCTGGTGTACTCAAAACAAAAATCACACAGGTCAACTTTAAACTTTAAAATGAAGACTGGAATTGTTCAAACAACTTGCCAGATTAAGGCAGATGATCGATCACTTGACGAATCAAAGCTCATCTGATTTCTAATTTGGGTACCTCAGTTAAGAGATATGGACAAGCCTAAAAGTGGCTAGCAAGACAAATTTATCAGAAAACTTACACTCCAAATATACTTCTGATTCAACACCTGAATACATTTAAAAAACCCACCTCATATTCATATTTTGAGGAAGAGCATTGCCCACACCATACCTTCTTTAGTTTCTTTCGTGCTTTCAGTTGTTTTATGTTTATTGTTATTTTTTTCTGGAACTAACTGTTTCCCTGGTTCCAATTCTTTTGCTTGCTTTTCTTCTTTTGACCTTGTAGTATCATCACTTTTCTTTGAATGGTCAGACTTCTTGTCAAGTTTTTCCTTCTTTTCTTTTCTCCTTTCACTGCTGTCTGGTTTCTTGTCACATTTATCCATTAATTTACTCTTTTGATCTTCACTTTCCTGTTGAATATCTTTACTTGTAGAAGTCAAAACATTAGTATCCTTTGTTAAATTTTTTATTTCTTCACTTTGGCAGGGAAGCTCATTTAAATCTTCACACTTTGCAAGCGTTTCAGCCCCTTCTCCTGAAACGTCACAAATTGCTTTCTCTCTGTCTGGCAAGTCCTCCACGTTTTTCTCTTTATCAGTGCTACTATCCACACTCTGCTGAGATGAGAGTTTTTTTGCAAGTTTGTCATTGTTCTTGGAATTTGAGGTCTCTGTTGAAGCCCTGGCAGCACTTGCTTCTTGGTTAAGAGAAGTTATTGTTTCCAAAATGGACATTGCATCACTAGCTACATTAGCACTAGGAGCTGTAGCAGAGACACCTTGAACAGTAAGAAAGAACAGAGTTTTAGTTCACCCTGGTTTATGTAATTCTGTTCAAACAGAATGTTAAACAAATGCAAAGAAACAGAATACTGTCTATAAAATATGCATAGTTAACTATTTGACTAATTTTGCATTGAGAGATTTTGGTTAAAAAAAAAAAAAAAAAGACCAACCAGACAAAAAACCTCCTCGAAGCTGCATTCCTGAAGCAATTATCATGAGATTGCCAGGGATTCATTCTGCTCTGTGACATACCTCTGTTCCTGAGCTCCACAAGGGAATGTGGGGATTGTCAATGGGAAGGGTGTTCTGAACGCAATCCTTGTTCACCTTTACCAGGATATATTTTATATATATATGCATATAAAGAATATATACATACATTCTCTCTCTGTATATATGCATACATACACACATTGCAGCAGACAGTCTGCCTCTCACACATCTAGTGTCTCCATGAAAGTCACGGGAAATGGACTCAGCATATTGATTATATAACAACAGGACTATCAGATATACCTTACCACTTTTCCATTCTCTTAGAACCAACTCTGAAGATGGATGAGAAAGGGTTAAGTTGACTAGCACTAAGAGTTGCAGCTGGCTTGTTAACCCACTTTAAAGGAAGTGGGCCTCACAGGAAAAAAGTCTAGATTTAAATAAAGAGTCTGGTTACAAACAGATGGATGCTGTGGAATATCTCAGGATGTGAAAGAACGGACAGTTACCTGTAGGAGTGTTTAGATGTTGATATAGGCAACATAAATAAAAACCTGAAAAAAAGTGTTGTGTTGATAAACAAACTAAAGATTGGCTGACTTACAGCACAACTTAGGCTCTAAGGAGAGGACCTTAGCCATTGAAACTTTAGGGCACACAGCAACTGCACTAAGTCTTAGGTAATTTTTTTCCAATCTAACAGTGGATAGAAAAATTGAATCATTCTTCTCTTATCTATGTTCAAGGACAAAACCCTCAGACCAACTTTTCTCCCTACAGGAAACTGATTCCTCACAATCTTAAGCAGAAGTGACATGATTGTAGCGGGGTGACACCTCTTCTGCTTTCTACCTTTATACATACAGTAACAGACCAGTGTTATGGTACTGCCTGGAGCTCAGCTTGCTAATACTGATGCTAACAATGTTATGCCAACAGCAAACCTAGAGTCAATGTTTCTGCTCTCTTAAAACCCACTTTTGTTAACAGACTGCTGAGAGAAATGGTAGAATACCTTGTACTGTAACAGAAGCATCTGCTTTCTCCTCACTCGGAGTTGTACTGGGCCCTGCCTCGTCTTTGTGATTCAATGTGGCTAAAAATTCATGGACAGCTTTTTCCACCTGAGGTCTGAATGTGTGGTTGATCTTTGGGTCCACAACCTGAGAAATAATTCTGTCAATTCCAGATTCCAACATTCCAGACCTGGAACAAAGTTACAGGAATTAGTAAGAAAAATTACATTTCAATAACCTATTAATGAAGTATGACCACTTAGATGTGACATAAACACTTGTAAGAAACTCCACAGAAGCATTAATGTTTTCTGAGCGTCACTGGATTTAGCCTGTGCCCTATCCATAAGAAAAAAGGTGCTAGAGAAACAAAACAAGCCAAGGACATGGAATTAACACAGCAAAGAGCCTGCTGTTGCATTATTACTGCTTATACCTACACATGTTATTTAACTGCAAAAGCCACTTGTGAAAAAAATTAAGAAGAAACCCAATATGATCAATTCCTACAGCATAAAAGAGATGAATTTTAGAAGGCATGAGGGACAAACAGCTACTAGACTACTCAATGCCACCCTAAGCTACTTTCTGCCCACTAGTGCTCAGCAAGATCTGCAGCTTAACAAAACACCCTTAATCTTCAGTAAAATAAAATAAATGGCAATAGAACGGTTTATATTTGTATCAATGTCTTTAGACCCCCGTAATCTTTTGTGGGACATATGCTGTCTCTTGTCCTCACTGCTTCTTTAACAACACACAACATCCACTGCCCTTCCTACAAACCAAACGGCTCCTCAGTACAAGTTATCGATGGTACCACCACAGCATAACTGAGTAAGTTTGTTCCTATATCCCTGGTTTGATCCAATTCAATGACAAACTCACAGTACTTTGAAGAAGTTTCCTAATGTTTCTCATGACTTAAGATTTGAGAAGAAAAACTGCAGGAACCTTCATGAAATAATTTAGCATCAGGTAAGTGTCTGACATCATTTTAACATAACGCTAATTCTTAAAAGCCTCTTCTTTGTCCAGCTAGATTTACATCCAGGTTTTGTGACTTTAGCCTTGTACTCTGCACAGCTTAGTTTGTCAAATACATTTAATTTTCCTTAGCTCTAAACATGATAGGTGCAGTTTTATTATTACCTCCCTTAGAAGAAAAAGTAAAGGTACACTTCAGCTAGGGGGTTACATCTCAAGTTAAAATCAAGGTTTCCACTCCGGTAGCATATTGGATCAGATAAAAAAATATTTGCCGTCTAATTCTGACTAACGTTGATGGCAAGTTATTATCTGAAGTAATACCGCATTTTAAAGGTTACAAAAACCAAAATAATGAAACAGCTTCTTCAGCAGTTTCTTTGAAGAAAGTAGACACTTCACATTGACCCAGAGTCTCCATCACCTATCATGGTACAGGAGCACGTTCAGAGAAACCCCATGGCTGTCACTTACTTGAGAACCTGCTGCCTAATGTTATTTCTCAGCTGGTTCTTGTTGAGATGAGGACTCCAGGTATGAGTCGCCAAATGATTGGAAACAAAGTTGTCAACGCGCTGTCTCAGATTCTGGTAGGCAGGCTAGAAAGCAACAGCAGAGAGATTGGGCTGCAGGGGTTGGATAAGCGGCTGGTTATCCCCCCAGAGCCTGGTCTGGCACCGTCGGAGTCCCCCGGTTCCCCGAAGGCGCCGCCGCTGCCACCCTGGCGGCGATGGCACCGCGTTAGACGCGGTATCTATCGCGGACACCGTGCCGAGCCGGCCGTGTGTGCGCCCTGCGCGTCCCGCCGAGCGCGGCCGCTCCGGCTGTGTCCCGGCCTGGCCCGGCCCCGACCTGCCCGAGCCCGGGGCGCCGGGACCCCCCCCGAGACGCCGGTGCCGCCCGCCCGCACCTTGGTGTCCACGTCGGCCAGGCAGTCGCGGCGGAACTGGTCGAAGAGCCCCTGGCTCTTGAGGTGGTTCACGATCATGGAGACCAGCTCGGGTTCGGCCGCGCCGCCCCCCGCGCCGGCCCCGGCCCCCGGCAGCGGCGGCTGCTGCTGAGGGGG
>VYXB01006763.1:241326-328599 GCA_013397135.1 Pachyramphus minor
CCCTTCCTGCGCCCGCCGCCATCGCGGTGCGGGCGGTGCCGCGCGCTTCCTCCCGCGGGCGGGGGCGGGGCCGGGGCGGTGCGCGGGACGAACTTCTTGAGGAGCCCTGGGAGCCGCCGGTGCTGCGTCCCGAGGGGCGCGGGATGCGCGACTTAGCGGTCCCTCATCTGCCCCTGGGCGAGGCGGGCGGTGGAATTCTGTGACATTTAAAATGCTTGAGTTTAAACATGCGGCCTTTACGTGTCCGTGCATTCTCGCGGTTTTTTTTTGTGATACACATTTTAAGGCCGTCTCCCGCTTGCTAGTTACTGTTTTATTTTGTTTTGTTTCGCTTGTTTTGTTTTGTGGGGTTTTTTTGTTTGTTTTTTATTTCTTTTGTGTATGTCTCAGTGTTACAGTCATAACTGTCCAATGTGCTGAGATGGAAGATTCAGATTAGATATTAGAAAAAATTTTTTCACTGTTAGAGTGGTCAGGCATTCGAATGAGTTGCCCAGGGAGGTGGTGAGGTCACCACCATTCCTGGAGGTGTTTAAGGGGTGTCTGGGTCTGGCACTGGGTGATGTGGCTTTAGTGGTTACGGTGATAGTGCTGGTTGATGGTTGGACTTGATCTTAAACGTCTCTTCCAAGCTTGATGTTTCTATGATTCTATGTACTACCCTGAGGTTGTCACTCTGAGTATCTGCTGTTTTCATCATCTTTGAAGTTGAATTCAGTGCAGACTGTATTTTGGTAATTCTCTTTATGACTAAAACAGGACCCCAGAGGCAGGAAGCAAAATCTGGAAATAGAGAAATTTCATTATAGCTGGAACAGTAGCTGCGGGATAGTGTCTGTCCTACTGCTGGTTTGGCTCTCCAGGCTCTTCTTGACTACATCTTAAATCTCTTGCCTAGAGAATCTCTTGCCTCTTAGATTCTTCTTGCCTTTAAATTCTTCTTACCTGAACTCCTGTCCTAATCAGGATGGGTAAGGATGAAAGGAAATTAAAAAATGTACTTAAAAATAGAAAAAATGACTGGACTTGGCTGTAATAGTATTTTGGTTGTACAAATTTTGTGAATATCTTGTCCAGATACAAAGTTAAGAATTGCACTTTTTGGTATTTATTAAAAATCAATTTGATAGTAAAGGCAAGCATGCCAGGATTGTCATTGCAGACTTAAATGCAGGTTAGAAGTGTAAATCTTGCTGCTAGTTTTCCTCCTGTAAACTAAGTATTCCTAGACTGTTCAGAGCTCCACAGAAGAAAAAAATCAGAGGTATTTTAAAAGTATTGCAAGTTTTTAATTTCTGGATTTAAAATTTTAAAATCAGTGTTTTAAAACAATCTGGCCTCTATTTGTGTAGTTTCATATTTTCTACATGGACATCTAGAAGGAGTAAAGCACCAAAGGTTAAAAAGAGTGGGGAATCTGCAGCCTGGAGCCTGGTACGACTCCTACTGGTACATGCTAATGTGCTATCTACTGACTCTTGTTGCATTCCTTCTCAAAAAAGACAGTTTCTTCACTGCTGACTAAAGATCATATAGCAGTAAAAAGAAAGGGCAGAAGTGAAGAGTGTCATTTTAGTAAATGCATCTCTTAATTTCAGGCTGTACTTTCATCATTTTGTGTTAGGCAAAGGCATTTTGGTCCCTCTCCCTCAATGAGAGGTGGTGCAGAAGATGTGAAAAAAAAATATTATTCTTTATTTTAACAGCACAAGCAAGATCCCTGACTTGCAGAAGGATGTACCATTCACACACAAGGTATCACAGACAACCTGGAGTAGCTGTGGCCTTTGTCTCTGACTATGTCAGTGAATGCCCTCTGAGGGATACATATGAGGGAGCAGAAATCCATTAATGAGATTTGGGAATTTAAAGGTTATCAGTGGTCTGAAACTATTGCAATGAGCAGTCCATACAGAAATTGATTCAACAGCTGAATGTAAAAAATAGTTCTGTGCTCTGAATTATGTCCCATCCCGTGTTCTGGAGTGTTGCAGGCTTATGGGATATCTTATTTATCAAAGGAAATATCTTCATCCTAAGTGCTGACTGAAAATGGCTTTTTTTTTTTTTGTGTCCAGCTGTACCTTGTCCTACAGGAAGATGTTGCAAAGGAAACTAGAAGGTTCCTGAAAATAAATGAACAGGCATTTGAATTAAGCAGAAATCAGCCCTTTGTTGTTGATTTATTTTAAGGATGCTGAGATATGATTACATGAAGTCTTGTAAATAAAAAGTATTTATTGGTTGCACTATAGTGTAGCTATACCAAGAATTATGAATGTGTTGTTATTACTGTTGTTTGATGTAGTCACTTAGAGATGCCTGATATCCAGTGCTAGTAAAAAATGTTTTTATTTGTGAGATAGCAGATTGAAAAAGACTCGATAGATAATTTATGGAAATGGTTAGGAGTGAATATAAAGGACTTGAGGTTTTTTCAGTAGTTTGTCATTCTGAGTTGAGTACTCTCCTTCTTTACTTTCACAGCCCCAGATAATTTTCCTAAATTTTTACATGCTTCATAAATTCCCTTATGCTTGGAAAATTTCTTTTCCTGACAGATTCAAGAGTACCTCTCATTTTGCTTTTTTCATATTCACTTTGTTCCTGAATTTTCAGTTATATAAACAGTTGAATTACATATAGGTTCTGTTTGGCTTATGTCTCACACTGCAGATTTTCTGGACATGGAGTTTTCCTTTTTTTTTAAAGTAACTTGGAGTATTTCTGGTGTTAAAATCTGCGATCCCTAGTCTTAGTATGAGAATCTTCATTTTTATACACTGGGTTCTGACTGCAGTGCATCTTTTAGTGAAATGTTTTTGTTTTTAAAAGTCATGTTACTGTTATTTATTTTTTTATATACTACAACCTGTAGCCCCTGCTCTGCATATTTACAAACTGGTGATGACTACAGTTGCTTTTGCATTCTCTTTTAGGAGATAGTTTCATTTTAAAATATTTTTTACATATATTTAATGTGAGAATTCTCAGCAAGTTTCTTAATATCATCTTACTTAATAAGGTAGATAACAGATATTTCTGAGTTCCAGCTGCAGTTCCTAAATTTCAGGCAACATTTAAATTGCTGAAGAAATACTAAGAGATGAGACAGAAAAAGGCAGATGTGTATGATATTGTGGGAACAAAAAGTTTTCATGGCTGCAAGAGGAGACTGGACAAGTACACAGGGAAAGTGCTTGTGGCCCAGAATGTTCCTTCACTGTGTGCTGCCAGGGGCTGGGAGGGTATTTTGTTCTCTTCCTAGCTCTAGGCTTGCGTTTGGTCTCCCCGAATCCGACACTGGACTGTAAGGCTGGGCAGAATCATTTCAGCCATTGCTGTCATGGCAGCTGAGCCACACACCTTGTGATTGCAGATTAACATCTGGGGAGTGGATGTTGTGTGTGGGGTTTTTTGTTTGTTTTTTTTTTTTTTTTCCCAGTGAAGCACTTTCTTTGTGCAATTTTTTCCTTAAAAACTTTGCTCATGCTATGTACGCTGATAATGAATCTAAATTTATGAAGTATCTGAAACCCAGGTGATGGCTGGATTAAGAAAGTAAAAACCTTTGCATAGGAGTCAAGTACCAATCTGAACAAGTTCAGTTTTGATAGGAGGTGACCCTCGTCTGTGATGAACTCTGTGGCAAAATTGTGTGCTCTCAGAAGGTAAAGGGTTGCTGCCAATCTTGAGCTTACAAGGAGACATTCCTCTTAAACCACTATAGTCTTTTACAGAGGAGGATACACAGAAAGGGAAGCTATTTAGGAACAATTTGAGTTTCCTAGGAAAAACAAAGACTTTTTACCAGGAATGATTGAAACACCTGAGCAGACTCTTGGATAGTAAAAGCCCTAAAGCTGCCCAACACCAGCAAGAGATCTGTCCCAGAAGAATTACTCACTTTTTTCTCTACATATGTGGTAACATATCTGTGCCTTGCACCATCTGTGTTGCTGCTGTTGCTTCATTCTCTGAGGTTTATTTTCTTTTAGTGTGTAGCTTGTTGGTATGTTATTATGGCACAATAAACCCCAGAACTGTGGATGATGAATTGATTTGTCATATAAATGTGCATCTTCTGATGCATATTTCACATTTGCTTCTCCCTGTGCATAAATAGGATACTTTTATGATCATCTCTAGTTAGAGAAAGCCTCAGATTTTCTGATGCTTGCTGTTATGGGATTTTTTCCAAAAGAGGCAAAATATTATGCCTAGGAGCAGCACTAGTAATCACAGTCCAGTCCACTCTGTTTTGGAACAGCAGAGAAATGGTGCCAGCATTGCTGAGGTTTTATGCTTCATCAGTAACAGCATATCTGGCTTCAGCTGAGCTGCAGCATGACTCAAATGTAGCCAAGACATGGACTATACCTTCAGCTGTGATCAGAGTGATGTCCATATCCTTACATGGGAATAGTCATGGTAGATTAAATGTTCTTGGACTTCCATGAATATGATTTTGTCATCCTTTTTTCTTGTATGTAAATAAGAACATTTTGGTAAACTGTTGTTTAATAAAGCATGCCTGAAAGTGCTCTTTCTGGCTTCACAACCGTGTTTCTTTCCTGGTGTTAATCATGTATTTATTTATTTATTCAAGCACGTATACATGTATATATTTTTTTTAATTTGGCACTGGCAACTAGACCCTGTGTAAATGGTGAAGCTTGGTAGCTTAAGTGAATTATATGTGGAACAGCAACTGTATTTTGATTCAATGAGAGGCTGCCTGTCCTAAGTGTTTTCCACAGGCAAGCCTTTGGCAAGGGCAGAAATGAAAACAGTGACTGGACAACATGTATAAAGTGATGAAAGGCAAGCCGTTGGCTGTCATGACCTTGCACTGACACCTCTAGAACTTTTCGGTCACTTCTAAAGAAAGTGAGCAAAACTAAAACTACTGTGAGATCCTGGTGCTCCCACTGGAGCTGAGCAGGGTGATTGTTGTCAGTGATGCTGAAGTTCAACAGACACAGCGCATGGTGGCTCCTCAAAGTTCCTGGTCAAATAGACTGAAGTGCTCTTTAAAAATATTAAGGTTTCTGTGTTCAGCAGCTAATGCTACTGGTTGTATTTGCTGGGAAGACCGGTTAAAATTTCCAAGTCACATTTCATCAACCCACGTTTTCTAATATTTTTTCATTGATGTGCAGAGAAATGAACTCAACTTTGTTTATCTTAATATGTAAGTTTAACATATAAAAGCACTTAAAGTTACACATGGGAGTGTAACTTTATCCGAAAGGTTAAGATTATTTTTTCCAGTTTCAAAACTTCAGTGTGACACCAAGTTTGCACATAATGCTTTTAAAGTACCTTATTTTGCAAGTACAGCTATGCCCCTTCTCCCTTTTTTTATTTTACGTCTTTGTCAAGGCCAAGAAATTGAGTTCCTGGATTCCCAAGTTCTGCAAGACGATGAGTAGGTCCTGTTTAGTGAATGACATTTGAGAGCAAAAAGAGATTACTGTCACAAATAAATTTGATACACAGAGTTACTTGATTTGATTTTGCTTGTTTGTTTGTTTAGGGTTTTTTGTTGTCAGTGGTTTATTTTTGTTGTAACCTAAAGGAATCTTCAAGAGCAGATGGAGCCTTGACCTGTCTGTGAGCGGAAAGCCCGGCTATGTGTCCACGGCTGTGACTGGTGCGATCCGGTGGTTTGTGCTGTTCCCTTCCATGGTAATGAGAAGGGAGAGGTGCACAACAGCTCTCTTACCTCTTCACAAGCAATCAATGGCTAATTGATGCACTATAGTTGGGATTGTTATTGGCATCTAAGGGACTGGAAATCTAATTCCTGCTAATGTGATTGATGATAGCGTATCTTTTTTTTTTTTTCTTTATTTTTCTCTTTTGAAATGTAGGAGAAATACCACTTTATTTCTTCATGCAGATGAAAAATGTTAGAATGAGTGACTGTGCTCCCCTTAATAGAGTTTTTACTTTGCTGTTTGGTTTTGACTGGAAAATACATGTTCTTGCTATTTGTGTACAGGGAGATAGAGAAAAACTTAATAGAGGCTTGTTCTCCAGAGAGAGCACAAGAGATCATGTGCTCTTTCTACACTCTTTCACTTTTGCCCAAATGTAATTTTAATGGTAAGGTAAAATGGTACAGCTTAAACATGAAAGCAGAGAGAATGGATACACAAAAGCATGACACCTTTTATATCAGCATTCTTTGCTGACTACAGCAAGGTGAAATCAAGGTGGAGGCATTGCTTAAATGGGATGCATGAAGCTTAAAGTAGAGCTGATGGACTGAATTTTGCTTTAATTTATACCTAGGGTAGTTCCATTGAAGTCAGCAGGGGGATGGATCAAAGCAGGACTTTGCTGCTAAATAATAGGGTGCTCAAAATTGCTCATACCATCATTTCTGCAACCTTGGTTGTAATCCTCAAGTAAAAATGAGAATTATTGTATTTAGTGCAAAAATAGTCTTTTCTGTGGAGAATTTTTAAGGCTTGGTTTAGGAAAATAACAAAAAAAAAATCGGGCTTTTGACTTGTTCTTATGTGTTGGAGGTGTCACAGGTTCAGAGGAAAAGGAATGGTGAGTCACCTTTCAACAGCATTCTTTCAGGAGATGTGGGATGGAGGGATGGGAATGAGATGGGTCATTTTGCTTCTGGTGACCTACTTTCCGTGCTTGGTTCCTGGTACCTCTGGGCAATTAAGAGCTCTGTCCAAAGTCATTAGTAAGGTGAGAGGACACGTAGAAAGGGCCGGTGTGAAGGAGTTGGAGGTGAAACACCATCCTGCTGGGTCCAGCTGCAAATCAGAGTGGTGGGTCAGGTGTGGTCAAGGGTGTTCCCCATTCTCAGCCTGCTGCAGATCCCAGTGGATATCCCAGCAGCATGCCTGGTGTCTTTGCCTGTCTCACCATCAAGGGGGCAGAGAGTAGGAGGAGAGTGTTGCCCACCTGAGGCTGGTCCTGCTGTAAATTCAGGTGGTATGCCTGAATGGGAGTTTGGAGATTTACTACCTACCCAGAGGAACACCTCCAAACTTGCACTTCAAGGCCAAGGGCAGCCCTTGGGACGTGTTTTGAAGAATGTGGAAAATGCAGGGGAAAAAATCTTCAGCAGAAATAATAATGATTGCTCAAAATCTTTCCTCCTCACCTATTGATTTGCACAAAGATGATAGGAATTTAATGTCTTTAAGATTTGTGCTTTTCTGCCAGATTTCATTAAAATTGGCCAACCGTTTCAAAAGTTATGGGGTAGGGATTGGAGAAAGACTGACAAATAGTGAAATAATTGTTTCCCGGGGAAAAAAAATAATAGAAGCCTGGATCGACTATGATATATTGTATGTGGAGATAACCAGTTCTGAATCTATTCAGAGACCAGCTGCTTTCTGAATAGGAACTGATATAAGAGTCAGACAAGAGGAAACAATCCCAGACTCACACTGGGGAGAGTGACAAATGCAAGGTTTTCTATTTAATTTGTTTAACTGGAGGAGAATGGAAAGTCAGGGAAAAGTATTAACGGTATTACCAATGCTAAGCCCAAACATTCAAGCATCAAGTAGTAAGAAAGCATTTTTAAAATTTATTCTAGTGAATGTGTATGTGAGTAAGAAATATGAATGTATTGGGGGTTTTAACTTTTCTTTGCTCTTTGCAAGGTTTGAAACCTTCCTGAAATGGAGAAGTTTGGTCCAGCAATGGGATTAGTAAAAACACTAATTTGTGCTTAGCAAGAAGGAGCTACTGAGGCTGTAAAGGCGGGAAGACAACTGCAAGAGCCTTTTTTTCCTGTTTTAAGGGTATGTTGGCTGGAAGGAGGATGGGTGGCTGAAGCACCACTGCTGTCACAGAGCTGTTGGATCCAGATGGTTCAGCTGCAGCCCCTTCTGAGGTTAGGCAAGGACTGCTATGTCTGCTGCCTCTGCTGCAGACATTACATCAGGAATTACAAACCTGTCCTTTTTATATTTTACCCCATGGTCTTTGTTGCTATGTGTTAGTGATCATCACCTGACTGGCTTTATTAATGTCACACAGCTTGTTTTGTAGAAGGAATTCTTAAGAGAGCAGCGTTGCACTTCAGTGGATTTATTTTGTAGTTAGAAATGTCTTAAAGCTGCCTTCTTTTGCTGCAGGCTCTTTTACCCAGCTGTATGGTATGCTTTGCATAAAGGCAGTTCTAATTTCTTTCTCATTATACACTAACTTGAAAGGCATATTCTTCACTTTTATCCATAAGGTGCTGGGAAAATTTTGGGCAATGCCCCTCTGTCTGTATGTTGTGTAACAGCAGATCAGTGGAGGGAAACCTGATCATCCAAAGTACCTGCTTGCTCGAGGTTCTTCAAAGTGTCTTACAATTTAAACTTCAAGAAAAGCAGGGGTAGAAAAGCAATAAAAGGCTTAGTGAATTAAAATACAAACTGAATGCCAATAGCTTTCCTCTTTCTTTCCTCTGCAGCCTAAACTCTGCTTCCTGCTCTGTCCTAAGGACTCCCGAGCAAGAACCCACTCTTTGTCTTTCACAATTGCAGTAATACCTGTGTTTCCAGCTAGTACCAGCAGACGTTTTGGTAGAGGAAGGAAATGCCTCTGCATGCTGCAGGGGGGCAAGGTGGTTTTTGGCTTGCTGAGAACATGTGTGTCAGGTTAGGAGGCGGATACCTGGAATGCCTAGCCTGAGAAAAGAGGACAACTGTTCCTGGACCTCAGACTGCTCTGCTGCCCTCAAGTGACACAAGCAGTGGGATGATTTGCAGTGTTTATCACTGATAACAAAATTTTCCAGTCCTACCAAGGCTGCTGGCATCAAAGGAAATGATCTAAAGTAGTGATGATTTTCTCAGTCTGAATGTTGAGAATAAATGAAAATGTATTTCTTTGACTCTCCATAAGTCTGAATTCCTTTCCCAAGAATGTTTGATTTCTCTTGTGAGAAAACAGTGTGAAATTTTGCAGGTTTGATTGTATCTACTCCTGTCCATTAACCAAAAAAACACCAGCTTCCAACTCTTCCTCCACTGAGCCAGAATGAGTAATCGCCCACACTGGACAAGGATACTTTAATAGTCTTTTCTTTATTTCCCAGGTAAGAAGGAAGGAGACCATGAAGCTGTGCACCGTAGAGAGTGCTAAAAAGGAAAGAAACTTCTCAGGAATGGTGCCTCCAAGTCAGTCTGTTAGAATGTCCCATAGTCTATCTATTCATATGAACAGCACTACGCTCCATATCCTGCCCCATGTGCCTCTCCTGGCATGAGCTTGGAAGGTGTTTTTTTCAACTTCAATTACTGAGTGATTGTTAATATAATTTTTATATAAAAACTAATACAAAGATCTTCCTGGCAATATTTGGAATTTTTTTCTGTGCTTCTGTTTGTCCTTTTGTGCTTGCTTGTTTCAGCCAAATTTGTGATATACTGCCTGCTGAAAAGAGTCTGAAGAGACAAGAGTATAAAAAATATGATGTACACACAGTCCCCATAAACTAAAATCCTATGCAGCATAACAGAACTTTCTTTATGAGCCTGCAATAAAATATGTCCAGACAGGAAGGGAGTCAGGAGAAAGATACATGAACTTTCAGAACTCGATAAAGGCTGGTAATAGTGAAAGTTTGTGAAATTTACCATTCCTGAAAAACATGTCTAGTACTAGGTGGTGCCTTGACTTTTCCTGCCACAGTTCCATTAGTTGTAGTGGTACTGTATGTAAATTAGAGTGGGATTTTACCTTACGTATAGCAGAGGAGGGAAGGACATTTGCCATATGCCAAATTTCTCACTTTGCCCAAGGGACCTATTAAAATAACTTATTAGAGAAGTAACCCAAGCCTCTCGGACAGGTGAAAGTATTTCTAGAATCTCCTGGGATGTATATTATAGGTTACTTGTCTGATATTAAATGAGTCAGAGTAAATAGGGAAGAGGGGGGACCTCCCATATCTGTTTCTTCTATACAGCTATTCTCAAATTCTCTTCCTATCACAAAACAGCAAAGAGAGTCTGCTGTCTAGGAATTTCAATGACCCTTCCTTCCTTACTTACTTCTTTCCTGCCTGCCTGCCTTCCTTCCCTCCCTCTTTTCTCTATCTCCCTCCACTCCATACGATTTTAAACTCCAGTTTAACTGCAGTTAATTGCTTCTCACAGTTACATTCTGTTGAAATACTGCTCTGTGTACTTGTGACACTATTTGAGATGGCTATTTGGACTAGCATATGATCAAGCTAGAAAAATGTAAATAGTGCATTAAATGAACAGGGGTTTTGGATAATTTTAAAATAATAATTTTATGCACTTTTGGATCCTTTTGCTCCTGGGCAGACAAAGGAAACTTAAGTTATGGATACCAGAATTATTCCATGTACTTATCTAGGCTTATTCTTCTATTCTTCAAACCAACTCCCCACAGACACATTTGTATAAACAGAAGCATGCTAATTAAAATTGCCAGGGAGACATGATCTATTTAAAGTCTCAAAGCACAATTTTACTTTTAGCCTTCATATTGTGATAGTGTAAAAGAGCAAAGTTCCTCTTCAAGATTTAAACATAATGAAGTGAAAATTTTCGTTAAGTATGTGATATTTGGCTGCATGCTGCTCTTATCTCTACTAACATGCACCTGATTTTCTTTTCTATCTTGCCTTTGTTCGTTTGTAAATCTCCAGCGGTCTTTCATGTTTTTTAAAGGACTGCAAAACTCATTAAAACTTTCCAGTTGTTTGTTGCCTTGTACTTTCTCATTTAACCCTCTTTTCACAGTTCCTGTAGTTTGACATAAAGTAACAAACTTAAAACAGACCAGGCATACTGATAGTATTTCCAGGTCTATTTATTGTAAATGTTTATTTCTTCTTCCAATATATAGGCTTAGTTCTGTTAATTTGTTTTTGTTTTTTTTTTTTTTCAATCTAATATCTTAATTTCCCAAACAAGGACCATATAATTCTATTTCTTCTGGTCCATAACAATGCTGTCCATTTTTTTTTTTCCCAGGGTGACTATTCTCTTCTAGTTTTTCTCCTTGTGTCTTCTCCAAGATGCTGTGTCAAAATCTTCCACTGGGGACACCTGTGTAACTCAATAGCTATGCATATTTCAACTTAGTTCCTTTGGTCTTCAGTGGAAGAAGCTTTCCAGTGTTTATACAAAGGGGCACGTTCCCTCCTGTAGCCAGAAAACTTAAATTTGTTATTGAGGAAAGTATTCCCACATTCTCTGTGACAAGAGACAGGCAGTAATCCACTGAGTTCATTCAACCTTCCTCAGCCCCAAATTCACCTTCTCAACAAAGTGCTCTGTTTGTGCAGTGGTGTGTGACACAAACATTTTGGCTAGAGTCTCTGAAGCAGACAGAATTCTTAGGTCCTCATCAAAAACATGTATAATAGCCAGTTTGGGATTTGTGTGCTACTTGCTGCAAAATGGCAATTCTGAGACAAACATCAACAGCTTGTTCAGTGGGTGATAAGTCTGTTAGCTGGAGGGGCAGGAGGAAGCAAGAGAGTAGTTGAATGAATGGCCGATATGTAGTTGTACAAAATAAATAACTTTCCTAAAAGTCATGAGCACAAGTTGGCAGTGGGAAACCTGCAGGTTCGGTATATATGCTTGTGTCTGTAGCATAGAAAAGTTCTTTTCACTTTGAGCATTATTGCAGCAACATCTTTTTTTTTTCACAATATATTTTCTGATGATTTGAGAACTCCTGGTTTTGATTAATGTATGGTTTTGATTAGAGTAGACTAGACTAAAATAGAATAGAATATTTCAGTTGGAAGGGACCTACAACAGCTATCTTGTCCAACTGCCTGACCACTGCTGGGCTGAGCAAAAGTTAAAGCATTTTGATAAAGGCATTGTCCTAAGGCCATTTAAACCCTGACACACTTCAGGCATTGACCACCTCTCTGGGAAGCCTGTTCCAGTGTTTGACCACCCTCTCAGTAAAGAAATGCTTCCTAATGCCTAGTCTGAACCTCTCCTGACTCAGCTTTCAACCACTCTGACATGTCCTGTCACTTGATTCCGAGGAGAAGAGATTGACACCTCCTTCTCTACTTCCCCTACTCAGAAATCTGCAGAGAGCAATGAGGTCACCCCTCAGCCTCTTTTTCTCCAAACTGGACCAGCCCAGAGTCCTCATCCACTCCTCACAGATCATTCCTTCCAGCCCTTTCACTGGCTTTGTTGGCCTCCTCTGAAGATCCTTCTTAAATTGTGGGGTCCAGCACAGCACACAGCACTCCAGGTGAGGCCACACCAGCACTGAGAACTGCAGGACAGTCCCCTGTTTTAACCATCTGGTTGTGCTGTGTTTGATGCACCCCAGGATGGTATTTGCCCTCTGGGCTGCCAGGGCTACTGCTGGCTCACACTGAGTCCTTCTTTCAGGGCTGCTCTCCAGCCACACCTCTCCCCACTTATATTTGTATTCTGACTTTGGCATCAAAGCTGACTTGAGAAATTTCAGGAGTCCCTACCAGCTGAGATTGCTCATGCCTACAGCTGCATCCTGGTTTAACCTCCCATCACTTAACTTTTAGCAGCTCTTTAGTGTAGGTCAAATAATTGAACTTAAACAGGTTAAAAAAGTTACCCCCCGCTGCAGAAAAAAAGCCTGGGCCAGTTTATTGAATCATTTTACAGTAGAGGTCTGTACCAAGGAAGGCTGCATTGTGCTGCAGTCGCAGGTCTAGGAGCATAAGGCTGAGTTGTAGGAGAATGGGAAGGACTCCTTAGGACCATTGGGAGTTCGGCATAGTTCCTGCAGCGTGGTCTAACGGAGACATTGGGTGCTGATGGCAAACTGCTAGTCCACACAAGGTCTTTTGGGGCCATACAAATGTAATCTCTCTCCAGATGTGCTCTAACATTTTTTGTGTGGTTTGATTGTGTTCTCAGAAACAGGCAAACTCATATGGCCCTTGGCCAATGTCCAGTGGCCTCTTGCAATTACTTTTGAGCACATCAGGCTGGATTTTCAGCCTGGAAAAATTTGACATTTTGCTTTCAATTCAATCCTGAATGAAAAATGCATTTCCAAAATATGAAAAAAAAAAAAGAAAAAGAGACTATCAAAATTTATATTTTAGATTTTATATTTTTACATATCTCTAGTAGTGTGTGCCATGCATGTTTTCTTGTAATAGACTGTTTTGAAATAGAAAACAAAGCAAGTATTTCCTTGAGTATTTATTTTCTCTTGTTATTATGGAAAGGAATTAGCAGCATAACATAATGATGCCTGGTCCCCCTAGTAAAGTAAGAGACACTGCTTTGATAAAGTCTGATTTCCTCTAGATTTACAGAAGTGATTAACTTTGGTATTTAAGAGCTGTACCTTGAAGCTTCTGTGGTTGAGGCATTTGTAAGGTCCTCATTCTATGTGGATCCTCTGATAGCACACGAGGGGTGACAAGCTGCAGTATCTCTTAACAGCACAAAGTAGGGGCCTCCCTCTCCTCCCTCTTGCCCATTATTCATTGAGAAATGCAGTGCAGTCCAGGACCTGCATTTCCTGGTGCCTATGGCTATTTCAGCTGTGTTTCTGGTGTGGTGAGGAGAATCCACGCTTGTATGAGACAGAGCAGCAACACGCCCCTGACTGCAATCCAAGGCTGCCTCCTTGTCTCCACCAGCCATCTCGTATGGGGCCCTCCTGCCACTGCAAGATTCCATTGATCAGATGTTCCTCTTCACTTGATCAATTGGTAGATGAAAAATTGGACATGAGCCAAACACCACTAGGTGTTTGCAGTCCAGAAAGCCAACCATATCCTGGGCTGCATCAAAAGGCACTGCTGGTGAAGGGACTTGAATACAAGTCCTATGAGGAGAGGCTGAGGGAGTTGGGGTTGTTTAGCCTGGAGAAGAGGAGACTCAGGGGAGACCTCATCACTCTCTACAACTACCTGAGAGGAGGTTGTACCCAGGTGGGGGTCGGTCTCTTCTCCCAGGCAACTATAAGTAAGACAAGAGGGCACGTTCTTAAGCTATGCCAGGGGAGGTTTAGGTTGGATATTAGGAAGAAATTCTTTACAGAGAGGCAATCAGGCAATGGAATGGGCTGCTGCCCAGAGAAGTGGTAGGTTCTCCGTCCCTGGAGGTTTTTAAGATGAGACTGGATGTGGCACTGAGTGTCATGATCTGGTAACCACAGCAGTGTTGGATCAAGGGTTGGACTTGATGATCTCAGAGGTCCTTTCCAACCCAGTTGATTCTATGATTCTATGAAAAGCAGCATGGTCAGCAGGTCGAAGGAGGTGATTCTGCCCCTCACTCTGCTCTCATGAGGCCCCACCTGGACTACGGCATCCAGTTCTGGAGTTCCCAGTACAAGAAAGATATGGACATGTTGGAGAGGTCCGGAGAAGGGCAGTGAAAATGATCAGAGGGCTGGAGCACCTCTCTGATACCGGCAGGCTGAGAGAGCTCTGGTTCAGCCTGGAGAAGAGAAGGCTCTGGGAAGACTGTATAGCAGCCCTTCAATACATAAAAGAAATATAAGAAAGACAAAGAAAGACTTTTTACCAAGACCTGTAGTGACAGGACAAATGGCAGTGGTTTTAAACTGAGAGTAGGTTTGGATTGGACATAAGTAGGAAATTCTTTACAGTGAGGGTGGTGAGACACTGGAACAGGTTTTGGAAGTCCCATTCCTGGGTGTGCTGAAGGCCGGGTTGGATGGGGCTTTGAGCTACCCAGTCTAGTGAAAAGATGTCCCTGCCCATGGCAGGGGGGTTGGACTTCGTGATCTTTAAATGTCTGTTCAACCCCAAGCTATTCTATGGTTCTATAACAATATAAATCTATGACTCTATGGTAATAGAAGCTCATCAGCTGAAGCTGATGAGACCAGAGACCTACTGGCCATATAATTTGCTTGTTCTGTCAGCTGTTTTCTTACGCAAATAAAGTAGATGCCTTTGGATTTGGTTTGGTTTTGTTGTTGCAGGTTTTTTTTTTGTTTGTTTGTTTGGTTTTTTTTGTTTGTTTGTTTTTTTTTAATTTTTGGTTTTGTTTGGGCTTTGTGTGTTTGGGTTTTTATCTTTGTTTTGGGTTTTGGGGTTTTTTTTGGTTGTTTTGGTTGGTTGGTTTTTTTGCGAGGTGTTTGTTTTTTGAGTATACAGCTTTATTTGGCTGGCAAGGCAAATTGAGAGCAAGGGTGGGACGCGGGTCAGCTGAGTGAGCGTCAGAATTCCGATCGTTTCAGCAGAGCCTGGATTTATCTGCGAGTCTCCAGTGCTGCCTTGGGTTCGGCCAGGAGGTGGCAATCTCTACTTTCCGTCCGAACTTTGGGAAAGTTGTGACCGCACAGCAGCAGCTCTGTGTTCAAAGAGCTGCATCTGCTCTGAGCCGCCTGTTCTGACTGGCAGCGGGGTGAGATCTCATTCCAAATCTCTCTTAGCATTTAAACGCTTACTTAGTCATCAAAGTATTTTTAAAAACAGAACTTAGAAAGCCTATTGCTTAATAAATCATAGCTGTTCCTTTCCCATTCTCTGCTCTCAATTACAGACGGAAACTCCCACAGCTCAAAACTCAGACGTATAAATTGAGTTGGGTGTATCATATCTATTACTGTGAACCATAGACATTAAGTAATATGCCAGGACTTAAACCTCATAAACTTGCATGTTCAAACATCCAGACTTAATGTCACTTATTAATATTTTAAATTAATCTTGTAAACAGGTGATAGAATGAGAAAAAAAATGCAGGTAATTTCCATGCTGTTGTTAAATGCTTGTCTCGCTTATTAGGTCTGGGCAATCGAATGTTCTTTCCTTGTGGAACAATTGGCCAGTAACTTACCCAAGGTCAGCAAGTCCTTGAGCTCTCTGCTGTGTAAGTGCAGTGTTGCAAAGCAGTTCTAAGGTTCTTTCAGTATTGACATCCCCTCTCCCTGCCCCATTCTGAGACCTCTTTTGCACGCGAAAATGTACAGCAGTGAACGGTTTCATATAAAAATGAATGAGTACTGGTTTTTTTTTTTTTTTTGCCAAACTTTTTGGGAAATTTGAATTTCTCCTTGAATTTGAGATAGACATATGTATCAGTCTTTTCACAGCAGGTATTTTGATTTTAGTCTTTCTATCTGAGACACATAAGCAAGCTAAAATACCATGATTGCTTGTCTACTGGCAGTGTCAAAAAATAGGTTTGTCATTGTTTAACTGCCATCTGCTCTGGACTATTAATACCTAGAATCTGCTATTTAAATACAATCTGTATTGTGGCAGCTTGAGGAAATTTGATGAGGATTATTAGGAAATTGAGTTAAGTTACAGTTAAGTTAAACAATTACACTAAGGGCATGCAGTCCACCAGAATAAATAAACCTGCACAGATTCATTCTGTCTGTTCATCAGAAGCAAAGCATGTAACATTATTTTTGTTCAATTGAAGAAGCACAGTGAGGGGTTTGTGGAGTTTGTATAGTTACTGCAACAGATAAAGAAAAATGTGTAGGTCATTACATTTTCTAGTGTAACTTCTCAGAGGAAGTTGCTGTTTTTAAGAACCTCATCTGCTTTGTTTAGGACCTGTATCTCTGTGCTGCTTGTGATGATATCCGAGCAACTGTTGGCAGCTTGAGAGCCGTTGCCTGTGTTTTCCGCAGGCAGGCAGCTGGAGGTTTCATGCAGGAGCTCAGTCACCCAGGTTTAGAGGGAAGTAAGAGTGTGCTGTTAGCCCTTGGCAGCCGGCAAATCCACTGGGTATTGTGTTGTCCTTGAGTCCTCCTAGCTGTGCTGGGAGCTGCCTTGCAATTTCGGTATTGGTCCTTAGGTGGTTGTTTCAGGTGCTTGGATGCCATGGTGACAACTTTTGTCAAGATAGATAAGTAGGAATGGTTGCTGACTTAAAACCAGTGGGATATTCAGGCTTGGAATAACTGCTATTCTGAGGCAGCACTTCAACAACAGATGTTTTAAATACACATTTTGGCTGGAGAGGTTCTGTGGTCTCTGTCCTCAGAGGTTTTCAAGACCCAAGTAGCTAAATCCCTGAGCAGCTCGGTCTGATCTCACAGCTGACTGGGCTTTGATGAGCTTGGCCTGGAGCCTGCTGGAGGTCCCTTCCATCCTGAGCTGCTGTGGTCATGCATGTGGACCTCTGCAACACCTCAAGCCCTGAACCTGGCCAAGCCCTGTTGTGCTTCTATGAGTCCTGGCCCTAAGAGTTACATCTCTGCAAGAATTATTAATTTCCAAGTTGTGCTTCAAATGACACTTAACCTTCAGTAATTCTGGGAGCTGCTATCTCATATTACTTTTGGGGAAACCATGGAAAAAATGACCCTGGCTGAAGCCCGTGGAGGTCAGGATTTGGTAATGGAGCTCTTTTCCCGCCCCAAATTCCTTTTCTGTTTTGAACTAGGTTGAAACCAGGACATTTCAAAGAAAAGACAGAGAAAGACTTTTTTTCAGAAGCAGGAATAACCAATAACTAATTGAGAAGTGTGCACTGACAGGACATATAAGAGACAAGGTTACCAATTCTAGACCAGTGAGACATGCCACAGATTTTTTTGACCTTTAGATATTCTAGGTTTGCCTAGTCTTTTTATAGAGGTTACCAGAAGCTTTTATAGCTTTTACAAACTTGTTTGGCTTTCTGGCCCTGGTGCCCCCGCTTCCCCACCCCCCAAATATATATATATGTAGTCCTACTACATTTTTCCCTTGTTGTTAATCTGGCTTTTTATCAGAACATACCTTTTGTTAAATTCCATAACCTCATCTAGTTGGGAAACAACAGCTCTTAATCATGAGCTGAAAGCATTAGACAACATAGTCTCTTTCTTTTGGGAATGGCATTGTTTGAACTGAGTGGTTGATTTAGGTGGAAATCACAGTTCACTTGAACTAGCAACTCTGGTTATCAGTGAATGAAATCCAGACTCCAGAGTCTAGCATAGTTTGCATTTGGTTAAATTAACAGTCCTTAAACTCAATTTTACAGACATTTAGTGCTGTAATAATTTCCTCTGAGAGTAAAAAGACAAACCACACCTTTTCTTATTGGAGCAATTTGCCTGTAGTGCAAAGCAGAACAACCCCCAAACAACTGCTCTTGGCTTTTAACACTGGTGTTTTACGTTTGAGACAATGTCAGGCTCCACAAAGAAGTTTCAGGAGGTTGTGAGCTCCTAAATGTGCAATAAATGGCCACAGATTTTTCCTCTTATATTGGTACCTAAGAAAGACAAAATGGGGTATAATAAAACAGACTCAAGAAAAATAGATTCTGCTGGACTTGTCTCATGTCACTCCTTGATAAGATCAAACTTTTGGTTTGGTCCCAAATTGAAAGCTGATGGAGTAGAGGCTACTTGAGGGAACTGGAAGGCAGCAAACACGACAACAGTTATCAGTGCTGGGAAAGGAAGTATCAGAGTGAGAATCAAATATTGTTCATGGGGCTTTTCCTATTTCATACCTTCATCAATACTTTATTTGAAACATAGGGAAGCATGCTGGTTGGCTGGAGCTGGGCAACACTGTAAATGCAGAAAAAGCCTGGGATGGAAATGAGGACTGGAGTAAAAGGAATGAGATGAGATTCACTAGTTCAAAATAAAATATTATTTAATTCTTCTGTACCCAAAGTAGTTACCATGAGAAAATACCTGAGGGAGATAAAGGTCTAGGCATACTACATGAATGGATTTTGAATCCAGTTTTCTAGTACGGTTAATCTGTAAATAAACCCACCTGTTGTGCATGAAAAAAGGTGCTTGCAGGCTTAAGACAGGGAATCCTTCAGAAGAATTGAGTCCTGAAAAGGAATATGGTTGTTCTCTATATCTTTGTGGTCATAAAAGTTTTGTGACTGGTTCAAAACACTGCTGTAGTTTCCCTTTAGAAATTATGCCACTGAGACCTCAAGCCCCATGTTTTTGCAGAAAGCTTAAGGGAGCCAGATGCCTGTGAAAAGGGAAGAGATTTGCTCTGTGACTTACTAACTATTCTTTTTTTGGAGCATATTCAGGAAACTTTGCAAGATGAGCCCTGCAGAGTTTCATGAAAATTTCTGTCCCACAGGAGAAGAGCAGCTTGGCTAAGCATGAGGTTCATTAACTTTTGAGTGACCTTTTCACAGTAGATACATGGCTGTTGCAGAAGCAGGTAATGAAATGCTGATAATTTTGCAGAAAACTTTCCATAAATGTGGCTGGAAGCAGCAAAGTGGAATCTGAAGAAATAGGTTTCCCATTTCTAATTTGGAGTTAAAAAAGAAGCCGAATTCAAAGGCAAATCAAATTGTACAAGATTATGAATATGATTTAAAGAGAACCAGTGTTGTTGAAGGTTTTGGTTTTCTCTTGGCATGGAGACACAGTATTTTCATTAAATGGATGAATAATAAATGGATTAACCTGTCAGGGAGGAAAATGGCATACTATGCTGAAATTCTTCTGCTATTTTGGGGAAGTTGACAAATGTTTGAGTGGAGATTAGGCTGTTTTTCTTTTAACTCTTTCTTTCCCCTCCAGAAAATGCCCTGTAACTGCAAGTAGAAAAGGCAAGGCAAGTGCGTGCAGAAGGGTGGGGGTAACTGTGGATGTATATATATATTTTCTTTTAGTGGGAGAACTTCCTTGTAAATAGAAGGTATATAATCTATAACCAGGGATTCCAGGACCATGGGAGCAGAGCATTCAGTGCTATGGCATATTTGATTCTGTCCTCCTTGGGAAAAGGTGCCCAGATTTCACCTTTGGGTGAGGCTTACCAGTTACATGTATCTATCAATGAACCAAAATGATTACTTTTGTCAAAAACTTAAAAACCAAAAGAAATGTCTACTAGTTTGTGTGATCAGCAAATGAGCCCAAATAAATCATTAAAATACACCAAATCTACTTAAGGTGCAGTACCTGCTTAAGGTACACCAATACACTGCAAAGTATAGTTTTAAATGCCATTTGTGTTACTTGTTTTTAAGTAGAGAGATTATTACAAGCTGAAGAAGTGAAACCTCGAGCCTATTTTTTGTTTGTAATGGGATTGGGAAAGGGCTGAGAAATTCCTGTCTGACTCATGAACATTTTTGTACACAGCTTCTTTGGAATTCAAGCAAAGAAATAAATTTGTCATCCTGTAGTCCTATAACGAGAAGTTTTGAAGAGCTATCCTCCATCAGTGAAATTCCATTAAAGGCATCATAAGTACCTGTGAAGACTTTGTGGGTTTTGGGTTGTACTGTAGAGTTCAGAGGTCTTCTCTAACATTCAGTGGAGAGATACACAGGTCCTTGGGGAATGGGTCTTTCTGTGTGAATGTGTGAATTCCACAGACAGGGGACAGAAACATGGTGTTTCCACTACTGTAAAATGAAATGCCTACAGCCTGATTATAAACAATCAAATTGTTATAACCAAAATATTGATATTTCTGCTTTTAAAAGTTAATCTAAAATATGTAGCCGACATCTCAGTTCTAAAAGATATAGCCAATAATCAGAGGTGAGACTGAGCCCACCCTGACCTCTGGAGAGAATTGGGCTGAAGTTCTGTGGATCAGCCTCCTCAACAGATGTTTTCAAGCATGAAGACAATGCTTTTAAAATGGGAGGGAGAGGAAAGGGGATTATGGAAATCCCAGTGAGCTCTCCTAGCTTTCACATTACTTATGTGCTTTACTTTTCCAGAGTGTTTCTGTGGGGCATTGCAGGTCATTGTTTGTGACCAGAGCATTATCTCTAACTTGAATTAATTTTAGGATGAGTTATATAGGGATAATTGGTCCTTCATAACATTTCTCTGACTTGCTGTTCTCCTATGAACATTTTGGGTTGAATTGATTGCAAAGAGTTAGTAGCCTTACAGGGGGTAGCTTGAAGCTTCCACTGTTTCCTCCACAAGTGTTTTTCTTGTTATATTGAAGACTCATAAATTTTATAACCTCCTAATTCAGAATTCTAATTTGCCATCTGAAAACAAAATGAACCCCATCCAGTCCCTGTGTAAATGCACTTGGCCACAATTTAAGTGACTTGAATTTTCTTGGTGTACTACAGCACGGGCAAGTCTATATAAATAAATTTGATAAATCTGAGCTTCTCTGCCCTCACAAGTGGGATATATGGCAATGTTAATATCTTGGCCATTGGTTGAAGTTCTTTAAGCTTTGTTGAGATGCTCTGTAGATCAGAGCTAGTTCATGTTCACACAATTTAAAGCTTTGCCAGTGAATTTCAGGGACTCGAAGGTAAACATGGGCCAGGTATTTATTTCAGCCTGTGTTTGTACCATGAGTTAAATCACAGTTTGAACTCTTAATTTTGGTCCAGCAGCAATGTTGAAGCACTGTTGTTATGTCCTCAGATACAAGTTTCAGCTGGGAGAGAACAGGTACCTATAACATACATTATGCAAATATAGCTTTTAGTATGCTAGAAAACTATATAGAAAACTCTATGGTGACTGCATGTTTATAGATTTGAAACTTGTTGTTTGCATTTGTTTCTTTTTCCTTCTTTACAACAGTAAACAATTACAGTGAAGGAGAGTATTTAATGAAACTAAACGGAATTCTGACTGTATTGAGTCATTTACCAGATTAGACCTCAGGGCAAGGGCATTGTCTCTACTGCAGTGATAGGTGTTCAACTTTTTTCTATTGCCTTGTTATTCTATAAAAATAATTCCTAGTTGCAATCTAAATAATCGGATTCTTTAGGAATACTAATTGTTAAATGTCTTCCTTAAAAGTTAAGAAAAAGATGTACAGGCGATATTAATATGATGAGTTCTATATGTGTATTTTATAAATGTTTTGAAATGACATACCAAATGTCATTTAAGCATGGTGGCAGATACTTCTTCATTTTTAGGATACACTTGGAGATGGTCGCACCCTCCTTAATGTGCCAGAGCAGGAAAGTGAAATTGAACTGGAAGTTTAGATAAGTGAATGGAGAATACAAACTCATCAAATACCATGTTGTCATACTGGACAGGAGGTGGAGAAGAGAGAATAAAGCAGTAAGTGACCACAAAAAATATAAATCTTAGTTGGAAAAGGATTGTAGATCTCTGCCATGTATAAAGGGGTGTGTGTGTCTTTTACAGTATTTGATTTATAGCAAAGAATGGAGAGAATTTTCTTTTTACCATCCATTACTTGTGTTAGGAACTGAGCAAATTGAGTTCATTTTCCATTTGGAAGTTGCCTCTTCACGGCTGAGAATCCACCCCATGGCTCCGTCTTTGTTTCTGTTGCCCTCTGATTCTTGTGCTCCAGACTGCAGCCTAGTTGCCTGGCTGAAATTGGAATTAGTTTTCTAACCACAAATAATGTCAGAGAGAATGAGGTTTCACAGTGTAGTAAACTTACACAGGCAGTGCCAGATGGCTTTTACAGTCCAGTTTGGCCCATGAGCGTTTGCTCGTGTGAGTGCCTGTGTGTATTTAAAAAAACAAAACCAAAATCTAGTAGCTGCTGGTAACTGGACCATCTGGTAGCTGTTCCATCCAGTATAATGTAATTTACTTTTTTGCTTTTCAAGCAGGTCTGTTTTTAAATGGCTTATTTTAATCACCAGAAACCACATATGTGCCAGTCAGTTGTCTAGTAGTTCCCAGCACTCTTCCCTCTACGCAGCCTCCTTCTGTCAGCTGGGGTTTTCCCCAAGATGCCACTCACATTGATATCAACTTTGTCTTTTCCCCTAGGCATCTTCCAGTTTTGCATATGCAGTGCATTTTTTTTTTTTCCAGCAGAAAGCAGTTTCTGTCTCTATAATTTCCTCTTTGTAAGGATGAAATCTATTCTTCCTAAATACTCATATCTTTTAGAAGCCATTGTTTGGTCTCATTCTCTCTTAGGATGAGATCTGATCTCACCTAACCCCAGTGAATACTTAAAAAATTCAGACAATGAAACCCAAGTTTCCCATAGCCTTCCCTCTGTGTAGCTGAACTGGTTATAGAGCTGTGCAAGTCCCCAAAGCAGGTGCATGGAAAATCATGCCTAACTGCCTTTATCAGTGGGGAAAAACATTTCAGTAAGCAGATCAGGAGGAAGGCATAAATGGCCATTGGCTAAATAGCTTGTCCTATATCATCCCTGAGCAAGCTGGGAACCTGAGGTTTCAGTAGGTGCTATTATTTAACTACTTATGCCCTTACATAATGGATTGAATGGGATCCAGGGTCAGGAAGGCAACAGCTAAACTCAGTGTGCTTTCCTGTTAATCAAACTTTTTTCTTTAGCTTCACATACATGTATTTACTGTCCATGAGATAGTTTTATGACATACTTCCTTCTGGTGGAAAAGCTTCCAAAATGGGGATTCTGCTGTGAATGCTTATGTTCATCTTTCCCAAATACATGCAGGGATAAAGGACTCTGAAATAAGCTACCTGCTGTATGTGCTCTATGCATTAGCTCCCTCTCGTCTTTTAAAAGCATGGCAGATTTCCGATTCTGCTTATCCTTGAAAAAGCTATAGCTGTAGGAAATTTTTTTAGTGTGGCATGGGGTAATCTATATTTTCTTTTTCTTTTCTGACTGTAATTTTTATTAGTGGAGTACTGTGAAGGGCTTGTAAACAAGCTGTATCTTTGGTTCATTCTCACCCTGCAGCATCCCTGCAGTCACGGCACTGGGCTGATGATGCAGAGGTTGTAATGCGCAGTGTTACTCCTAAGATTTAACAACTCTGCACTACTAGCTCACCCATAGGCATGTGTGAACTATATCTGCCACCCCAGTATATCTTTCTCAGACTAAAAGTGATTTCTCAAAGTGAGGAGGGTGGATGGTGGGTTGAAGAAGAAAAACAAGAAAATAGAATCCTTCATTTTTAGACAGTCTCTGTAGGATAGCAGGTAATAATAATCTGAATTTGGTACTCTGCCAATATTTTCTCTGCTGTAATTTATGTAGTTTCATTTTAATATGTTAAATGAATTCTTTAGCTTAGTCAAGGGGTGAAACTATGTGCCATTTTGACATTTGTTCACATGAAATGCATTTCATAACACGTATTTTTAATTTTGCTTCCTCTGAAAAGCTAGCGTGACTATGTGTATTCTGGCATTGCAAGCAAAACTGAAATACATGGTTACAGTTCTGTGTTTTATTTTAAACTGCATAATATTGTATCTTTTCCTGTGAAGACAAAGTTCATGTTGAATGAATGCATGATTAGATAATTATAACTTGAAAAACGTATCCTAGGATGGAGCTGTTTGAAGTCAGTCTTATAAAGAGGATTCTGAGCCACCATCTTCACTGTCATTAAAGAACCATGGCATTACTATGAAATAGAAATGCTTTGTTTTCTTCCTACTCAAAGAATTGCCCAAGACAGTCAATTGTGATCAAGAAATTGGATTGGCAACATATTGTACCTGTCACATTTTACCACTATTGAGGCTGAAAATTGTAGCTGATTGATTTACAGACAGAATTCATATGTGCTCTCATTTATGAAATATAGAAAATATAGCAAAAATACACATGGACTGGTGCAGTTACTGGTACCTGGAAGAAATCTGTGTGCACAGGTCCATTGTTTTGTACAGATGTGAGCTCTTGGCTAGCAACCCCAAAAGTACATCCCTTTCATCAGAAGCTAGTCACAATTTTAGAAGAGAAAGCCAGTGGCTTGAGAAGCCACCAGTTTAAAAATATGTTTCTATAATTTTACTAATATAACACCAGAAATATAATGGCAATAACAGTTTCAACAGATGAAACCAAACCTTCAATATCTACTTTATTGCGGAGAACTTAAAGGGAAAAGATGAAGTTTTCACTGTCTCTTTTTGCAAAATAAACAGGAAAAAAGAAGCAGAGTCAGCTACAGATCTTAAATATGCTCTTACAGCTCTCAAATGCAATAAAAGATCTCAAAGTAATAATCATGTCAATATGTGTTCATCAAATGAAACTTTTTCCAGAACTCAGAGAAGAAAACAGTATTTGACTGATATATCCGTGCCTCCTTGCTGCTGCTTGTTTCATTTGCATTCAGGAACCCCAGAATAAATGCAGCATTGTGTAGCAGGATGTTATGTCTGAGAAATAGACAGGAAATATTATAGTGACACTGTTTACCAAAGAGGGATAAAAACTTGTGTATGTTTCAGTTCTGCTTAAGCAAAGTGTGAGCATGTATTGTGTACAGATTTTAACACCATAAGCTCTGAGGGCTATATCTGGGACCTGTCAGTGTTCTCCATGACACTCTTTTACTCACAGAGTCCCTGAAGAAAGAATACCTTTTTTTCTCCTTTATTTACTTATATTTGAAACCACTAGACAAGAGGTTGGACAATAGGCACCTGAGTGCAAGCCAAATACATGCATTTCAAACAAGTTCTTGCACAGCAACATGGTGGTATAGAATGATTTCTCCCATCTCCAGCTGTCCTGAGAACCCTTGCTCCATCTCAGAAACATCAACCCATCCCTCTTGACTGTGTCTTCCTGCAGTCAGTGGCCTGCATGGAAAGGGTTGGCATTCTGACCATTCCAGCAAGTTGCAGAAAACGACGTGAACCCACGCAACCCATATATTTTCTCTTCCCCAAACTAACTCCCAGAACTCCAAAGAAAATTCATTGCTTTGCAGCTCATGCTTCAGACCCCCGATGGCTGGGATTCAGTCTATGTATAGTGCTAGCAACAACTTTGTGATAAAGACTGTGCTCAACGTTTCTATGTCTCTGGCATAACAGAACTTCCTACAGATAAAGGTTTTATTTGACTGTGTTGCAAATAGAGATTTCTTGAAAGCCTGTCTAAGATTAGACCAAACACCCACAGGAGATGGGGATAATCCCAAAGTTACTATCTTCCTCCTCAAGTGCAAGTCTTTGTACTTGTCTAAGTGGCCTAATAAAATTTAGAGATGATGTGTAAATTCCTACCAGAACCAAACACTGAACACATATACATGTATGTGTATATGGTATTTCAGGGCATGTGTGATTACCATCTGTCACATCATCCAAGATGCTTCTGATTGGACCCTGTCTAGAACACCTGGAGCAATACTGGCCTAGCCCAGCTGGAAGGAAGACTAGAGGGACTTAGCAAAGAACACTGTCAGTAATCAAGAGGATAAGAAAAATCCTTAAGGAAGAGAGACTGTAAGGGATTGGCTGTTCTTAAAAAACAAGAAAATACTGTCAGACAATAATGCATGATCTAGAAAAGAATACAGAGCAGACGAGGCAGAAAAGTCACCTCCATTCCCCAGGGAGTTCTTGTTACTTTTCCCACAACAGACCAAGCAATCATTTTGAAAAATACTTATTGAATGTAATAAGGACAGGTCAAGCAGAAGCCTCAGAATACCTCATTATGACTGGGGTATACGAGGCATAAGTGCTGGCAGGCTGATAAAGACTTTAGTGGAAACTGAAACTGACTATTTCAGTAATGACACTTGGTACCAAAATTTTGTTTTATTTTGCAAGCAGCTACTCCCCAGAGTGCAGGCGTCCATTAGTATGGCAGTGTGTTGCTGGTAGCGGTATCCCTGCTTTCTCCTGTACCTGTAGCAGATTCCTGCTCTTTCATCTCAGACGTCCTACCCCTCAGACGCTTCACGCAGGATCCTGTTTTCCCACTGAGCTCCCATGTTTGCTCCATGTTTCCAGACTTGGCTTTCCTCCCCCAGGACCCCCCCACATGTCTCTCTGCTGCTGTGTTCCTCCCAGCTTGGCTCCCACTCTGTAGCCCCAGTCCTTCTGCTTTCCCTCACCCATGTTCTGCAATATCCCTTTGGCACCCATTACCTCTGTCACTAAACCAGAGCCTCCCTGCTTTCCCTGTGACCCCTCCTAGGGATTGCAACCCTGTAGATCACATAGGAACCCGGGACACTGCTTGTGCCAGCAAATACATGGGAAAAACAATAAACTGCTGAAGGAGGAGGTAGAAAGTAGCACACATTACCTGCTCCCCAGAACTACCCCCATGCAGGCTCTTGGCACACCCCCAGGGTAGTGGTGTTTTTAAATTATTTTGTATTTCCAGTCAGGTTTCTGTCATAACGCAGATGGCTAACCTGTTGTCAGCCTTCTCATAGAAGAACTTTCATTTTCAGATGATAAAAAAAGCTGGAACAATTTATGATATTTCCATAAAGAAGTATCATTCCGTTCCATGTCCTAAGGCAGTTACAAAGAGGCAGACTATCAATTATCGTCTGGGGAAATCCTGCAGATATTGGTTCAGGCGTTTGTGTAACCATTTTACATAGTCTTCTGAGATTTTTTTCCCCTCTGAATCCCTCCTTGCAGCTTCATGAGGACCATGCTTTGCCTAGTTTTCTTCTTTCTGTAGTTTTGGCATCAACAGAAAGAAATGACAAAAAAAAAAAAAATCTAGCCCAAAATGAATGTAAAACAAGGCTTCCTTTATCCCTTTGTGTATAAAAAAATCATGCTTTAGAAATGTTATAGTTTGAATTATGCAAGAAAGGGTTGATCTACCTCAGCAGTCACATCCCTATTTCATCCATTCTTTGGATAGTTAGAACAAGGGGAGCTGAAATCAAGCATTTCTTCCAGTGAATTACGAAGAATGTCAGTTCTGAGCCAGCAAGCCATAAAAATGAGCAAAATGATATAAAAACCTATTAGAGGTAGCAAGAGATAATGATGATAATATCCATAATGTACTGTTTCTGCCACTTCATTCTGCATTAGAGACTATTGTTGAGAATGATCTGCCTCACCAGGTTCCTGTCTGTCCTGCTTCTCGCCTGGCTGCAAAGACTTGCCCAGCTCAGTGTCCTGTTCACTGACCAGACACAGTAAATCAGAACCACTCCAGTGAACCCACAGCAGCATGTGCTGTAGGTAGATGGTACAAAACTATATTTTTTCATGCAGCATCTGCCAGACAGACGTGTGAAGAGAAGAACCAGTAGTGGGGTCAGTCCAGGTGCTGGCCCACAGGGCTTAGCTCTGATTGTATCCCCAGAAGAGAAAATGTTATCTGAAAGCTGTAGCAGCAGCAGATGCACCTACTTAATTTATTTTCTTGAGGCCTAGAACTAGTTGCCTTCCTATCTAATTGTTTCATAGTCAGTATTTTTAAAGGGGCCCAGCTCCATAGAAGCTGAACTACTCTTTTTCTCCTGGACAAGGCTACAAGTGTATGTGCCATGTAGCAGGCACTCAGTGATTGTGGCTAATAAGAGAGGTTTTACATCTGTTGATGCATTAAGCACAGTAACATTGCAATCCAGGTGTGCATGCAGAATGTCCAGTGCAGCAAAGACAGTGGATATAAGAAACAAAGCCAAAAAATGTTGAGCTTTCTATGCAGACACTGTAGAGTCAATATATGCAGCAGAAATTTGCATTTGTCCAGGATTTCCACATAGCTGCAACTACCACTGCTGATTGAATTTGCTAGGCACTTTGTCAAAACTAATTTTTTCTTAATATATTTTTCCCAAAGGCTGGTGACAGTTCTATTTATTAATGGCCAGGCATCTCTGGAGGAGACCGTATAGCCCAAAGATGTCAGCAGCTCCCAAACACTCAAGGAAAGGGCAGAAATAAGGGACAAAATCTTCCACTGCTCTCCAGTATTCTTCAAAAGACAAACTTTGGTAGTAACTAAGAAAGAGACCTTCGAGTCTGCTCATTCTCTTGGCTAACTTGATATGAAACTCCTAGAAGTTCTGTTAAATAAGACTGCTAGGACAGTGTTTGGTGATACAGACATGGAGGTTATCTGAGATAAAAGCTCAGTGACAGCACTGTATCTATAAAATAGGCTGGGTGAGGAAGATGCGCAAGTATTTAGGCTCTCTAAGAGGCCTAGAAAGTCCTAAATTGCTTTACTAAGATAAATTGGAATTACAGAAGAGTTCTGGAGAATGTTTTTTATTTGTTTAGAATAGTTGTTTTTCAGCCTATATTTCAGTGTTTGTTATATGTCAGACATCCATTAGTTTTATCTTATATGCTTATAGAACAAAACACATTAGTTAAATTCCTGTTTTGTAACAGCATAGCCATTCCAGTTCCTTTTGTAGTACTTTTTTTAGCAAGCATTTCTGAGTGAAAATGGGACACAGAGGATAAGTGAAAATAATGCTTTTTGGTGGTGCACATCTCCCTCATTTACTCTATGTTATGCAAGTAGCTCCATGCCTAAGATCATAAATCCTGCAGAAACTTGACACTGTTCAAAAGAAACCTGTGACAAACTGAGAATAAGTACACTTGGTTAATAATAGAATAGTCTTCATCTAGTCTGCCTAGATACTTAGTAAAGAACATAATATACAAAATAGGGGTCCTTTTGTGCAGGCTCCCCAAAACATTAGAGTAGCATAGTGTTAAAGCCTAATTGTGGCAAACAAAGTGCTATTAAAGGTATGTCAACACTGTAATGTTACATGCTACCATTACGATGGTATATCTGAAGGTAGCATGTGTTTGCATCTAGTTTTGTTGGATTTTCATGTCGTAGTTCTCAAAAGTAACATCAGTTAAGACTTTATTTTTAGAAGAGAGTAAAACAGAATGGGAAGGAAGCTTCTTTTCATCTCTGATTTGACCAATTCTGGTTAAGGGGAAAAAAGAGAAAAGGTTGGCTAAATATGACCAGCTTTCTTCTTATTTATGTAAAGTTCCCTGAAAGTGAAATTTCAATGAGTGTTTCTTTGCTACACAGTTATTTCAGATCAAGCCCTATATTTGACAAGAATCTACTAGAATACATTAAATAAAAAAAAAAAAATCAGCATTAAAATGTATTTGACATTAGCATGAGTTCAGTCTGAAAGATAGTGATAAAGAATGTGTTCAAGTTTCATCTTGGTGTTATTTATTTTATAAGGGCCATTAAAAGTATCATTAAGGTATGTATCATTTCGATAAAACGTGGAGTCCCCTAGTTGTCTGTCTAAAAGGGTCCTCCTCATCTAAGCTATGAATACAGGCTATGTTTATATTACAATATGTAGTAATGCAATACACTCCATGTTGCTCATCCTCAGATGTCTACTCCAGCTGCAATCTAACTGCATCATAGGGTAAACTCAGTTTTTGCTATTCCTTTGCATGCTCTGGTTGTTTCTGCAGGAAAACCAGCCCATATGCAGGGAAGAGTCCCATGAGCCCCCAATATTCCTCTGGGCTGAAGACCTGGACTACAGGACACACCATGGATTGCAGTGTGCTGCTGTACAGACACATTCCCAGTCACTAAGAAAGACCCCTCCAGACAGTGAACTGTCTGACCCAAGGTGAGTGTCCGAGACGCATGGGATAAGTTGCTCCCTGCAACTGTCTTTCCTAGTGTTAACAAGAACCCCTTCAATAGGCACTTAACTTCCAGGCACCTGAAATTAGAGAAGGTGAAACCCACCCTGACTAACTTACTGTGTTTGTTCAGTGGCCCACTGAAAGCATGAAAGAGACAAGTGTGAAATATGTGACTGCTGAGATTTTGACATGGATTTTTATTGCCAGTGACTCATCTCTGGGTATCCTGGGACTGGGTGGTCCTGCTTTGAGAAATGGTCTGTGTAACCATCAGGGATCTGAGCACAGTTCCCTTGAGAGCCCTCGTGAATGATCCAAAGGGTACACTGTCTGCTGTGTTTGGGATACATATTGCCAGGATGTGTGGCCCTGTGGGGCTAAACCATGGAGACAGACAAGGGACCTCACTGTGCCAGTCCTACTGGGAATTAGGCATGATCTCACTGCTGAGCTCTTCATTCCTGAGCATAGTTTTTCACCTAGAAGCAAAATATTGCATGCCTTGGGGACTTTACTATTTGTTCACAGCTGAAATGCCTCAGGACTGGACAAAAGCTTTGAAAATCTGTGTTTTGGATGTACACAGTTCTCAGAGGTTGAAGCTCTCAGCTGCTTTTTGAGAAGCTCCTCCAAGACCAGTTATTCTCCACCTCTTATGGTTCTGCTCTGTCCCTATGTAGTACCTGGCATTACTATCTTCTCCCAGATCAGACCTGTAGAAACTTGCTGAAGGCCTTATAATAACCTCTTTATATCTTTTTGTCACCTGAAAATGAGTACTGACACTGCCTTTCATTGCTTGCAATCTGAAGCAATGAATCAAGTGCACTGTCACACACAAATTCTCTTGGTTTTGTCACTGTCTGGCTTTTAATTGAGATCAGACTTGATGTTGTTCCTGGTTTTAGACCAAGTACAACAATTAGATGCTTGCCACATTGCTAATATTTAAAGACTTAGAAATGTGAGTCACCATTACTCAGGGCAAATGTTATCCAGTATGGCCAATGCACAAAAGACAACCTTTTAGGGTGGAGCTACAAGATAGAAAATAGCATGTTTTGTCGTGTGAGAGGCCAGCCACCAAAGGATGTGCAGACACACATCAGCGTCTAAAACTACTGTTGGTTACAGAGGATGATCCGATAAAACGTGGATGTTAGAAATGCCCTCAGTTGCTGTCCTGCTGTGGAAAGGCATTTCAAAAACCAAATCACTGTGCTTGTGATGTGTCAGGACTTCTGGCACATACCTGCTACTATTCTGCTAATGCTTGGGAAAGGTAAGAAGATAATGCCATGGTGTCTTCTGCTAATCTGGAGCAAATCCTGCAGCACTGAGAACCTTCAGTGTGGCACTGTGCCACTGCAGTGTTTCCAACATGTAATATCCTACGAAAGGGAGGCAACAACTGAAGAAGACTGTAGCTTACATACATGTACTTTCTTTGTCCAATTCAATGACAGCCTGGATGTGGCAGTGTATCTGGTACTGGCTGAAGGCTTTTTAATGCATTCTTTTCTATCAAACATCTGTGGAACAAGATTAATATATTTAGCTGCTCTTCTATTTTTTTTTTTTTGTGAAGAAATGAATCCTTTCAACATGATTTCTGATAGAATCACATTGACTAATTTCCCATGTTTGAAGTGACCTTTTCCTCTGCTTCTCTCTAAATGAAATTACTGCAGATTCATTATTCATAGCATCAAGACAGAGACACAGTTGTAGAAAGTCATGAGTTTTCTTTCTTTGAAAGTCTTTTGAAATCCTCAGACTTAGTTTAAATACACTCATATCTCTTGATTGTGTGAGAAAATTTGTTCTAGATGCGTACAGTGTAGGCTAACTTGGGAAGACTGGGAAGCTAACCCATACAGATATGTATTTGTGACAAAGGTAATAACTTTTTCCTCTGCCATGGTGAGTTCTTTATTAAAGTTTCTGGAAGCTGTGCACACCAAATGATCAACAAACATGCAAATCCTTCGCCATAAAAAATGCTAGCTTACTGGTGTGTACAGAGTTTTTGCAATGACCCGTTTTACTGCTGAAAGAAAATACAATCTGTGAGGAAAATACAAATAGCGATTTCAGATGATGAATTATCACAGCTTTCATCTAGATGTAAATGTATTAATATTCGTTAGGTTTATTAGTGTTCTTGGGGAGTAATATTCTTCAGTTTCAAACAAATATATTCAAAGCTGCTTGTTTCATACAGCACACTGCTGAAGAAAAGGAAATCTCACAAGTTTCAGGATTTAGCTGAGAAGTTTGTTTCACATGAACAGCCACAGTCTTTGGATGAAGAATAGGCAAGCTTGTCTTCTTTTAAATTGTTTTCATCTCTTAGGAAATATTGGGCGTGTGAGGGTTTGACTTGGACTAATGTGATTGTTTCCAGTCTTCTAATAAGATAACATATATCCACATATATATAAGTATGATGCTTGTGTGAAGTTTTTCTGGGACAATTTTGATGAAAAGTGCAAGAAAGTCTCCAGATTTTTGTCCAGCGCAGCATATTTTCTTATGTGTCTTTATTAATTTCTGCAATTACAAAGTTAGAACTGTCTCATATGTGATTGTTTGTTTTGGCTACATGTTTGGGCTGTCTGAATTATTGAGGCTGTTCTTTTACAAGCTAAGAGGTTTTTGTTCACTTTCTCAGAAGAAAGAAAAGCCCATTTGTATTACCCACAAACTGGGTGAGCAATCTAACTCTGAGTTAGTTGAAGAAGGGTCACCATGGCATCAACTTCAGAAGTCCAGTACAGTGATTTTTCTGTCTAGAAGGTCTGAATCAGTTTTGGGAATGTTTGACAGTAAATGAAACCAGTTGTTCATTAATTCAGTGCTAGCTTGGTATTTTTACTTAGTTCTGTTACCTTGTGGTGATTTGTCCCTGACTAGATGCCCATCAAAGCTGCTCTATCACTGCCCTCCTCAAGTGGATAGGGGAGAGAAAATATAATGAAAGGTTTGTAAGTTGAGATAAGGGTAGGGAGAGATCACTCACCAATTACCATCACAGGGCAAAACAGATTTGACTTGGGGAAATTAATTACATTTATTAATAATCAAAATTAGAGTAGGATAATGAGAAATAAAGCAAATACTGAAAACACCTTGCCCCCACCCTTCCCCCTTCCCAGCTCTATTTTCTCCCCCCAGCAGTGCAGGGAGATGGGGGATGGGGGTTATGATCAGTTCATCACAGATTGTCTCTGCTGCTGCTCAGGGAGAAGAGTCCTTCACGTTCTCTAGAGTCGGGTCCCTTCCATGGGAGACAGTCCTTCACAAACTGCTCCAATATGAGTCCTTCCCACAGGCTGCACTTCACAACTGCTCCGGTCTGTGTCCCTTTCATGGGGTTCAGTCCTTCAAACAGGCTACTCCAGGGTAGGTCCCCTGTAGGGTCCCAAGTCCCACCAGGAAACCTGCTCCAGTGTGGGCTTCTCTCTCCACAGGTCTGCAGGTCCCTGCCAGGACCCTGCTCCAGCACGAACCTCCCACACGGTCACTCTCTCCTTTCAGTCACACCCCTGCTGTAGTGTGGGTCTGCTTCATGGGCTGCAGGTGGATCTCTGCACCTCCATGGATGTCCATAGGCTGCAGGGGGACAGCTGCCTTACCATTGTCTTCACCATGGGCTGCAGGGAAATCTCATCTCCAGCACCTGGACTACCTCCTCCCCCTCCTTTTGCACTGACTTTGGTATGTGCAGGGCTGCTTTGCTCACATATTCTTTCTCCTCTCTTCTCTGGCTTCAATTACTTCTGCACAAGTTTCTTTTCCCTCTTAAATCTCTTATCCCAGAGGTGCTACCACCATTGTGCATGAGCTTGGCCTTGCCCGATGGTCAGTCCATCTTGGAGCCAGTTGGTATTGGCTCTGTCAGACATGGGGGAATCTTGCAGGAGCTTCTCAGAAATGCCACCCCTACAGCCCCCTGGTACCAGAAACCTGCCCCAGGAACACAATGCTTATAAGTGAAGGTAACAGGACCTTTTCAATTTGTAACAAAACCATACAGTTTATTTTTTTTATTTGTTGCTTAACATGGTGGCTCTATGATAGCTGTCACTCTTCTTACTTGTAGCATACACAAAGGCAGTAATATTATAATACAAAAGGAATTAAAACTGTTTTTGCATGCCAAAGAAGCGACTGCTCATTTTTAATAAGCCATCTGTTTCATTTAGAAATTGGCTGTTTATAAATTTCTTTTAGTCAGCAAAATATTGGCTTCTCCCACTAATATTGAGAAAAATGCACAGGATCCCACTGTATTCTATTTCCACTGTAAAAAAACCCCAATAAATCCATTGATTTAAAAAACGTTACAGTGCGAGGCATGGTGTTAAATATTTGTGCCAGGTGAAGCCATGGGGAGTAGAGAGAGGTGGGTGAGGGAGGGAGGGCAGTACCTGTCCAGCCCCATGGACAAACCTCCCCTGCACCATACTGGTCAGAAGCATGGTTGGGAAAAGGAAAGGAGGAGGAAATCTAAATTGTTACAGTGATGTTCTATATTTCCCAAGATACATCAAGGGAAGTTCCAGGGCACAGAGTGCTCAGAGAATGAGGTATAAAACAATACAATAGTTAGTATTGAAATTGCTGTGAAAGTTTCTTGTTCTCATGCTATTTTGGAGGGCAGGGGAGACACAGCAGAAGATCATATTTCAGTGGTTAACAGCTGAGTTTCCATGAGAGTTTTATTGGATTACCAGTATACTGGAAAGTATACTGATGGTGTGTTTGGGAGGCCCCTGGTTTGTGCAGTTTGCAGCAAAAGTGAGAGAGCATATGCAAGGCATATTGGAATATGATATAAAGGGCAGGACCACAAGGGCTGGGAAGAGAGGCTGCAAACATGATCCCTCCTTATCAAAAGGGAAAGTTGAGAGATGGCTTGAAGGAAGGGCTTAATGCATAACAAAGAAGCTGCATGGTTCTTCAGCAAGGCTCTTGCTGAGGATTTTTCAATCTTGCTGAGAAAGGCACAAGATGGCTGCAAACTGAATTTAGATAAAATGAATCCTGAAAGGAGATGCAGTTTCTTAGCAGGGAGAAAAGGAATAATTTATCAAGGGATGTGGTAAATTCAGCATCTCTTGATGTGTTTATGGCAAAAGTAAAGCACTTCTTTTAGGAGAATATTTAATCAAGCACTCAGAAGTTATACAACTTGCTTGTGCAATGGGTTATGCTGTGTGCTTGCGATTATTTTTCCTTGGCTCTGGAGCCAGTGAATATATGAAGTTCCCCATTTATTTTCTTTCACAGAAAGAGAATAAAAATCCCTGCATTGTCCCAGCATATTCATTGCCACTGTTGTTCTGCATTAAGAAGTGCCTATAACAAAATCTCATTATTTAGAGTTTCTGACAGTTGCCTGCAGTGGTCAGATTTTATTCCCTTTCAGTACAGATTTGCTTAAAAATATTTTATTTGTGACTGGTTGGGGGTGGCAACTATTTGCTCTTGAAAGTTAATATCATTCTTTTTGGTTGTTGTGCGCATTCTTTCCACATACTCAGGGTCTCCTTGGTGGTCATTTTTGGTGTTAGAACAAAGATTCTATCCCACCTGGGTACCATGATGCTTGAAATCCCACGCTGCATCAACATTCAGGGCTGCTCCACTGCCACACGAGTCCCTGAATGTACCCAAAAGTGTCACCCTGGCCCATGGCATGGCACCATCCTGCACACTGGTGGCTGCCCACACCAGGAATCTGCCTGGTGTTTGTAACACACAGGGTGCTGGTGTTGCCTGCTCATCCTTTGCCAGTCAAGGCACTGCTCTTGCAGGGCTGCAGGAGAACACGACCAGCCTGGGCTGACTGGTAGGGCACTACAGCTCATTCTCTCACTTACTGAGAGACTTGAGGCCAAATGAAGGTACTGGACAAATCAGAATGAACAAAATACTTTCAGCTTTGCAATATCTGGTAACCACGGTGGTAGTGGATCAAGGGTTGGACTTGATGATCTCAGAGGTCCTTTCCAACCTGTCTGATTCTATGATTCTATGATATAGAAAAGCAAATGAAATTATCTGTTTGTCTGTTCTGGCCACAATGAAGTGACAAGATATTCATAACATTATAAAAGATGTGACGGTCGCATAACAGAATATGTAATTCTGGTCCTCCTATAAAACTAACTAAGATGCAGCAAAACTTGTGAAAAGTAGATTAATCTGTTAACTTTTATAGTTAATAGCAATAGCAATATATAGTAATATAGTTAAAAGCTGCAATTAGTAATTTCACTAAAATCCTTTGCGTTTCACTATTATATAAGACTTTTCCCTAAAGAAATTGATATTTTATTATGATGGTTGTCTTGGACTTTAAAGAATTGAAGTTTAATGTGTTCAATTACTTTTGTTATTAAAGAAGTCAGAAAGCAAACTGATTAAGATGTTAGAAATTCTGACTTTACTGTCCAAACAATTCCATTTGGTTAGCAGAAAAATTTGGATCCAGATTTTACTGGCAGCCAGCAGACTTGTAATTGGGTTAAAAATAAGCAGGGAATTAGTCTGAGAAAAATAAGAACTAAATCATTTACTCATGCGTCTTTACATTTTGTGCCTTAATATATTCTGATTTGAAGGTTTTGTCTTTTTTTTTTTTTTTTTAAGAAAGGTTTTGATAAAAGTCATATGGTAGGTTACAGCCTTGTTTTTCTGTTGTGGGGAAAGTGGGAAACCAAGTTCAAAATTCCCTTACTGCAATACTTCTTTGGAAAACAAGAAGTCAGACAGTACTGAAAATAAGATTTTGAATGCTACCTTAGTTTTTGAATGTTACCTTAGTAACAGATACATCAATTTAAGTACACAATTCAATTGATGTCTTTGTTGAATGTGAATCTTAATAAATCATGCTTGCTAGCATAGTCTATTAAATGAAATACATAATGTGACCAATTTAATGTTCTCCTAGGAACTGGATGGAATCTTGGCCCCATGGAAGTCAATGGGAGTTGTGCCACTGGCTTCAGCAGGTCTTGTTTTTTCACATCAGTTTTGAATATGCGTGACTAGTGTGCTTGATTTTCAACCTTAATGTTTGGTTTTGCACTTACATCGGAAAAGAACATTTTAAATCCTATCAAGAAGGAAGCCAATGCATGCTCTTAAACCTTTGGTATTATTTCCTTTGGAAGAGGATAATATATATTTTTTCTTTATCTGATGGCAATATGCTGTACTGAAAAGAAAAGCATTTCAATCTGAATTCAATTTTGTGTTTTCATATGTGTGTGTATTTGAGTGTGTGTATCCTACTGATGTTATTTCCTATTGGTTTAAAGATAGAGTTAAGTATGGGGACAGGCAACATAGGACTTTTCTTTGTAAACTTTTGCCCATTAGGAATTGAAAACTGGTAAGAAAATCAGTTCCTTTTTGGTACCTGGAAATTCACAGCAGATGGCCCCAGTTCTCTCATTTACACCATTCTGGTTTCACTGATTTACATTGTAGTAAATCCTGATTATCCAGCAATGAAAGTGGGATCAGGACCAGCATTTGGCAATTGGCGCTGACTATAAAAACAAGAACTCAGTACAAAGGAGTAGTTTGTGGCTCTAATAAAAACTGTTGGATTTTTGCTGCTTACTTCACTGGAATGTGGATGTCGCCAAAACATAGTGTGGTTCTGTGTAGTAGCCTAAATTCACTTTCTGGTTATGACTGATGGATGGAATATCCCAGAGAAACAAAATATGAAAAAAGATGTCACTTGCCAGTAATAGAGCAACCTGATGTAATTTGCAAAAGTGGGTCTTGTTTGTGTGATTTTTCACTGCTACTGCAACTTCTGTGAGGGGAGAGCAGTGAAATCTATGCTCAATGTACCAAAGGCAAAGACTTGATCTGACAAAATAGAATAGCAGATTTAATTTCCATTTTGCGTGAGAGATATTTAGCATCTCTGCTAAGCTGTAATATATGGCACTGTGCTGAAATCCATAAACGCATAACTTTCTTAAACTGCAAATTTACTTATACTGAATTTGCTAGGTTTCCATAAAATTGCTGTAGAAGCTTTGTGGCAACAGAATTCTACATAAATGCAATTTGCAGGTTTGTCACTTTTTCAGCTATATTTTCCATCCTTCTCATCTTTGTGTTATGGAGAGATACTGACTTTGTGGAATCACTGCAGAAAGTTATAAATGATGTATGAAATGAGAAATCCCTGCTCAGAGCACAGCACTTAATCTATGCTGTTTGCTGTGAAAGTCAGCTCAGCTGCAAGCAGAAAAGCCCACCAAATCCAGAAGCTACAGACTAAGAAAACTAAAGCACATTCTAAGTATTTTTTTTTCCACTTTGTGCCTGGGATAAGCTGGGACATGGTACTGGGGCTACAGAAGGTCACGGGGAGGGCAGGCATTCACAGCTTAGATGTGCTGAGATGTTCTGTACAGGCTGGGGATTGAGGAGTCTGTCCTTATGAGAGAGAAGCTTCTCTGCCGGCGCTTAAATGGGAAAGGGGGATACAGAGGTAGTGTTGGTGCTGCAGAAGAGGGGTTTCGCTTAATTCCCACGACACTGCAGTACCACTAATGGAACAATACTATAAAATGCCCCAGGACTTTGCAAGTTGAATGCTCAGTGTCTCTGTGCATGTAGTGCTCACAGCATTTGTGTGGGATCACTTGTCAGCACGACACAGTTTATCTCACCTTGTTGGATCAGCAGTGACACTGCAGCATGCACAGAATCCTCACCAACTGCTGCCATCCTGCAGAATCCAACCCCTTGGAAAAGTAGGTGCTGAAAGAGTAAAAAGCAATCCTGAAAGGATGCAGTGATTTCCCTCTCCTCATCCACTACAGATTTTTTTTCAGACTCCAGCATAAAAACTGCAATTCTGCACTGGGGTTAGGGCTGCTACTGCTTGTCGGTTGTGTCTTTCTTTAAAGAACGTATTTTTTGAAGTTGTTGTCTAAAAATCTGTTTTCCGTGAAAATATCTGTGGTAGAAAGGTAAATTAGCCCTGCCTATGAATAGGAACAATCAGCCACTTTGTGGTACAAGCAGCTTGCAAATATCTTTAGTGGTTCCTAAGAAACAAACATCTCTGCCAGACATTTGTAGAGAGCAACACAATATACAGGTAACTGCAAGCTTTGGCTTATCATACTGTTTATTTCCCTTGTTCTCTCTACTCTGCTGTGGACCCCCTGTCCATTGTGGCTGGCTGCCGTGAAGGACTGTGAGGGAAACTTCATCCTCTGCAATCCCAGAGTCTAACCTGGACAGGAGGAGAGAGCAGCTACCTCCTGGTCACAGGCAGAAGTGGTGAAATTCTAATCTTGGCTTTGGTAATCAACTTTTCTGGGAAGCTGTCTCTGCTGGTGTCCTCTGTACTGCAGGGCTCTCTGTGGCTGCAGACTCCTTTCTGTAGCTGCTGTGCATCCTCGGGCAGCCTCGAGTTCTGAAGGATGAAGTGTTTAAATGTGTGCAGAGGGTCAACTTGGAAAGACCAGGATTTATTTACAGGACAGCAGGCCTGCAGTCTAGCACACAGAGCTACTGCTTATATCCTACATAAAATAGATGACTTGGCACTTGGCAAGTGCTACAGGTATCGCTAAAGATGTGTTCCTTGGCTCATCCATCTCTTGCAAGGTGCAGAGGAACTCTGGCAGCTATATAGAGAGTTTGGGGAAAAATAGAGACACATGAGTAATGGAGTAGTAAAACTCAGTTCAGCTCCTTGGCACTGCAAACTCACAGCCAAGCCCCAGGGTCTTAACTTGGGAAAAAAAATTATCTGGAGAAGTCAAAGGGAGTTTTATCTTAGAGACCCACTCAATTGCTTGCTTGTACTAGGGGTAGGTGTTCAGCTGCGAAATTCTCTTTCTTTGGCTATATGGGCTGTGACTGGGGCAAGTTATCTCCTCCTAGTATCACAGGTGATAAAAAATTAATTAGAAATACAATTCTAACAGCTAGAAAAATCTGCCATATTACTAGGAACAGCTTCTAAAATGCTGAAGAAAACTATAATCAACTACTAAAACACATCTTGGGGAACTGAAGGGGTTTATAAATAATCATTAGAATAAACTGCTCCCTGCCGTGAGGCACATCTCTTATTATGTCTGCTATGTCCCTTTTGGCTTTCTCAGTGCATCATCAAGCATGGATTAAGGTCAAATAAATTTAGGATGAGTGAACACAACAATCTTGACTAAGTTTCCAGAAATGTGAAGGGCATGATCTTATGAGTGAGCAAGTGCAATATATTAAATTCCACTAAAATACTTAGATTTAAGCTGGTTCACTAGACTCTTTCTCAAGAAAAATATATTGACAACATCAATATGTCAATAAATACACACATATTATTATTTAGAATATTCACACATATTATTTAGAATAACTATGGTAGAAGTCACATGCTTCCTATTTTTAAAATACTTTACTGTTCATATTATGTTCATGTTTGAAATTGTACGAGTTGTGGGGACACTCCAGATTCGAGCAAGCAAGCATTATATTACATAATATTATTCTTATGTTTATTGACATTTCTCTTAAAAGAAGTGAGACTCCTAGACCAACTTTTTATTGTCTGTGTGTTTGGTTCCATCTTGATGTGGTTGTGCCTCCCTTAAAACCATGACATTAGTGCCAATTCTAACTTTTAGCTTAAATAGATCTTCCTTCTGCTTATCCTTAGATGTGTTTCCAGAAAGCAGCAAGCTGCCAGTCACTGGTTTGCTAAGGCCAGGCTTGTTTGCCTCCTATTCTAAGAGAGACTCTTCTCCCCTGGTAGGACGATGTGGAGCTGGCAGAGGATGCCTATATGTAGTGCCTTTAGCAGCACCAGAGCTGAAGGAGGGACAGCTGTAGGTCCATATTAATTCCATCTCTGCACTGGAAGAGGATAAAAAACCTCACAGCCATGTTGGGGAGAATGCTGACCAACCCTGAAAAATGAAACTTCGTCAGAAGACATAAGTAAATTAGGTGCAAGGAGTGCTGGTGGCAGCTTCCATAAACCTAGGCAGGGAGAAATAAGGGGAAAAAGAAATGAATGTGAGCAGGGCAAGGTGTCTGCTGGAAGCAGAAGAAACACCCTGTTTCAGCATCTGCAGTAAAGAAGAATGCAGTTTCCCAAAAGAGCAAGCCTTCAGACAGCTCTCTGGGCTGCTTTAACATGGTCAGGGGGACACTTCCCTACAGCAGCCAGCTCTCCGTGCAGAGATGAAATCACAGGCTCCCCCAAGGAAGCCAGTTATTAGTTGCAGCCTGTCTCTATTCTTTGGCAGTGTGCTGAATGCATTCTCCATTCTGTGCTGTTTTCCCTCCTCCCTTCTGAGCTTTATCTTCCAGACTTTTGTTGACCTGCTATGTATTTTGTGTTATCCTCTGGTTTCTCAACTAATGTTATTATTGATGTACCAGTTTTTTTTTCTCTCCCCCCACCCCCCCATAATAGAGTCTTTGTGTTTTTTGCTCTGCACACCAATCTTGCATTTTATAATTGGTACTGCACTGAGCAGTTGTTAACTGTAGATGCTGTTGTCTGTTTTACAAGTTACAATAACTTTTTCTTCAGTTTCTAGGAGCCAGAGTGATTAAGGTGTGTAGCTAAAATCTGTCCCATGCTATAGATAAAGAACCATAATGTTTTATGCTTGTTTGGACAATTTTTTGTTTTGTTTTGTTTTACATTAGCAAAATCTGCTTTATCATTTTGAGGATAGAAAGGGAACTGATTGCAATAAAAGCAGAACAGGATGTATAGTATGTTCTTATAAATAAAGCCATGCTGCTCTGCCAAATTATGTAAGACATGGCACATTGCATTGTTCTGTTCTCATAATCTACGGTGCCATATGGACTTAAAAAAATAGGACTATTATATGGGTTTCTGCAGCATAATTGGCATTGACATTTATATTGATTGAATAAATGAAATAACACGCACAGTTCTGACAATCTTAGCAGATTTGTAAGATTACAGCAGTGATGATTCCATGTCAGCAAAAAAGTCTTTAGGAATTCAAAATGAAGCCACAGCCAGTTCATTAATATACATATGTTTGAAATTGTAGCCCTAACAATTGAGTTCTCTGCACCGAACGCTATAATATATATTGTCATGAGCTATATGCCCTCAGATCATTTTTGTGAATTACAAGAAAATTATGGAGAGGAGAACATTTTATTATTGTGCTTTTCATCCAGGGATACAGCCTTTCACTGATGAAAATTGAAAACGCTGAAAATTAAAATGTAAATGCATTTATCAAAAGAAGAAGAAAAAATTGAATCCTGAACTTTAACTGCTTTTACATTTTACTTCTTCGAAAAGCAATTTTGATACTTACATCTCAAAAGCACAAGTAGTCAGGCTCTGTAATATCTATTTGGATTCTTAGTAATAAGTGACTGGCTGTTTGTTGCTGTGGGTCTGAAGATTTGTTTTAGTAAAATAGCATGGAAAGCTGTGTGTATGTTTATTTGTGTGATTGCATACTCTGAGAGATAAACAAAATAATTATACATTTATTTAATGTTTCTCTCCTTTCTGTTAAACACAGTATTTTTGTGTTTCTTACTGGTCAGAGGCACATGAGATAGGGTGTGAGTTACTCATGTCTTTGTAGGGCAGAAAGAAAATACAGAGAAACAGTGATGGACACTAAAAGATTCTTTACGTGAAATTTAGAACTTAATAGACAGGAAAAATGCTTAATTTAGGATTTTTTTAAAGTTGGATTATTTTTCCCTTTAGATTAAATTTTTTATTTTTTTTATTTTTTTTTTTGGTTTTCACATTAACTTTACTGATGATATGTTAGCAGCCCCTAGGAAGATGCCCATCCATATGCTGAAGAAGACCATGGGCTCAATTTTCTGCAGAGGAAGAGTGTTGAACAAAGCATGGAAGCAGGTAGACTGTGCAGCAAACTGGGACAACATGTGTCTCTGATGCTGCTCTGTAATGTAAGGCAGTAAGAGGTTGCCTGTATTATCTGAATGGAGAATGTGCCTGTTTGTGCAGTCCTTACTGTATACACAGTCAGAATAGTTGACTCCCTGTAGCTAAATTCCATTCAAATCCTCTACAAGTGACACAGGTAATGAGTAGGTAAATCCTTTGTATAGCATTTTTGATGCTTTTGTAATTATTTTTCTTTTTGTTAACAGTAGAAACATATTTTTTATGGTGGATATTTTCTGAACTCCTTCATGCTGGGTAACAGTGCTATTCCCCCTAGATTTAAGTGACAAACCTGCCAGAGTTAAGGACCTGATGCCAAAACTCCCACCCATGTGTAAATACAGAAGAGGCACCAGAAGTGCAAATGAGCATTGTTCTTCCTTGCCAGCCTTACACATGTCCCTAGTGACTCTGGCCACATAGTGGGATGCTGGTATGGTCAGACACCACGGGTTTACAACCTATTCTGTCCTTCTCCCAGCCCTATGCCCAGGATTTCCAGCCCCAGAAGGAAAGGAAGGGGATCATTACCAGGATCATATCCCTGGATCAAGCCCACCTCTAAGTGATACTTCCATCATACCTCCACATGGACAAACAGATTCCTTGACTGGCCAGTTTTAAAGGGGTTGGAGACATTTTGAGCAGTCCCTTATACCAGCTGTTTGTTCTTCCTGCCATTGTTATGGGTAAAGCTAATTAGGATGGTGAAGAAGGATGAGTGCCAGTTTTGATGGACCCTCCCACCACAACGTGATGGGAAGGGGAAGGCAGCCCTGGATGGGGATTGATACTGCATTGAAGGAATTAATGTATGTTTCTGCAGTTTTATCCTCGGTGTGTCCTTGACTAAGTCATGAAAAGAGGCCCATTATTCTCAGATCCTCTGTCTTTTCTGTGCTTAGCTTGGAAGAATTCAAACTGAACATCTCAAATAAAGTAGATGTTTGTCCATTTTAGTGTTCCCCGTTGTGTTTGGAAGACCATTTTTATCTTTCCTTAATATTTTAAAATAACTTTAATTTCTACAGTGGTAAATAAGCATAAGAAACACACACAGTACTACACATATCATGATGACTATCATGGAATAATTGGCACCAAGCAAAAGTTATTTCCTTTTAGGATCTCAGATACTGGAATGGTTGAAAATTTTCTGGGTTCGTATTTGAAAGAAAATAACTTATTAAGTAAAGAGATTTAAAAATTAATGTCTACTTATCTTAAAAATATTTGTAGCAATTTTTTTTGAGAATAAAAGAAAATCATTATCTTTATTTAAAATAAATTACTTCAAATTGTTCTCTCTTCTTTTTTTTTTTTGGTAGGAAAATCCTTTATTTTTAGTTCTATTAAGGTATCTGATACTTCTTTTTACTTTGAAAGGAAAATTACTTTAATATTTCATATGCTTCAGACAGTGGAATATCTTGAGCTATCAAAACAGAATACAACAGTCATGATCAGAAACATTTTCCTTTAGCATGTAAGCCATTATTTCTATAAAATCATTGATATTCCTAGGATTTAACAGGCATGTTTGGTGAATTTATTTGCATCTTTCCAATGTTTTATACATTTCTTGTTCCAGTTTCATCTTTGTTATTTCTGTTTCCCTGTCTTTCTTGAATTTATGATTAATGTTTCTGTAGGCAACAAAACAATACATTCCAGACCATGACTTATGCAAAGACATAGCATTTTTTTTTAGAAATAAAATGAGTCAATAAAATATCAGTATATAACAAGTTTCCTCTCCATGCAAAAGATCTTGTAGGCAAAAGTTTTTCTTAGATCAAAATAACAACTATCTAAAGAGAAAAGAAAAATAGAACAGCAAGAGATGTTTGTGGAAAATTCCAGTCACTACCTGGATCTGGATACAATTGGTAAAGAGGACAAAAGAACTAATGGCATGGATTTAATGGATCAAGTTTCACTTCCGCAGTTCATCTCTTTATTAATGGCCCATGAAAAGTGAAGACCAAGAGATTTGCACCAAAGAGCTGCCAGAGACTAAACCAACCATTACCTCTTGAAAGATCGCATCGCTGATGCTTTAAATTAAAACTTTATTGCCATTATAAAACGTCTGTGAGTTACCCAGTGAAAATAAAATATATGGTTTTCAAGGAATGGTCATTATTTTTTCAGCTAAAGGAGAAGTGTCCTTTCCCCTTGGGAGCATTGTGAAATGGAGCCCTCTGTAGGTCTTCCTTAGCTGAGATTCTTGGCCAAAGACTGTTCTACCTTTGTCATCCACATCTGGTTCTTTGTTCCTTTTGAAAGCGATGAACCAAGATTTGGGTCACATCTGCAGGCCCTACTCTAACAGTGAAATAAAAAGAACCATATTTATTCATGGAAGAAAGATACTAATTTTCCAACTGATCTAAGACAAAGATGGGGGTTGTTTAGCCTGAAGAAAAGGAGACTCAGAGGGGACCTTATCGCTCTGTGCAGCTACCTGAACAAATGTTATAGACAGGTGGGTGTTGGTCTTTTCTGCCATGTAACAAGCAATAACACAAGAGCAAATGGCCTCAAGCTGTGTCAGTTGAGGTTTAGATTGGATATTGGGAAACATTTCTTCACTTAAAGGGCGGTCAAGCACTGGAACAGGCTGTCCAGGGAAGTGACTGAATCAATGTCCTCAGAAGTGTTCAAAAAACCTGTGAATGTGGTGCTTAGGGACACAGTGTAGTGGTGCAGTGCTGGCTTAATGATCTCAGAGGTCTTTTCCAACCTTAATGGTTCTATGATACTATGGTTCGGTGGTGAATATGGCAGTAATAGGTTAGTGGTTGGACTTGATGATTTTAAAGGTCTTTTCCAACCTAAACAATTCTGTGATTCTCTGATTCTATGGTACAGGCTCCTCCTACATCTAGCACAGGAGTGCCATGGGAAAAAACCACCCCTGCCTAAGGCTGCTTTGCATCTACCTGATTAACACCTGAAAGGCAAATACTTTGAGACCTAAATACCAGCATGGGCCACGGGGATTTGGATCAGCAGGTTTTGGGCTACAGTTCACTAACAGCACTATTAGTGACCACAGTTGGAGGGAGGTGCCAGACAGGTACCTGTGGAGAGCATCAACTGCCTGTTCAACAACAAAATATTCTTTGTGCAAAGGAGAAGATAATATTTCAATGAAGGTTCAGAAGTTTGGAGCTCCATACTGTGACTCAGCAGCATTCGGGCCTAGCTGCAAAATATTGGTGTGCGAGGGAAATACTTAATTGCTGTATGCAGATTAACTCCAAAGAACTACTTTATGCTAGACAAAGTTGCTCTCACAGGCACTCAATTACAAGACCTCTTGTTTCTGAATAACAGAAATATTCTCAGCTGAGAGATTTGGTCACTGATAGTATTGAGGCAGCTTGAGAAACAGCCACTTCTCTGACAATAATGGGGAATGTAGCATTTGTAGTTCTTCTGCTCAGGAATTAATGGGACTGCTTTCCAGGACACAGTATAAGGATCTCCTGCAAAAACGGTGTAGGTGCTTAAAATGCATATACTGAGAACTGTAATTTTGAAATAATTTTCTTGGATCTTGCTTACGTATGGAAGAATTTAAACTCCACAGCTTCCTGATATAATATGATTGTGGTTGGGGTTTTTTTTGTTTCTTTGTTTATTTGTTTTACAGTGAAAATTGGGTCACTTGTGAAGAGTCTTAGAGACTCTATCTTACCTTCCTGTCCTGCTGGAGATGGTTCAAACCCAAATCTCTTACCTTTCCTCTATATGAGAGGTCCAGCCACTGCGAAGCTAGTACAGGACCTGTAGTGTGGTGTGAGTGGGCAGAAAGTATCTGTTGTGTCTCTGACTCAAGCTGTTCCACTGCACAGAAAAACCTTCTCAAATAAACAGATCAACAAGACTTTGTATCCTCTAACAGTTTGTACAGTCACCTAGCAGAAGTCTGTACACCAGTCCTTCACCAACATGTATCCTCATGCCTTTGAATGGAAAAACCATTGGAAAATACACAAAAATATCTGACCCTATGATCTTTGTTTCTGCTTTTTATTAATTGGATTGTGCATAAGTGTTCTATGTAGGAGGAATGCTTATCAGAAGTATGAAGCTTTTCTTGCTGAATGGAAAGATGAAAACATGCTCAATAAGCTGCTGTATGTGTCTCATGAGCCATGCTTCAAGTTGATCTTATGATCCCACAAAGCAAAAGGCTGCTTATAAAATATGTCTTAATTTCAAAGTATAGAATCAAAACCAGCTGTTGGTGGTGATACCCTCATTCCTGCTACTATCCACAGGCAAAGAAAGTGAAGGCAGCCTGAGACACTCCCTGGTAGTCTATGCACAGCACAGACCCCTCAGAAAAAACTTCAGAGAGAAATTCATAATGTTCTTTCTACCCACCTCTGTCTTATTGTCTGTCCAGAGGAGGCCTGACTGCACAGGCATCCTGGCTTATACAGCTGAGAAATTCAGGTCTCAGTGCCTTTCTGGTTTTATGCAAAGATTTTATTCAGTCTCTGCTCTGTTTCCTAAATTTGAGCCTTCTGTGCTTTACTGATGTGCATTTACGGCTGGACAATTCCCATTACTGAGCAGCAGTATGCAGAGCTTTTCGTGGAGTTAGAAAATGAACCTTAAACTAAACAAACCATTGTTTATCTCATTATATGCATCTTCAGAGAGCCAAGAGCAACCTACACAGTGCCACTGTTCTGTGGATTAATTCACAGCTGATCAAAGCAGATTGTTCTTTAAAGCAAAAGCTCTATCTTTGGAATGTGCCCTCGTGAGCGTCACTGCCCTGCATTACCCAGTGCCTGTAGGAGTCACAGGACCTCCGAAGATGTGCCTGCCAGTGTAGCCTCAGTAAGCACAATATGCTTTATGCCTGGATAACAAATTTACTTAAGGGAGCATTCACTTGTTGGCTGTCACTTTTTCCCCCCCATTTCGTCAGGTGGATGAATGTCATGGCAGCTAAGGACAGATGAAGGTTTGAAATATTACAAACAAAACCCTTTCACTAAGATTATATAAACACAATTTTTGCAAGCATATCTCTGAGGAGGAAATAGGCTAGAGATTATAATAAGGATATTTTCTAGCTGTAAAATTTTGTTGAGATGCAAGTAAGAAAGAAAACAATCCTCCCAGTAAACCTATCAAACTTAGCTTAATACTGAAACTCCAGTCTTTCTCAAGACAATACTGTTTGAAATTGCCACATCATTCAATTTTAAGTGATTTGCATACCAAATGCAAAAAAAAAAAAATTATCTGGAAACTTCCCCCCTCCACCCTCTGAGACATGTGGTGAGACAGCAACAGAAATGATGCATGTAGTGGATGATTGCTTGCTGAACCAGTGTGTGAGAAACTATGCTAGGAATAATTCATGTCAAGACATGGTCTTAACTAAAAGACGTATTAAAAACAACATGATACACATAATCCGTGACTTCTAAGGCATGTGATTATCTCAAAACATGATATTTCAGTATAACTTCAATTTTATGAAAAGATCTCAACAGATGCTTGATCTAATGTTAAATCAACCTTTCACAAAATAAAGGAAACTTCAAGTCATTCTGAGGTATGGTACGGCCTCATCTTTATTTAATACTGTTTCAAATCAGTAGTAATTCCTCAGGGAAAATGGAGTCACAATGGAAGGAAATAGGTGAAAGTGACCTTGTAAACAGGATAATGAGATATTGGATGAAAATGCATTTCATATAAACAAAGGATTTAATGCTTTTTCATGCTGAGAACCGACTGATGCCAAAAAATATTCTATGTCTGTATTTCACATGCATTTCTGTCACCTGCATTTTATCAAACAGGAAATTTTACAATAATTGAAGTGACAAAAGATTAAGTTGGATGTTTAGCAAGTAGGAAAATCAGATGATGTTAACGAGTAAAACTGGCATTTTCTACCACTGATTAATTCATGATTGTGATAGATCAGTAACGGTGACCACTTACTTGTACCTCACCATGAGCAGAGATCCTGGGTACGGGGACAGAAGACTGAGATGGGATATAGGGACAGGCTGAGTTAGCACTGCTCATGGCCTAGCATGGGATCCTGGGCATGCCAATTTTCCCATGTCATCTCTTGTTTATCTCACAAGTTGAGGAAGCTGTCCATGACCAAAGAAATTTTTAAGTGTTTTGCACAGTCACTGGCCAGTGAAATCAGCTAATAATGAGTAAAGGTTATAAAATAGTTTCTATTCCATAGTGTTTTTTATTAAAGGGCAGCATCCCTAAGAACTGAAATAAAGAGAGCTGAGATCAGCATGCGGAAGGGCCAAAGAGATAATCAGTACAGGCATCTCTGAGGCCAGGTATAAAGAAGATTGCCTCTCTCACACACATTTCTCTAAGATGTGTATCTGCTTGATTTTTGAAATTAAATTGGGTCAAATTTAGAAAAAGCTGGAGGAAAAAAATTTTACGCATCCTGTAGTGACACAGAGTTTAACAGATGCTGACCAGATGGAAATAGAGGTTTTTTTTTTTCCAAATGATCTAGTATTGTTAATTGAAAAGTATGCAGTTTTGTGGATTTATCGTGTTCCCCTCTGAAAAAACTTGCTGGTTCTAACCAGTGATGTTTTTATCTTTCCATAAATTAGGCAAAGGCTGAGATTTACCTCAGGTTGAAAGTATAACATACATTCCTGCAAACTAAGAAAGTCGTAACATATGCCCTGCAGTAATATTCAAAATGCCCGGTCCTCTCTTATCGCTATTGTTTATCAAGTCTTGAAATAATAGAATCCAGATCATAAAATGGCAAATAAAAATTATTTCCTATGTCTTTCTATCTGGCAAGTAAATCCCAGCTTCCTATGTCTTATATGTTAAAGGGCGATTTTTTTCTGCCAATGACCATCTTGTCAGCAGCTTCTTATTAATACCTATAATCTTTTTCTTTGATGCCTTCCGACATCTCATAACTTAAGAAGCATATTTTATGTGCAAAAGCAGTTAGACATAGCAACAGAAGGGAACACAGTTTTAGTGGCTCTGTGGAAAGCAGTTTGACAGCCAACAGCCCCAGCTTTTGAAGAGTCTGACTTATCTGACTTTACCTGTAAATCAACCCTTAAACTTAACCAATTGGTAGAAAAATATGCAAGACCTCCAAAGAGTAATAGGCAAGGAATAATGGAAAAGCAACAGACAGAAAGATAAATAAATCAATATTTGAAGTGAAATAGTATCAGGATAACTATAGATTTTGAAAGAGATCCAGAAGTTTATTGAGGAGTGTCTAACTCTCACTGTCATATGAAGGAATAGCTAAATATTTGGTGTTACAAACTTTGATAAAATGGCCTCTATGCACACATGCAAGAGACGAAAATTATTTCCATTCAATTCTCAGTGGGAACCTAGACATTCAGAAATTAAATTTTGGAATCTGCTTTGTAAGGAAAAATCAATATTTTGTAACATTTGAGAGGCTAATTCAGTCAAACTATCTTTTTGATGTTTCCTTTGGAAATTCATGCACTAAAATCCTGGCATGATATGGGAGACATACATACCATGTTTTCACCTGGTAGGTGTGTGGTATTGTCTTGGTTTCTTCCAAGTCCACAGAAAAAACTTTCCATTACAAAACTGTCCGACCCTAATTAGCCACAGAGCATGCTGGGGAGATGATAAGGCTGTGGGCAGAGGCAAGCACAGAAAAAGGCAAAAGAACCATGGAGAATAATGAAGGAAATTTTTATTAGTTGAAACTACCACTAGAGAGGGGAACCTGAATCACAAATACACTTCAGTTCATGGGTTGGGGCAATATGTAAAGCAAGGACTAGGTAAAAGTTTGTTTCATTTTTGAATTTCACCTTTAAAATTATTCAGATCATTACTTCTTCCATATTAAATAATTTGAGTGGTATCTGGATCAGTAACTTTTCTATTCCAATATGCAAATTTTGATAATCTTTATATATATTTTATTTTATTTTATTTTATTTTTTTCCTCCTCCTGAACTGTGCAAAATGACATGCAGGATGATGTGATAATTAGATCCCACTGGTGAATTTTAATTCTTTTTAGGTTACCACATGAGCAAACTGCAGCATTTCTTATAAACCAAAGGCTAATAACCCTAAACAAGAAAGGAGACTCAATCCTCCCAGATGGAACAGCAACGTTGATACCTTTTTGTTTAGGACCTTAATAAGTTGAGATGGCCCATTCTTTCAGAGGCACTTCTCTGTGTGTCAGACCGGTTCAACATATCCACAAATTTATAGGTGAGCTGAATCCAAGCTCAAATAAAATGGGAAATAGAAGTTCTGACAGCAAACATCTAAGCAGTGAGAAAGTACCTTCCTATTTTGTTTCTATTTCATGTGAGTTTAGAGGACAGGAACAAACAGCAAGAGGTGAAGAAGTAAAAAAAATGGTACAAGAGTAATGAGTTCCCTGTTTAATGCACTCAGCAATAGCTTGCAGACAGATTTCTTTGAGTGCAGTGGATGTATTTGTCTTAAATTAGAAAGGTGTAAAAACAACCCATTGGTTTGGTCCCACAGGATGGGATACAAAGCTGAGGTACATCAATAAAAATTGAATTAGATTTACAGCTCTGCCCTATTACCTAATTATAGCATGCTTGGAGATATATGGTAATTTATCAATAAGGAGAGACCTATTGAACGTGTTAGTCATAGGCTTCACACTGAAGACTATTTTCATTAATCAAGCAGCTAGATAGTTACCCTCACCACCTTACTTTTAAGGAAAGGTGAGTTAAGTTTCTCCTGTAGAGTTGGTTCTGTCTCAGTGTCCACCCAGAATATACATGAGTCAAGAAAAAAAGTTCCTTCTTTATATGCAGACCATGTTTGCAGCTTGTGTTAGTCTAGTGGCTCCAGCAAGTTTACAGGAGACTGGAAGTTAGCTCTGCATGTTGTATTGTGTTTTATCTATTTTCAGTGTGATCAGCACTGACTCTACCCATAAAAAGCATTCTGTAGGTTGCAAATAAACTCACCGGATTCTTAAGGATGGAGGAGTATAGATTGCTCAGGAATCTTTGCTTTCATCTCTTTTTGTGTGCTTTATAATACAGTCTATAATTATGTGACTATATGTAAAAAAGCACTGTGTGGTGAACAGCACGTGACCACATATTTATATACATTGACAGGCAAGAGGATATTTTTTTGGGTGAAACTTATTTGTGACTTACCGAGTGCCTAATATTTCCATCAGTTTTCTGCTCAAATGCTATTGTATTCTCTTGAAGACTTTTTTCTGTGAACTGAGGACGTGAGAGTTCAGTTCAGCCAGATACACCGTGGCTGCGTATCCACTCTCTGCAATATAGAATGTTGGCTGCACCTGCTCATGGGCAGGTGCTCCTTGCCCCTATTTATTTTCCCCAAAAAATCCTCCACTGGGCAGCCTTCCTTGTCAGCATGCTGTAGCCTGGCTAGTGCACACCTGGACATTACCTCTGGTCCTTCTGCCACAATGTTCCTCCAAAACCATCATTTTACTTTGACAGTGGCAATCTCAGAGCTTATGGTCTGTGCCAGGGATACGGAACAAGAAAACTATGCCAGCACTGGAAAGTGGTAGTGCAGCTGCTGCAAAAAGTGAGTGTAGGGATGATAGTGAAGACAGTAAATTGTTTGGGACACAAAATTTACAATTGTAATGAGGATTTGTCTGTTGACTGTTGTTGTATCATCCATCAGCTATTTCTAGCCCTAGGCAACACCCATGCTGTTAGCTGTTAACAACTTCAGTCTGCTTCCTTCTACTTTAGTTCATTGCTTTATTTTTGCTTCAGTAAGTTTCAGCACCTAAAAAAGTGAAGTTAAAAACGGATGTGAAGATTTTATTTGTTGGTGCTTCATACATGGGGATTCACACAGAAAAGTGTAAAATGTCAACTGCTTATTTATTTTCTTCTTGATGTGTAAGGCTTGGTTGCATTAATGAAGGATTTTTTTCCATCTTTGGAGTATCACTTTTTTTTTTTTTATTTCTCAAATACCTGCTCTAGGAGGTATCACACACCATGTTACTCAGATCCAGACTAGTCAGTTGCCTCCAGAGCTCAAAATCTTGAGATCATCCTGGTTTTTGAATTATCTGTCTCCCTTGAACGCAAACTGACTTACCACTGACACCGCAATTCCTCATGGTCATGGCATGAGGAAAAAAAAAAGTGTGTTGAAAGCCAACACACTTATTTCATTGGCAGTTGCTGTGTATGCCCCAGGCTGGCACTTGGCATTCACTCAGTGCTCAGAAGGCACCCGATGAGGTGACCCAGCACCCTGTCTCCTGTGCCAAGCCAGAGAGACCAAACCCTTTTTGTTCTTTTGGATTTGAAGAGGACTGGGGAGAAGTGATAAGTTCTCATGCTGGAGATGAAGAAACCTTTTTTCACCCTTATTTTTGAAGCCATAAAAATTAACTAAACATTTAATTAGGTCAGAAATAGAAGACCTACACCACCATCAGAGGCACTCACATAGAATCATGGAATGGTTTGTGTTGGAAAGGACCTTAATGATCATCTAGTTCTGCACCCCCCTGCCATGGGCAGGGACATGTTTCACTAGATCAGGTTGATCAAAGCTCCATCTAGCCTGGCCTTGAACAGGGAGGGGGCATCCTGGCAACCTCTCTGAGCAACCTGTTTCAGTGCCTCACCACCCTCATTGTAAAAAACTTCTTCCTTATATCTAATCTACCCCTGCCCTCTTTTAATTTAAAGTTTATATCCCTTGTCCTGTCACAACAGCCCCCTGTGAAAAGTCCCTCTCTCCTTTCTTGTAAGCCCTCTTTTGTACTGAAAAGCTGCTATAAGGTCTACCCCAAACCTTCTCTTCAGATTAATAACCCCAACTCTCTCAGCCAGTCTTCATAGGAGAGGAGTTCCATCCCTCTCTGATCATCTTAGTGGTCTCTCTCTGTACTCACCACAGCAGGTCCATGTCCTTCTTATGCTGGGAGTCCCAGAGCTGGATGCCATATTCCAGGTGGTGTCGCAAGAGAGCAGAGTAGAGGAGCAGGATCAGCTCCCTCCACACTTCTTCAGGCAGGATATATTTGGCTTTCTTGTCTCTGAGTGTACATTGCCAGATCATATCGAGCTTCTCATCCACCAACATTCCCAAGTCCTTCTCCCCAGGACTGCTCTCAGTGCATTCTCCACCCAGCCTGTACTTGTGCTTGGGATTGCCCTGACCCAGGTGCAGGACCTTGCACTTGGCCTTGTTGAATTTCATGAGGCTCACATGGGCCTACTTCTCCAGCCTGTCAGGGTCTCTCTGGATGGCATCCCTTCCCTCCAGCATGTTGGTCACATCACACAGCTTGGTATCGTCGGCAAGTCTGCTGAGGGTGCCCTTGATCCCACTGTCCATGTCACCAACAAAGATGTTAGTGCCAGCCCTGGTATCAGCCCTGAAGAATGTCACTGGTCTCCAAGAGAAAGGAATCCTTTATACATGTTCTTCTTTCAAAGGCTTTTAAAAATACATTTCATCTGAAACAGCAGGTAGAACAAGTCCAGAATCAGTCTGGCAGCTAGGGCTGAAGTGAAAAAATACTTAATTTTGCCTTGTTATTTGGCAGTAAGAACTCTTAAAGTTGGGTATCTGAATAATGTTTTGACTGCAGCCTGATAGATTTTTATTTTTTCATCCTCATTCACTAGAGGAAAATGGTGTAAATTTCGCTTGAAGGTGGCATTTGTTGGGGCCAGGCCAATAGCATTATGAGGCACGACTCTGTAGTTGCATAGAGAGTTTTACATTCATTAGTTCCTGTTCTTTTCCTTCAACATTTATAGATGAAATAATTTTCCCAATAGCTCTGACAAATCATTCTGCTTCTCCACTATCTGTAATGCTATTATTCTTCAATGAGAAAATCCTGCATATTTTGAAGTTTTTGAAATCTTACTGCGGAAAGTTGGGTTGTTATTCATTTGTAGTGCTCTTGAATTCTGGAGTTGGAAAGTATCTTATTCAGAGACATGACAATGGTGCTGGCTATTGTCTCCATTTTATTTCCACCTTGAGAATTGTAAACACTCATCAATAATGACTAAAGCAGAATGATAGAGATCCCTAAAGATTCCACAGACTCCACAAGACTAAAACTAATAATTAAATGAAAATCCTTCAAACTACCTCTCCATTTAGAATGCTTAATGTATCTTAGTTTTGATACTCTAAGACCTTTAGGTTAAGTCTTGTTTCCATTTTTTTTAACATATTAAGCACATTTTTTTCCTAATAGACAGTTACTGTAATTGAAAACACTACTGAAAACTATACACATTTTTGTGCATGTACATTGCCATCTATCTATGGTCTGTAGTTTAATCTTTAAGAATGGATGCACAGATGAATGTCAGCTACAACCCCTCAGCAAAACTAGCCTATGTCTTTGGGAGATTATGAAAGTAGTGTCTTAAATCTGATCATTCTTGCTTTAAGAAACCTATGATTAATTTCATTTTGGCCTCAGCTTGTAAAATTTTTTAGTGGAGATTTACAGTTTGTTCTCCCTTCTATGTCATTTCCAATAATTTACAAACATTGATCAAAGGAAATCCAGTCCCATACAAACAAAAATGTTGTTAATTTTTGCCTCACTCCAAGGGCTTTTGTATTGCTAATTGCTGGGTTTATGAACTAAAACAGATTGACAGAGAGCATTGGGTGTAAGATACTTCCTGGTGTAACCCTTTTACTTTGGAAAGTACTTTGTCATTGTGCTCTGGCAAGCTAATTGAGAAGGGAGTGTTCTGGTCTTTTCTTCTAAGAATAACTCCTGTGTTTTGATTGCTTTTTACCCCAAATTGCTTTAATTTACTGAAATGCCAAGTATCAGAAAGTTATGGTAGACCAGCAATGCTGGTTCTGCAGGAACAGAATACTAGAGCTTTGTGTCTTATCTTTGAAAATAGTGACATATCTAGGGAAAAATTTAACTGTTTCCTTCCAGGAAACACTTCTGTATGCTTTCCTAGAACATTTTAGCAGCCTCTAACAGCTTTCTGCTCAGAAACTTTGTCAGGCAGAGCAGGTATCTCTCTCTTGAATTGACCTCAACAAACTGTTCTTCTGTGAATGTATTGAAATGCATTTTGCACTAACTTCTATCAACTGCGACATCCTGCAGCAAGTCAGACTCCAGATGAAATGTTTAATTTTAATGATAAAAGACCCATGCTGTTTGATTTTCTTTGAGAATTTAATTTCTCTTATCATTTTTGTTTTCATTCTATCTTGGATTAGGACTTTTAATTAAAGAGTTCTCTGTACAAGAGAAATCAAGTGCACACTGAACTGTATTTATGGGATTATACTATTTTATTTGAGGGAAAAATAGGTAGTCTTATGATTACAGATAATTTGCTGTAATGCTCTTATTTTATAGCAATCATTAGGAATAAATATGGAATAAAATAACAGGCAGAAAAATCCTGTGCTGTAATCCATATAATAGAGCAAACTGAAAGGAATTAATGTCTGAGTTTGCCATACATTTGTTATTTCCTAATTTTTAAGCATTATTGTTTACAACCTCACTTACATTAATGCAAGTTTTTATCTGCTAGTAGTTTTTCTAGTAATGTTACTCAGAATTTTACATTAAAAATTTTATAGCTGCCTAATACCTCAGTCAGCACTAATACAGAAGAGTCTTAAAATGGGACAAAATTAATACTATGTTTTAATGAGCAGCACTGACACTGTTTTCAGACTTTGTCTGAAAGTGAAATTGAATATGTCACACAGACAAGCTCTCTTTTCAAACTGCTGAATTTTCTTGATTTCTGAAGAAGCAGCCTTCTCTGATCTCAGAATTTTCGCTCCAAAGTTAAAAGACAAACGGCAATGCACAAAAATGTTAAAAAAACAAAATATAAATTTAACGGGAAGTCTTTGGAGAGCTTGCACTTTTACAGAATGGTTTTGTCTCCACTGCAGAGTTGTCATGTGAGTGCATTGGTTATATCCCATACCATGAAAATTCCTAACATGCCTCCAATACCAGCTGATAACGACAAATAAGCATCTCTGGTTCATAATGTAGATATTTTATTTTTTTTGGTATAGGGAAGGTAGTGAATTTGAATTTCAACATATGCCAGGGAGAAAATGCCCATCAGGATGCTAGGACAACACAGTGCCTGCTAACATTAAATGATTCAGTGAGGACCTGTAAACCATGATTCAAAGAGACGTGAGATTATCTGTGGAATCACTCAAATTTAAAGGAGTAGAGGACCATTTTTTTTGGCACCGTTATCTTCTCCCACAAAATATATGTATTGTTCTGTCAGCACAACCTGTCTGTTTCTGTAACTCTTCTTAGGCAGAAATGCATATCTGTCACTGCAACAATACAGTAGGGAGAAAGCACCAGCATTTTTACGTTGATGTCATATTCATCCACCTGCTTTGTCCTGAAAACCTGTAATCTTGAAGTGACTGACAGCACCAGAAACCTTGGGGAATTTTATCATTACTGAGGCAAGAATTTGATTTCTGTCCAATTCATTTGCTCTGTTTATTTGCTAGGCAGTGGACTAGTCTGGCGTGCACAGCAGGGCTAGATTCACACAGAACGTGAAAGGGGACAGTGCACTTGGGCACAGACTCTCTGTCACCTCACCTGGAACCCATGCCCTGCCCATGCAGGCCCACCTGTTGCTTTCTCAGCATAGGCATTCCCACACACTTTTTAACAACAGCTACCTGAGGCATTAGGGATGCAAAGATCACCTGAGACCTGTGGCTTGCAGCCCTTGCCTCCCAAAATGACCTAGTGCTTTCTGGGAAACGGGAAGTCCTGGCCCAAATTTTTATTTCCTAAGTAGACTTTGATGTCTGATGTGCCAGAAAAGTGGCTATCAGACATTCTCCATGGGCATTGCCCCTGTTGGAGCTGTTTGGCTAGCTTCAATTCAGGTTAATTCTATGTTAAGTACTAATTGGTCTGATTGAGTCTCCACCCCCTGGTAAGTGTGCTCAGCTGAGATCTGGGAAGCCAAGGTCTCAGTCCCTGCTAAATGTTTAATGCTGTGTGCACAAAGAATAGCTCCCACAGGAGGAATCCCCAGCATAGAAGAGGCAAAAATCAAATCATCCAGAAGAGTGGTTTGAACCTGGCTCTTTGCCATTGCAGGGATACTCTAATTGGATTATCAGATCCTGTGAGGTGGAACCTCCCTTGCTCTTCTCTTTGCAAATGGGGCAGAAACATTTAGCTCCAAGTTTAGGAATTGTAGTCCCAGGCAAAAGGAGAAGCCTGAACAGCCCTCACTATAACTGGGTAAGCTGATGGTCAGCATTGTGCTGGTTTTAGCTGTATTTTAGTCCTGACTCCCTGTGTGGTGGCTTGCTCTGAAAAAAAGCCTGTATACCCACAGCTGGGGGCACTGGGCAGCATGTCACATAGCAAATGGAGAAAGCTTGGGGAACTCTGCTTCAGTCTTTGTTCAGGAAAATCCTGGGAAATTTGACAAAGGAAGTACTGAGCAAAAGAACAAGTGGAGACTTCAGAGTTATCTGACTCTGGAAGTCAGTGTGAATCAACAAGAAGATGAAATTAAAATAAAATTTTCTTATTGTGCTGAGGAGAACATATTGGAAATATCTCTTACCAAACACTGCCCTAAGTAACTCATACCACATGTGTGGCTATTTGGATTAACTAAAAATAATTGAAAATATGCCTATCCTGGAACCTATACATCCTTTCACCTTGCATTTTGCAGTTGTTCCTATTTCAGACACTTTTGTTAATATCACAGAGTGGCCTTGAGGCATATAAAATTGAGTTCCTTTGAAATAAAACTAAACTGGAAAGCACTTTCCCAAAACACACTTTGCCCACTCTCACACCAGAGCTGAACACATAGGGTCAGTCTAGAGCCTGTTGAAGTCAAACACTGAGATGTACACTGGCAGCACTGAGCAATTTACTCTGCAAATCCACTTTTGTTGTGCTCATAAAGCCATTTCAGACTTCATTTTTCCTACACCCAGCTCACCAAGAACCTCCATGTGCTGCTCTGAGCAGCGTTAGTGGGGATTGTTTTGCAGAGGCTACTGGGGACACTGACCCCTTTATATGGCCATTGCCTGGAAGTGATGATCATTCTTCCAGTCACTTATGGTTATTGAGGCTAGACATTTTCCTCCCTTGTTCCCTTTCGATACACACAACAGACAGTAACAGCCATTTTTGAAAAGATATCTACTATGGCAGCAAGTTTGTTCATGCTCAGAATTGCATCACCTCTTCAAAACTGAGCCATGCCGGCTGACTTGCTGCTTGGCTGCTGCAGTAGCTCGCTCTGCTGGCTGATGACCTCCTGAGTGAACTTGACAATATTCCTCTTTGTGTTAAGTTTAGATGCTGTTCAGTCAGACTTTTATTTCTTAACTGCTCTTTTCTTTTTCATGAAGAAAGGCACAAGATAAGAAGGAGGTACTGATCAGCTTCCTTGATACCCTTCTTAATTGTATGAACCCAAATCAAATATCTTCCATTTTGTTTTTGCTTTTATCTAGTGCAGGTATTGAATGAATCAAATTTAATCTTGAAGTGCTGAAACAAATTATTAGAGTGTTATTTAGCTATCAGGCACTCTTAGGCAGCATGGGATAATTAACTCATAATCTGACTGCAAGTAGCATTTTTAGTTATTGTATTGGTATCTTTTGTTCTTTTCATATTGGAAAAACTAAAAAGAATCTCCACCCCTCCCTTCTTTTGTGTTGTAGAGTACCTACATGTACAGAGTGCTTTTGTGAAGCCAGGGAATTTTATGATCAATCTTAATGTGATATGCCATTGACGTAACTAAAGACTGTGAATGCAAGATGACATCTGGGTGGTATTAGCAGAATTTATATTAAATTAGAAGAATATGAATATTTAGAATAATGTAATGTAGAATACTTAACCAGACTTTTGTGCAATAGTTGCATGGTTCTGCAATTCAACCACTTTAATAAGCAATGAAAAGTGGGTTAAAAATAAATAAGAATGAAGCATTTCTTCACCTGCTATTGACATATAAAATTGCAAAATAGCAAATATGACATTATTATAGATCTTTCAAGAGACTGCATCAGTATTGGAACAATTGCTAACTGTTACATTTGGGCTGAATTCAAGAGGACACAATATTTTAGAACCTGATTATCTCTCCTAACTTGCTCTTTATCTCAGTGGGTAGAATAGAAGTAATAATTAGAGAATTAAGCTTTGCTCACTCAGTCATGAAGTGCACAAATTCACTTGCTGTTTCATATTTATTTTCCAGCTGGAGGAGTTTAATTTGTTTTGCTTTCTGCTGTGCCCACACCTGACCAACCAAAGCAGCTTCACTAGGGTCCCACCGATCTCTACTATTTAACCCCTGTACCTCTTCTAAGTGCTTTGCAAAGCAGACAGCTTTCCTCTGAGGCTCTGGCCTCTGCCAGAGATCTTTAGATACTCTTCCAGTGACTGCCATTCCTGTTGACCCCTGAATGTGATAGCACATCCATAGAGTACAATCACATTCCCTCCAAAAGGAAAAGAACCATGAAGAGGAACTTACTGATGGCAAGGTCTGGTCTGCATTCAGCAACATGTAAATCTTAGATGCTTTTGGCACCGCAGTTTCCCATTTTCAGATTCATAGGTCATGTTCATTTTGCTTTAGAAATACAAAAGTCTTGTTTCCACTGGGCAGAAATAGTATTATATCACTGAGCAATACTAATGAACCACAATAATGTGTTCCTTTTAATTTTAATTTCTTGTCTGAATCCAGATGTTTTCTGTGGTCCCTGTAGGCAAAATGCTGTCTGTGAGAAAGTCCCTGCTGGCTGTCACAGTGCAATGTTATCTTGTGAATGGTTCCTTAAATATCTGCAAGGTCAGAGAGATTAAATACTCTCCTGGGAAACTCAGGAAAAGTAGAATGTCAGCATCACCTTTTGTCCAAGTGAAAAGTTAAATGACATTTCCAGTGATATTGATTAGAGCATCTTTGAGTGTGAAAACAGAACGGCGATTTCAATATCTGCAATGAAATGCAGAGGTTGAAGCAGAAGACTGTGAGAATAGACAGCATTTAATTTCAGAAGTCTGGGAATCAGGAAATCTCTTTCCTCAGAGTGCTTGGTTCTTGTTATTGGGGAGGTGGATATTTCTCACCCTCTATCTGCACAGACAAAATTGTGGACTGAGGGGACTATGTGCAATGCTACCATGCTGCCACCCTTTCCTTGTTTGAGGTACCTTGTTCCCTTACTCGTCTTCCAGGCTGTAGTTCTGGGGCAGAGCATTTCATCTGGGATGTTCCTGTACTGCATTGTCAAAAAAGATGCTCCAAGCTGTTGTGAAAGTCAGTGCTTCTAAGATACCTTAATCTCATGTCAATTCATAATGTAAGACTTGTGGTCCCAGAAATCTGGATCTCTGTCTGTCAAAACAAGTGAGCTGCTATTGTATTAGACAGCTGACTTCTGAATACTCTCTACAGTAGCCACTTCCACTGACTCAGGGGTATATATATGGAAGAAAGGGCATTGTCACTATCTTGACTGTTTAGCATATAATTTGTTTCACACCACATATTTCATACAAACAGTGTCCCTACAATGCTTCTTGCATTAAATAAAGCAGCAGAGTGAAAAATTACCAAAGAAGGTAGAATAGGGAGGAAAAGAGAATGGGGAATGGCATTTTTGATCTGGGGTAAACTGATAGTCAGCTGCACTGAAGTCAGTGGAGGTATCCTGAGTCCTGTTGCAGATTCCCCAGACAAGAATACGTAATTTTAATTTTTTTCAGAGAAGGTTAAAAAACTGCTGAAATAGGGAGTTACAGACAGACTGTTTTAACTTGCAGAGCTGTGGATGAGGTTTTGGCACCAGAAAGGGTGGGCGTTTTGCCGACTCACAATGAAGATGACAGTGCTAGGAAAGGAGAAATAGAGAAAAATGGACAGAGAGAAATCTGAAGCGAGTCTAGGGAGTGCGTTATTTCAGAAGTGCTTTGAGTGAGCCCCTATCATATAATTAATACAAATGTATCTATTCTTTTTGAAATAAATTTTTTACTGCAATTCTGAAGCAGTAAAATTGAAACAAGTCATTTAACAATACAAAGAAATCATCTTCACATTCTAACTTATTATAACTCAATTTGACTTCATTATTAATAAAGTAATAAAATAATCTTAATTAATGCTCTGATTTTCTATATCTTTGCATAATTGGTAGATGATCTTCGGTGCACTGAGCATTTTTCAGTTTCAAGATTATCTCCAGGTTCAGCTCCCAGCCTCTCACTTGATCTTTTGTTGTCCTTCTTGACCTCAGTCTTCACAATCAAATGGCCATTTAGATTCTTATGATTGCAGCCTGAGAGAGAGAAGGGAGGGAAGGTTTATCTTTAGCCTGGCCCTTCTGTAAACCCATATTGTTTCTTTGCTATTACAGAAAGAAATTGGGGTTGTAAAAGTCTGCATTACATTGATCGTCTGCTAGGGTTCAGAGACATAATGGGTTTTATTTGATTTCACTTACACCAATGTAAATTAGAAGGAGCTGCATTAAAGCTATCAAAGGAAGCAGCTGCATTATACTGGTGCAAATGAAATAATCAGTCCCCTTGCCTCTCCCACAGCAGCAACTTTTTGCCCATTGCTCTACCCTTCTCTCTGTTGTTGAGTGAGAATAAAGCAAGATTGTTACACAAAAATAGCTTTTCACATTCTTGTAGGAATATCCAGCAAAATTTAGTCTAGCAAACTATCAGGGTGCTTACTTAAATTTTATGCAGGGATCATTGCAGCAGAGGGATGTGTTCTTGCCAAAAGCAAAAGCTTGGGAACAAACAGAGAAGGGAACTGACAGCCTGGCAAGATGCCATTTTTGTCTTCCTTGATTTTCTAGGTCTTCGGTAGTGAGGCAAGTTGGGTTTTTTTTAGAAGCCTAGATATCCTATTTATGACATACAAGATGCTGCCCAGAAAAACATTGATTGCAAGGGCTTTGATTTCCCAGGGTGGCTATTGGCAGGTAGCAGGGGGAGAGATTACAGATCTGCACAAGAGGCACTGCCTGGCATTGTTGAGTGGCAATGGCAGGCAACGTCTTTCAGCTCTATTTTACTGGTGGCATTAGAAACAAAAATGGGTCTCACCTAAGTCTGTGGACCTGTACCCTCAGCTCTGAGGAGGTTTGATAACTGACTGTAGTTCTAATGGCTGAATTAAAACCTTTGTGTCTACAGGCAGGACAAGCTGTTGAAGGAACTGGTAGGAGGGTAGTTCAAAGGGTTTGCTTAGAGACTAAGGGTCTCTGTGTTCTATTGATTCTGAAACATAAATAATAACATTGCAACTTTTGCATTAGAGAATTCTTCATGGAACCCCTATTGATTTCAGTACTGCAGAATTAGGAGCTAAGGAAATATGGGAATGTGGGCTCATGCCAAGGTTTTACATCAGTTTCTAACATTTGTAGCAATGTGAAAATGAAAGGTAGGGTTAGTTTGGATTTTATTGTTGCCTTTTGTAAGGCACCCAGAATGTGAATCATGCCACCTAAGTTTAACTATCATAAACCTCTGTATCTAGTCTAAGCCAGTCAATGAAGAGGGAAAGACATTCCCAGGCAGCAAATAATCTAATTCTAAACTGGGGGCCTGAGATAAGTGATCTGAATACCACTCTAGAGGGATCTATCTGACAAATGACAGAGCAGAGACATGGACTGTAGACAAAAGGTTTAATTTAAGACCCATGAAGGTAGGGGAGGCAAATGCATTTGGGGTCATTGATGATGACAGATATTTCACAGGCGTGGAAAATACAGATAGACCTGGATGTTATTCTGTGTAAGAACAATTGCGGTGCAATTGTTCAACAGTGCAAGCTGGTGAACACTAAAGAGCCAATGTGCTGTGGGTGCATTGTGAAAAGCTTCCTGAATGCTTTGGCATATTGGAATATTTTATTGCCCTTGACTAACGTGGATACCATACTAGTGATTAGAGAAAAGATACCTGTCTAGTTTTTTGATAAAAAAGGAAGTGTAAAGAACTCTAAAACAGAGATGGAGAGCCACCTTCATAGAACCTAAAGCACAGATGTGGAAGAACTCTTTCCTACCAGGTATTGCAAGGGCCAAAAGTGTCTCCCAGGGATTAGACTAATTCCTGGAGATTCAAGCAAGTCTTGAACAAAACTAATTATACTGGAAAGCCTGTGCCAAGGTCCAGCTCCAAAAGGCCCTTTAACCTGTAAATCTGTAAAAAATGACTTCAGATATTTTTCTTTCCTAACTGACTCCACTGTGATGACACACTATGATTGCAGTCAGGATACTAAAGCAGCTGGGCTTTCACTTTCCAGCTGTGCGACTCTTCTCATGTCTTTCGTGTAGCTTAGACCCCAGTGGACCACCTATACCAGCAAAAGTGTTTGGCTTCAGACCCTCAGTCTCCAAGAAGGTTGCAAGTGAAATTGGATAACAAAGAGTCATACAACACTAGCAGCTCACAGAAGTATCATACAAAGAAAAGGATTTTGATATTTTATAAAAATATCTCCGTGTTTCACACATATTTTGTTGGCAAAATATTGCTGTATTTGTTGCAAAAAAAGGTGACCTCTACTATAGCCGGTTCTGATTCTTAAGAACATTGGATTTTTAATGTTGAGTAGTGACAAAAAGGAAATTAATCTACTTACAAATATTTTATATCGTGCATTATACTCTGTGAAAGTCTTGATATCCAGGTGTAGTCACTAGGGTTTCCTAGCATTGTTTTTGCTTGTTGCTTTGTTTATATGGCACATTAGACGTTCTTTTAGCAATAGGCATTGGTGTTTGTTTGAAAAGTGCATTTCCTCTACTCTAAATAGAATTCCCCTTTTGGTAAATATCAACTTTTGAGATAAAATGTTTTTGTCAGATCTTCACAAACAATGAAACCAATGAAACTTTAATTGGATTATTCCTCAATTTGTCACTACCTGGTGTTTCTCTTTTCCCTAAAAGAATCTTAATTTGTGCTTGGAGGAAACCAACCTATTTTAAAATCCCATCTTCCTCCTCACATAATATCCATTTTCTATGAATAACAGTATTTATTGATTCTTCTTTAACTGAAGCTTATTAATTAGAGTGGCACTTGTGAAGTAGCTGCCTTAAGCAAGATTAGTGTGATCTACTAGTTACTTTTCTTACTAGGTTTAATCACAATTAATTATATATAACTATTTCTTATAGTTGTCTACACATTCCAAGACTGATCACATTGTTTCATCTAGTACTTATTTTTCTCATCTGGGGAAATGACAAAACAGAAAAGATCAAAAACACAGTATTAATGAGTGGCTTATTTTTTTCTGACTTTTCAACTAGATTTTGTTTGCTCACCAGCTACACATGAATTACCCTCATGGGGTCAGCAAGTGTCTGTTGGCAGGTTGCCAGAAAGGGTGCTGATGAAAACAATCAGAGCAGCCAGAAGAATGACTGTACAACCTTTCAGCTTGCATACTGTGTCTGTTTTCTACCTTTTATAAAACATAAAACTGCGGTCTGAAAAATATCTGTAAAGATGCAAAACTTGGAAGCTTAAATCTGTAAAAGTATGTAGATGCCTAAGACTGGATCACAATAAATGTTTAATTCTTACTGAGTTCGATTATTGTCTATGGGATTCTGCCCCAGCAAAACATTTAGCCACCTAATTCTTACTTTTAGATGTCGAGGCTTAATGTGCATTTAAAAACATTGAAATAGCTTTAGAAGTGCATCTTCTATGTGATGCTAAGAAACTGAATCATGGGATGTGATGGGCATCATGGGAGAGATGAGCCTGTGCCCTGTCTTGCTCCAGCACTGGTGCTACTCTGATCAATGCCTATTCTGTGTGAGGGGAAAATCCCTTTTCGTACACATGTGTATCCATTGGCAGGAGCTTAATTAGTCTTGTGCTGGATGGGAGAGCTCAACTGGCTCCCTGGAAGGTCTAATAGCTCCTCAGGACTCAGACAAGCTTTTTTTTAGGTAAAAAGTAGAACTTCAGGGTGTTCAGGGGACTGTGGCAATTTAAATTACTATGAATTTAAACTACAAGGATTAAGTCTCAGGCTCGGATTTAGAGAATTAAAGTAATTTTTTTTTTTTTCATGTAGCTTTACATCTTTGGGGCCAGGTTTATGCTCAGGACCACATGCAGCCATCTTCTCTGTGATGTGTTGAGGCTGGGTGTCTTCACAGGCATCTGCTCTGCAGATGTCTGCATTTTGTCAAACGAATTTTGAGCTCTGGCTTGGTGTTAGGTGGCTAAAGTCATCACTTGGATCGCCTCCACAAACACCAGTCATGTACTGAGAGTTTAATGCAGATTTCAGGATAAAAGAACCTGACAAGGAGAATAATATGCACAGGACTTGGCTTTCATTTGCACTAAGCCTGATTTACATTACACAGATGTTAATAAAGGTGCCTTACACATCTATTAAAGGCAAATTAATCACAATTTAAAACAACCTGACATGGCCTGAGTGATATATGGTGGCTTTAATGTAAAGGACTAAGGAAGATGCCACTCTGGCATGCTCATCTTTTCAGAACAACAACCTGTTCACATGGCAGCCTGCCTTGTTGAATCTGATTACAGGATATCTCCTCAACTTCTGCTTAACACAAAGTGTGATTCAGTGCACTAGGGAACTGGAACATTTGCTCCCTGTCTTGGATGAGTAAGTTAAAGAATGACCATTATCTGTGAATGTGGGAGGGAAACGGTGTGAGGCTGAGCAGCACTCAGACACTTATCCTCCACCTGTAGTTGTGGTGGGAAGCAAAATCAGGTAATGAGAATAAACAGCTGCTGAAGACCTTGCATTGTACCAAGTCATTGGTTCAAAGACATGTTGAGTGAACACAAGCTGGAATATGTGCTGAAAGGGAAAGGATGTCTTTTCTCCTCTCTTTCCCAAATTTGAATAGGTTTTTTGGTTACTAAAAATAGGAAAATTGGGATAAACTGGGAATGCAATTTGTAACTGGGGCTTGTAAGTAGAAGATGATTAGCACTAAACTGTAGTTTTACAGAAGAAGGTTTATTTATTCCCACTGACTACATTAAAAATATGCAGTGCACACAGAACCCAAACTTCAGATTTTGTCATTCTTAATAAAATATTGAATTAAGCAGAAGTGAAACTACCTGCCATATCTAAAAGATAGTCTCAATGCCCTTTCAATGCTTTATTTTAAGGCCAAGTACAAAAGGTTTTCACCTTACATAATTAACTTTTTATCATTAGGATTCAGAAAAATTGAATTGTGTTGGACACAGGTCATCATAATGAGAATTTAATGGATCTGTATTACTATGCAAGTTAAGCTTTGAATATGTGCTAAATGCATTACATTACCATTGACCTATGCAAATTTCCATCTCTGTGACTCTTTTTTTCCACTGCTGCTGCATTAAGACCCCCTCTCTCTCCTCATCTCCTTAAACAATGATTTCCTCATTTTCATATTAATTGCATCAGTTAACTGAGATAATGCTCCCACTGAAATGAGCAATAGGATGAATCACTGAAATGGTGCAGTTATTCTTTTTGCTTAACCAATTTCACAGGACCTTCACAAAGAACTGCCTTAATTTGACTTTATATAATTGCTTATCATTAGGCACAGCATCCCCATGAAGTACCTTTATTTATTTAAGTCTCATCTCTGATTGATGGAAAATTAGTCACTTGCATATCTGAGGAACACAGATTGTTCTGCTACCAGGCAACTTCGATGTAGAATACCCTGGAGAACTTCAAAACAAGCAACTGCCAATGCATGCTGAATATAAAATACAGGGAAACAAAGTGCAACAGCTAATGACATCCAGGAGTTCCTGTATAACAACTGTGATGTCACAGAACTGCCTTACCTGCTCCTCACTAAATTTTCTCTGTGAAAGAGGGAAGACAGGCAGATGTTGTTCCAGAAGAGATAATACATCTGGCTGCATCCACAGATATACTCTGCCTGTTTTTAACACTGATGATGCCTGTCTATCACAGTGTGAACACTGAAGGTTATAACATCCCTCCTTTTCAAATTAACAAAGAGCCCTACATGGTTTGGAATTCACTCAGAAAGCTTTAATCCACTTCTCATTTTTAATATTCTTAAAGTATTTATTCAGGACAGCTCAAAGGAATTGTTCACGCTTTTCTTCTTTGTAAGGAAAAGGGTGTGTGTGTGGGGAATTAAAATTTCTAAGGCAAATTATGCTGTTATCATCAACTGACATACTCAGAAGGGATCTAGAAAGGATGCCACCTCCAGCATAAAAGAAGCCATAGCACATTATCCTATCATGGGATTTGAGTTGAAGGATTGCCTCCAGGTCTCCTCAAAGCACACTGTGTACTTTTGTCCCTGTGGATGAGACTACCTGTCACTGAACTAGATATCAGCAGTCATTAAATCCACATAGTCATAATATTGTTCTTTCCAGACAGCAATACTGTGATTCATTTCTCCCCTTTTATTTGCTCCTACTCTAATTCTAAACGCCAGTCTGCCATCTCCCTCCCCAGCAGAAGCCTCAGTTAACCTTTCTCATCTTTCCAGGCTGTTGTGGTTCCCAAAGAGCACAGTTCCCGAATGGTCCCTCAGATTTATGCCTCAAATCATCTTCAGCCACTGGCGCTCAAGTCAGAAAAAAACTCCTAATGAGCTGAAAACAACAGCAAAGAATTATACTGATTATTTCTTCAATGTGCTGCTCTTGGAGCTGTATCAAATACAAACTGAAGACAATATTGCCCTGTGGACTTGCAATCAAAAGTACTAACCTTGAAGTAAAGGTTGTTTGAACTTGTTTGATAGGGTTAAATTTTGGTTTCATTCTGTTCCTGTGAAACCCCAGGTAAATGAAGAATAGTTTTGTTATGCTTTGTTTCTGCTACTTTATCTCTACCTAGAATACCTGTGGGAAAGAAAGTGGTACTTTCCTTGGCCTGACACTATACACATGATCAAGGAAATTAGATTGTCTTTTGTGGAAAGACTGAGACCTGAAAAAATAGCTTTTCATATTAGCAGTGAAAACCAAGTACAACTTCATAAACATTATGTGATATTTCGGTTGTACTATATGTTTGCAGGATTTCATGCTACATTACAAAACAAGACATGCCCTGAGAAACCCAGATATGTGTTTGAGTTCATTTTAAAGTCTGGAATAACCGCTGTTCTCAAAGTTGGCAAACCCTCAGTACTGGCCACCTAAAGGTATGTTTGAGAACTAATGCCAAGGAAAAAGGCTCGTGTGTTTCCTTCCCAAATGTTGTCTTGTCCAAAGTTTAATTGAGCTGAGTAATTTTTTTCCTTGTTATTTGGCACAGTGTTTTGCCTTGTACTGCCGATGGTCTCATACATCAGGGCTATAAACTCATACATGTCAGTGTAACCACAACCTGGGGGCCAGCCCAAGTCCAGGGCTGGACCTGTGCATGCCTTGTATGAAGATGATGTCCTTATCAACACTTCCAAGGAGTCTTTGAGCTAGTTAAGCTGTCCACATCCTGGCTGCCAGGGAATGTTATGCAAATCTTTGCCTTCCTTGTGAGTTTTCATAGCTCACCCTTGCTTGTAAAATAATTTGCTGTAAGAACCTAGGAGCATGTTTCCCTAACTGAGTGCAAAACATGGAGCTATTCCAAGAGCCAAGTATTTGTAATTAGGAGACAACATAGTCTTAGGTATGCTTAAGTATCCCACTGCATACTGTCATTTATCTATAGCTACTTATTTTAGTCTAAAATGACTAAAATTAATACAGTTGCAGGAATCTTTCCCCCACAAACCCTTAACAGCAGCAATAATGACTGTGTTAAATCAGACCTCATTGCAATGTAATGAAGCCTGACTGACATATTGCAGGTATGATACTAAGTAATTTCATAAATTATTAAACTGTAATTGAAAGTAATAGTGCAGATTACTTTTCGACACGCTTAAAAAAAGACCTTGGCATGAAAATAAGGACTGTAGCATGACTGATTGGAAATAATGATCAATACCTTAATTTTAAGAATAGCCACAAGTTCCAAGTTTAAAATTAGAACAGAAAAAAAATTTGTATTTTCTATCACTCAAGCTACTCCTGACACTTTGACTTCGGTTTAACTTTTGAGTAAAAGGGACAACTGGAGATATATTTTACCTCACAGAATGGGAAGCTCTAAAAGCTTGGGGTCAGAAATGCTGAAATTCTTATGGAAACATCAAAATTTAGAGGAGAAAACCTCTTTCCTAGATAATTTTTAATGTTTAGAAATTAATTTTCTCTCTGCAAGCAATCTCAAAGAAACTAGTTTCACTTAAAACCTTGGTATTGTATAACCTGTACCATTTTATGCCTCTGGACATGTTGTGTTTCCTGTCTCATCCCAGTAAAAGGTTAGTTACCATTATACACATTTATTTGTGTACATGCCTTATGAAACCAGCCATACCTTTGCACCTCTGCTCACTTAATTATATTTACTCCAGATCCAGTGACTTGGTGCATTTAGGTAGGGATTTGGAAACAAGGTCAACAAACCTTAGACTGTATTTTTAGATTGTTTAGCTTGGGATATTGTGGCCATGAACTGCATGAGAATAAAGGTATTTATTAGATTAACCTGATTGTCAGTACATTTCACGTGGTGCTTGCAGGGATTTCTCTCACAAAGCACTTGTTGTTTAAAAATCAAATGTTTTAAAGGAAAAAGTCAGATTCAGCAAGACTTTTATTGATGTGCTGAAATGTCAGGAAACTTATGCATGAGGGGGAGAGGAGAGGGGTGCACTGCAACCCATTGGTGAGGATACCTGGACAGAGAGAGAAGGCCCAGGTTAAACCTCCACTCCCACTGAAATGAATTTTTCTCATCAGAAGATGAAGTTCTACTTTTCATTAGGACACAGTGAGCTAAAACTACTGTCTTCATAATTGCATGGAGACCTATGGTATAAAATACTCAAGTCATCCCACTGAAGACACAAAAAATATTTCCTATTTCAATGCAACCATGCTTCACAGTTTCTTGCTCACTTTATTGGGTTTCCTAAAGTGAAGCACTTTCAGTTCAAGGACATCTTCATCTTTAGCTCTTGTTTATTTTTCTTGTCACTGGTCTATTGCTCTCCAGAGGAACATTAAACATCTCAATGGCATGGCTTACATGTGAAATATACAGTTAGTTCAGCACACAGGGCTTCATTTTAGGGCTCATATTAGCGGGTCCCTTGTGAGTTGATATTATGCCATTTTTGTCCTTAGATCTTATGGGGAAAGCTATCATCCAGTAAATTGCCTTAGTCAGATAAACATTACCAGATAGATCTCTTCCTGCCTCTCTCAGCAATGGGCTTTGCAGAAGGAAAGGTCATTGTTCATTCTCTTTCACTTATCCTGCTCAATTTTTTCTCATTGTATCAAGACAGAGTCACTTAGTTTTTACCAAGGTGAACTTAGGAAATAATAGTAACATAAACACACAGCTTAAGTGAACCAAAATATTTGACACTTCAGAAAGAGTGCATTGACTCTTCCAGGAATTTTCTTCATGCACTTTAATTCTGCCCAGTTTTCACCAGTGTGTAAACCTTTTCCAGCCTCTTGGTTTTCTACTTTTGCTCTTCAAAGCCTGTAGAACAATTCTGCAATGTTCCTATGATTTGGAAATGGTTTTGCTCCCTGTCTGCCAGGGGGTAAATACTATTTAATTGTTTTGCAGCTTAAGAAAAAGGATAAAGGGTTTCACAAAGGCAAAGACAAAATTAATAGAGTTATCAGTGTTTAACTGTGTCTAGTTTGTCTGTCCATAGGCAGAGAAATATCTATATGTATGGCAAAATCATGACTTGGTCTCTACCATCCAGGAATATCGGGGGTACAGCTGTAAACCCCCTAAGGTGAGGCCATGAAAAGATCCACTTTGCATAGAAATCACACAATGTGAAGACAAAATGAATCTCTTTGTTTAAGGATGGGCTAGCTTTTATCTGGTAGGGCATGGAATGCATGGAATTTGGGAGGAATTGTGCCAGGGGAATGTCCATACATGGGAATTGGGCTGGAATACATCCAAATATGGGTAAGGAGAGATACAAAAATGAGGGAAAGCTATAAATTTTAACTAACAGGAGCCAATAGGCAAAGGGTTTACAATCAGCGAATAGGAAAATGGTTAAAAATGGCTTAAACTGCAGATTACATACAAAGTAAGATTTTTTCTAACAACATTGTTAATAAGTTGAATAAACATAACACTTTTATAATATGAAAAAGCATTCTCTGAGGTACGAAGTTATTTGTTGTCCAGTAGTCCAGCAGTATATTAAAGCTGTCTTTTCTTCAGTTCTCTTTCTCTTCAGGTGTTCTTTTCCACCACATATAAACCTCTTGTGGAGTATTCCTAACACAGGGATAATTGGGCTGGAATGGGACAGTCACTTTTCCTCCCTGCTCTAGCACTGCCATCACCTGGTCATGCTGCATCTCCAGATTACTGCTGTCCTGGCCATGAAGGCTTCAGCACTGCCCCTCCCTATGGCATTTCTGACTAGCAAGTCTAAAATGCTCCCTGCCTGACTTGCTGAATTAATGAAGGTTTCAAATTCGTCAAGATGGCTCAGAAAGTTCAGGCCATTGCTGGTTTCTGGACTGTGATGGTAGAAATCTGCTATACTTCAATGCATTCAAAACACAGATTTTTTTTCATTGAATTCCCTATAGATGCATCTTGGTGTGACATTTGAGGTGAAATCAGCATCAAGCAGGACATTATTAAAGAAGCTGGCAAGAACGGTTCCTTTATGGTAGGCATTATTTCAGTTTATTTGTTTGTACTGGAGCCAAGGGTTGTGCATTTGAATCTGTTTAAATGTAATTTGGAGTGGATCAGTTTAACCCAGAGATCATACAGTGTAGACTGATGTTTTCATATAATCAGTGAGTCATATAAGGATTGCGGCACCACTAAATATCTCAAATAAAGCTTGAGATTGCAGTATGTATTTGAGTAACAGATGATGTGACCAAGGGGCAGCCATTAGCATTTACCCAAATGAGACAGATCATACCTCGGTAGGGTTTGAGTGTTAATGGGCAGGAATCACAGGAACAGCTCTAGACCAGGTTTTGAGAATGTGCTGAAGGCTGTTCAACTCTTCTCCCTGATCTCTCAGGGATTAGGCAGATGAAGGGAGCAAGAACTTATAGATGCAGGTTTTCTGGTAACCTCTCTTTTTGCTCAAATCCTTTCTTTTCCTTGGATGTAAAGGGAGTACTACAGGCACAAAGCTCAGGTTCATCCCCAAGGCTGGACATACGTTTCACCCTGGAGGCTCCCTAAAGTCTCCTCCACAGGTCAAGTTTGATTTTCTGATCCTAAAATGGGAGAACCATGAGACCATTGGGTATTTCTGTTTTTGCATTCAGTTGGGCATGACTTAGAGAAGTAGTCTAGAAATTCTAATTGGGAAAACTTTCTTCATTTTTGTTTTCCTATCTAATTGAACAAACATCTCAGACTTTTAGGTCTATACTTTGTTGGATCTGTGTTAGAGTTGCTATTTCTGTGTCTGAAAATCCTAGCCTTTCATAAAATACTTGCTGCACATTTTTGTATCTTCTGAACATATACAAGAGCAAACAATTAATCTGGGATGTTGCAAAGGTTGTTCCCACAGGCAAATTAATCTCTCTGTGCTGAAAATCCTATCTTCAACCCTCTAAAAAATAGAACACATTCAACTGTTTCACTGGCAACTGTCAGCTGTTCACTGGTAAGCCAGTCAGACTGTGGGAACTGACCTCGAGCAAATATGGTTTACTTTGTGCTCTAGCAACTACAGTAACCCACCTTTTCTGATATTTTTCTTCTAAGAACCAGAGGAAAGCTAAATAACAAAAAGGCCTATGCAAACGCTCAGCTCAAACCCATACATACTGCACTCTGTGTGCCTGGTAGCAGCGCTCGTTATCTGTAGGAAAGGTGTACAGCAAAGTTGCCTGCAGAATTGCTCCCATGTTGGCAAACAAGTCCATCAGTGTTCTGCTTTTTGATTTTCTTTCAAACTCCTGTGACAGAGTATGTACAGAGCAGAATGTTGTTAACCATTACCAACATTCATATGAATCTGCCTGCCCTGCAGCATGCTTCAAATGCAGGAGATATGCCACACTGAATCAGTCCTTTGGTTTACTATTCTGATATTCTGACACTGGCTGAAACCAGTTGCTCTGGAAGACATAGCTGTGCAATACCCTAGAAGTTAGGTAGGTTGGGGATGGTTTCTGTATCCCCCATTCTGATTTTTCTCCCAAAATACCACTCTCCTCCTATAGGAAGCAAACAGACTTTTTCTTCCCCACATCAAGCTGGAAAGCTCTCATCTATGTCTAGAGTTCAAGGTGGATATTATTCATCTCTTTCCTCTCTGGATGACTCAGAGTTTCCCTCAGACATCATTACTGGGAAAAAGTAAGGTATTGGAGCACTTGTCGTCTGGGTCCAGAGCTGAAACGAAATTTTCTCTCATCACTACAACACAAGGTAATTGCATTGCATGCACTTGTGTTGTGTTGCAAAAGGTCAGTCAGATTCTTGTGCATCTTCAGTTGTGTCTTGCCAAGCCTGTGACAAATAGTTGTGGGAAGTCTCTCTTAGAGTGCTCAGCTATTGTTCCAAAGCAGAGAAAATACAGCTACTTCACCGAGTCTTGTAGCCTGCAAATTTCACTCTCATAGCCTGTGTCCTTAAATATCACCTCTGTGCTCACTGTGCTTCTTCAGCTGAGAAGGATCTTGGCCTTGATCATTTAACTGCTTCAGCACTAAAATCTCAGGGATTTTTTCAGATATGATGACCGCTGTTCCTGTCCTCATTTGCAAGAAAGAGAAATAGCAGGAGAAGAGACAGAGTTTTGTCTTCTGAATGGACATGTTTGGGGTTCAGCTATCAGAATCACCACACAGAGCTTTGTCACAGCTCTGCTGTTGGCCACAGATCCCCAGAAGCTGCCACATAGGGCTCATACTGCCATGAGCTTGGTCCAGAGCATTCCAAGTGTCTGGTTAACCAGTGTATGTCTTTTGAGGACACTGGATGGAAAGAGGAGCTCAGCTTCTGACAACACAAACCTAAGTGCTTCTGAGTGAAAGCCATTGCCACAAAGTCTCTGTGTTTTAGACCCTTTTTCTCCATGCTGATTGGCAAGTAGCGGGACAGAGAGGTTGCCTAGAGGAGCTGAGCAGTTAGCAATGGAAATTTTTGAGATTCAGATGGGTCAATGCATGACTGACATTGTAACTCTGTGCTCAGCTTTCCCGCAGACTCTCTAAGCATAACAATCCTGGTGTGTGCAGACCCAGGCAGAGCAGAAGATGCAGCTTGTTGCTTGGTGAATATCTTTCTTTGGTAGGTGGTTTAGGATGCATCTTCCACTAAGGGCATGTTCCCATGAGCGATTGACTGTCATCTCTGCCCTCACAGCTCTGTAAGGAGCTGGAGCAGCATGTGGTGCTTACATACTGAAACACTGCTCAGTGTCTGCATGGACAGCATGGGGTATAAGCAATTTATACTGTTTTCCATCAGTAGATGCATAAGGAAGGTAATGAAAATACAATTCTGTGCAGTTTTGCTATTTACTTTATTCCCCTTGCATAAAAGATTGATTTTGGTATTTTTTTTACCTAAATCAAAGAACAAAACCCAAGTAAGATTACGCAAAATTCAGTCCACCATAATTTTTGGATAAAATTTCAGATTTATCATTTTTGAGAAAAGCAGGTACATTTGTCAGGCATTTTTTTCCCGATTTGCTGGTATGGAAACTGGGTATGTTAGGAGATAATGCAGGCACAACTAGTTGGCCCAGTTCACATGCAGTGGTAAAGAATGCTGATTAAATTACTCTGAAGCTTCTTTTATAATATCACCACTCTACATGCACGTAGAGCATGTACCCAAGGGTATGTGCATCAGTCTCCATAGGCACACAGGCACAAGGTAGAGAAGTTTGAAACAGAGATAAAACAGACAACCTTTTGAAATTTATCTCGTTAGAGCACAAGGTAATACATAAAAGAAAAATTCATTTTCTGTGTTTACAGTTTATGTTAAATGCCACCGTAGATAGAATCTCACTTACAAAGGCAGATGGTTTGGTTCAGGGTGATTCGATTACTAGCTTTTTTAATGGAAATGTCACTAGTTCAAAGGAGCAATGCTGAGTATTAACTGCAGGCATGTCATGTGGCAACAAGTTGGACTAATCTCTTCTGTCACAACGGGTTCAGTTCCTCCTTTTTTCATTTTGGGGTTAAATAAGACTAATAAAAGATTTCTCAACAGTTCTGCACAAATAGCAGCAGATGGGGCAGGAAGCTCAGTGACAAGAGAGGGCAGGCACAGGTGACAGAAGTGCATCAGCATGATATGAGAGATCATCATCATTGCTCCACTAAGGGTTTTGTAAATCCCTGGTGGCAGGCTTAGGGCAGCACGCTTGCAATCATCACCTGAGAACTTGCTATGCTTCAATCATTTGAAAGTCTAGAGGCAAGCACAAGAAAATAGTTGGACTGATATAATTAGATGAATATTTGGTCTGAGAAAAATTCTCTGATATATATTTTTGTAAGGGAAATTACTCTGTTGGTCTAAGTGCTTACATCCCATGTGTCAACTCTGAACATTCATTTGTAGCCTAAAAAACCAAAACTGCAACAGAATTAAAAGACATAGTTATTTGACTATTTCTACGGCAAAGCTGCTGGAAAGGAACTTTAAAATGACCTTTTCTTTCTGAGTAATAAATAATATCTACCACTGTAGATATTGTGTAGTTTATTTTGATTAAATGGCTTGAGGTTCTGAGTTTCATTTAGGAGCACATGAAGTTAACTTGTGCAGGAGGCTTTCGCAGGCCTGTCACTGCCCTGGCTCAGTCACAAGGTGAGAGAGCGAGTAAGGAGCTTGTGGGGTCAGATGCTCCACTCGACCTTTAAGGCCTTACTTTGCACAGCTGTTGTACCCCAGGAACATTCTTTTGTCGCTTGCAATGTAGTCTCTGCTCAAAAATTACCATAGAGGACCAGGCTGTTGTTGGCATAAACATGTTTTAAAAGCACTTTTGTACAGTTATTTTGTAACTCTTATCTATAAATCCCTTCAATGAAATATCAGAGAGTTATTCAGCTGTGAAACTACAGAGGGGACATTTTCCTTATCCTGGGTCAGCATTTTCTGACTTTCTGTAAACACTCTCTCACATGATGCTTGTTAATAGGCTTCCTCATGCAGAAAATTCTTGGCAGCCACTGGAAAAGTTCTCCAAAAGACTGATTACTTTCCCTTTGCCTGAGGCCAGTTGCTGATCATGGCCCTTACGTAGCATGACAAACCCAGTTAATATCAGAACATGCAGCCAGGACTGTGAAACAGTCAGTCATGCACCAGTTAAAATTTGGCCTACTAACATGCCAGGAGGTCTATTAATATGCTGCAACCTGTTGGTACTAGTTCCCAAGAGTTTTAAAAGAGGTGGGAGGGATGGAGGGTGGAGAGAACGAAGGATAAATTTAGCTAGCGTTTTTCCAAGGGCAGACTGCCATGGCCTGAGGGCAATAATGGATTGGGACTCTCCCTGCCAGCCTCTCCTGGGGTATTTCCAACCCTGCCCATGGCCCAGGACCACATTTCAGCCCGACTGACCCACACCCACAGGTTGACATCCTATCCTGCCCTCACCCTGTCACCAGAGACATGCCTGATGCCTGGGCTGGGGCGTCCCATGATCACTCCGCAGCTGCCCTATCCCTGCTGAGTCCCCTGATGGGATGGGCTTCAGCTGTCAAAACCCTGCCCTGCCACCCCCCGGAGCCCTGAAACCATTTGTATTCAGGAAGCTCCTGGGCTGACTTCCCAGAATCCATCACTTTTTTGCCCTACTGTAAGAACACAATGCACACTTGTATCACGACAAACTAGACAAATTGCGCCATCTTATTTCCCAAAGATGGGCTCTAGACAAAATAAATGTAGGTATTTCTGTCAGGAATCAGAATGTTATTAATTTTTAGTGGCGGTAATGATCCTGCATGTCTACCATGCTAAGCAGATGGATCCCTAAGCACTTTGCAAATTTTGTTACTTGTGTTAACAAAAGAGAGAGTTCAGCAAAGCTGCAGGAAAAGATGAAATGCAGTAATTGTAACGGTGGACAGCAGGACTACAATAACTCAAGACAAATGCAATGTTAAGTGACCTTCTGAAGTATATGTGGGACAGGACAGAGGGAGAAAGGCATTTAGAAAAGCCTGGTGGAAACTGGCTCAAACACCTATACTAGGTGAAAGAAATTGTTTTTCAACAGTTGTTGCAAAATAATTCTCTTTGCCTGAGCTGTCACATTTAAACTCTGTCACAAAGCTGTTTTAAACTTGAAGTACTTTATCTGGAGCCAAAATGTAGGGAAAATCGGTATGCATACAACAATGAGAAATAAACTTCCAGCATACTCTTCCCAGGTCTTTTGGGTGAGACACTGAATGCTTATGAGCAAAAAAAGAGAAAAAAAATATGTAAGTGTTAATATCCTTGCATGCAACACTTAAAATTAGAACCAGAAACCAGATCATGCTTTCAAACAGAATTTGAATCATAGAATAAGTCTGCATGATCCAAATTGCTGTGAGTTTACACAAACTTATAAAACTGTATTATGACAATGTCACTTCACAAAGCTTCAACCCAAACAAGTTCAAGATCTCTGTCTTGTGTATTCCCTAGTGATTTTCTAGTCTTTGTTTATTGTGGCTGAAAAAATTCCAATTTAGTCTTGTGTAATAAACATTTCCTCTAATCTCAATAAAAGACACTATCAAGTTTTACAAGGAAAGGAGTGGCAAGGGCTAGATATGTCCAAAGGAAACTTTACTATAATTACCCTAAGCCTCTAAATTTTTTTCCTCTTTTTCATTTCCAGACCTTAGACAAGACCTTCATGTGCACACACAGATGCTGACTTTCACCTTCTCCTTTATAAAACAACGGAACCAGTTACAATTTAGAGTCCCGAAAAGAGGTGCATTATTAATAACTGACAGACAAAAAGTTCTTTCAGCTTCATTCTTGTACCTCCCTGACTAAATTTTTTTCCTGGGACTTCATGTCTCATCTTTGCTCACACTGATATTTCAGTAGGACACCTCAATTTGGAGGTGTCCTACTGAATGAAGGATTGGAGAAACCAGACTCAGGTGCATTGTGCTCCTAGCAGCTATTGAAACATTGCTAAGAATGGAACATAACTGAAAAGACAGATCTGAATGAAAATGTGGCTCTGCAAAACCTGGATAGATGGTGAAATTAAATGCATGTCAAAGTAAAGTGATGCCTGTAGGAAAGCTATCACCTAAATTTCATTTTCAAGATGAGGGGTTCTGACCTAACCTTTGCCAGTTTAGAAGGAGACTTTGGGGAAACAATTGATAATTCCATGAAAATGACAGCCCAGTGCTCAGCAACAACAATAATAAAAGTACAAATGTTAGGAAGTATTGGTAAAGCAATAGAGAACCAAACAGAGTTCATTATGCCTTTATATAAATGCATGGCATGTCTGTGTCTTTATACTACTCTGTTCTTTTCATCTCATCTCAGAAAGCATATAGTAGAACTGGAAAAAGTTCAATTGTCCTTGATTGTCAAGAGCTATCAATATATGGGATCTGTGCTGTGCAAGGAATAGCTAAGTAAGCTAAGATTCCTCTTTCTGGAAAAGAGACAAATTACAAGGGACATACTAGAAGGCTATAAAATCAGGAGTGAGGTGGAGAGAATGGATGGGAGTTGATGGTTCACTGTCTTTTCCACTATAAGTACTAAGGATCATCAAAGTAAGACAGTAGAAATAAGCTTCAAAACAAGCAGAAGTAGGTTATTCTTCATGCAGCAGGTAATACATCAGTGATACTGCCTGCCAAGGGCTGCAGTGAATACTAAAGGTTTAGGAGGGAACAAGGAGAGACTGGAGAGGTTAGTGGAAGAGAAGTACATTGGGGAATACCAACTACACAGAAGCCACACTTAACCCAGGAAGTCCCTTAGCTGAAAATAAGTGGTGACTGGCAAAGTGTCATGGAGGGGCGCAGTCTATTCTTGGCTTTTGCTCAGTCCTCCCTAGTTAAGCCCCTTAGGGCAGCTGTAACCCCAAACCCTTCTTTTGTCAGCCTTGGGTCTTACCAGTAGCAGCTATTCTTATGTTCATTCAGAAGCAAAGACTTAGTAAAAGGAGGATTCTTCAAGTCTGGTGGACTTGGTGATGGTGCTACTCTAATGGTTGGATTTGATGATGTTAAAGGTCTTTTTCCCACCCTAAATTATTCTGTGTTTTGGGTTTTTTACATTACTGCAGTTGTTAGAATCTATTTAACTCCTATTGACCTATATACCTAATGTGCCTTTATGTATCAGGCCAATCCAGTTCTTATTCCAGAGGTGTTCTTGTGTCCATTAGTATAAATATGTCCTTTATGTTCATGGTCCAATTCCTCTCTTTTGTCTTTTTCCTATCTGTGCTTTTCATGCCTGTCCTATGTAATTTCTATTGCAAAACAAAGGAAAGACCTTTGTATTACACAAGGAAATCTAATTTGCTTTTCACAATGGACCTAAAACCAGTGATTGATGTGTTTCAGTAATTAAATTCTGCTACCTGCAAGTTGCTGAATGTAAGATTTAGGAAGAAGGGGAGAATGGGTGAAAATGGAAAATATATTAGCAACTTTTGTGTCTTGTGCTACAGTGTTCAATATTCCATCTATTTATGTTTGAACAGGTGAACAACTTTCTAATACATGAAGATAACCGTATACATTGAGGAGGAAAAGGCTGATAATTATCCTGCCTATTGAGAGAGGAATGACTGAGCACTGAATGCCAGTATGTATTGTCTCAGGAGAAGAAAGAAGCAAAAATTGTGGGTATTGGACAAGTCAGAAGTTATTAGGAAGATAGAATCCTTTGACAATAATGGTATATTTTAGCTCCACGTTGTTGTTAGATCTCATGCCATTCTCAGAGTACCTCTACACGGCACAGGGCCTCACTGTACACACGTGAATGTGAATCTGGCAGATGCTCACATGGAGTGGAAAGCTTAACCCCAAGATTGTGCTCCTATGTGACCACTAAAAGATTTCATTTCTCAGATTTCTGTTGAAATTTTCTGTGTTTCTGTTCAGAAGACTGCTCAGTACCCAGCAGACTTACCTTCATATTAAGCAAGGCAAATGATATACATTACCTAAGGTTCATTCTTTTTCTCAACCTGTCTGTGGGGGAGAAATAGTGTATACTACGTGGTATTTTATTTACATATTTGCACCTTAGACTAGCCTTTGGTAGGTGGACTTCTTCCATCTGAAGTCTTTCAAGAGAGCTATATGTCCTGAATTATATGTTACAGCTAGAAGACACCTGGAAGGTACAGCCTTCATGCTGCACCCTGACCTCATAAGGTTGTAGCTGCCAGCTAAACAAACAGGGAAATACCTTCTGGTCTTAAAATCTACAAATAGCTGAATCACTTAACTGGCTGAAAAAGTCTCAATGGCCAAAATAAATATCAGTATGCAGGGTAAATTTGTAAGCATTCCACTACTGAGCAGCATTATAGCTTGGTGGGCTTTCCAGCCTTCGTTTCTATGTTCCCCTGACAAAACATCATCTGTGGAGCCCAAAGATCTTTGGTGCCTGGTACAGTTAGTGAATATTCAACTTGCTTTTGTAGGGCTCCATATCCCTGTCAACCAGAAACAGGCACGTGAAACCACACTGGAGACTGAATCCAAGAACAAAGTAGTGCTGGATGCACTCTGAAAGCAGGATTCTTCCTGCTGTGTTGATGTTTCTTTTGTGGTACCTTAATTTCCTAGCTGGTGTTCTGGTCTAATTAAGGCCATTGTCATTAAATTAAAAGGTCATGATGATGTGACTGCCTTTGGGAGGCATAAAAACTAAAATGTTTGACATATTGGGATATCCATGCCTTGGGAATATGGCATTTTATGAAAAGTAGAAGTAACAGTCAGGATTTTGTTATGGGTAGAAGAAAGGAGACACCAAAATCATCTCAGATTTACTCAGAGCTCTGACATAACCTTAACATCTTGTAACTCGTGCAATTATTTTGAGATAAAAAGTGATGCAATATTTCCTTAACTGAGCTCTTTGCTTTGAAACTGAAGTTCATCCATACAAAGGATACTACAAAGCCATTGCTTTTTGTCAGTCATCAAACAGCAGGCTAGTGAGGTTAAGACCTCACACTGACTTTTGTACACAGACAGTGGTCAAAAGAAGACTTCAAGTGTACAAGTATGGGTATGTGTTACCTGAATGGAAAGAAAAAGTCCCAATATTTTGCTATCTGTCCTGTATACTGATGATGAATACAGGGACATTTTGGTCGCTGCAGCAAGATAAATTTCATCTGTTGCAGTTACCTGAGAAAATACATGTGGAGGACAAATATTATAAAATGATAACCTTCCAAGTTGTGAGTGGTATTTTAAGAGTGGTTATAACATTAATACCAGAGTGGTCTTTTTAAGAATGGTTTCAATTTTAAGGACTCTGCTCTTCTTATTCAAAACATGGGGGTTGTTTCTCTTCAAAAGTCCTCAAATCTATAATACTTGTAGCTAACAGCTTCTAAATGAGGTATGGACCAAAAGGTACAGTAGAAAATCAGCCAATGAATGATTAAATATGACCTATGTAGTACAAAAATTCAAAATCTCCTTGCAGGGATTTCTCAAAGTTTCTTCTTTCCTTTCTCTTCCCATGCTAATGATAAACAGCTTTGTGAAAATGTAGTTTTGTTTTATAGCTCACAGAGAGCAGTTACATATTCTCTCGTTTTGATATGTAGAATTTTTAACCCTGCTTTAGCAAGAATTTAGCAAGAGAGGACTCAAACCTGAGTGCTTTCTCCTGCTGGCTCATAAGACCATTTGTTTTCCTTTAGCTACTCCTTTTTGATGTTTCCTTCTGGGGGTCCCCATACTTTAATTGGTTCAGTATAAGATATCTAATGGACACCAAGAGCAATGGTACAACTTCGGAAGAAAAAAGGACACTTCTAATATACATATTGAGACAAGAAACACTCAATTGTTCATACATTCGGCATAAAAGAACTTTCTTTTCTTTTTCTTTATACTTGCAGCAGCTGTCTGATATTTTTATTACCTTCTATTTTGTTATTAAATAATGGTTGCAGCTGTCACAAGTGGTTCTGCAGTAGTCATGATTATTCAAAGGAGAGAAAAAAAGTTTAGGTTTCACAAGGAAAAAAACCAAAAGCAAACAAAAGGAAATAATATGGAAAGCAATCCTGATTCCCTTCCCAATGAAACCCTTATTTGCATTGTGCAAGCACTCAGGCAGGTTACTATGTGCTCTTGATAGTTTTGCTCAGAAATTATCTTCCGTCATTTGATAAATTGTGTCATGTCATTTGATAAACAGAGTGATAAAAAGTGGTCTTTACTTTGCAGCAGGTTATTTCTTCAAGGGCTATCGAGATTGGTGTAGAGTGGCTTAACTTTCAAAAAGTGTGAAAGTCCAGGACACAGCACTGAAAGGATGAGGATGAGGGCCAAGACCAAGATATGGCAATGTACCCTGTCACATCGGGGACTTCAGCCTACAGCCATTTCCAGCCAGTTATAGACACATTTATTCTGGTGTCAACCCTGTTATTTTAACTAGCTTTTCTCTTTCAGCCATGCTGGCCCATATCCCAAGATATATTTATTAAACACAATGTTATTAAATTTCATTTCAGGCTCTCTTTTGCCAAGGCAAAACAAACCAAAATTCCATTTCCCTTCCTATACGGTTTGTGTCTGCTCCCTGTCCAACAGCACTCGAGATGGTTCCACCTGCAGTCAATCTGATGGTGTTGCACCTGCAGTGCATACACTTGTGTTTACCCTCCCAATAACTCTGAATCCTTGGGTGAGTCCAAGGACGCCTGACAGAGAGGCAGAAAACTCAGAAGGATGTGGACAACAGAAGTCTGAGTTTATAGTTCAGGTACTATAGTTCAGGTACTTCAGTTCACTAGAGTGTGTAATTTTTTTTTTCCAAATCAAGAAATTCAATGTTTGTTAAAAATTTTGGTTAATAAACTTAGTCAATAAACAGAAATATAAGAGCCTTGTAGAGCTACAAGTATAAACAATAGAAGAAAATTTCAAAGTTCTCCAAAAGGGCTGGCTAGAAGTGTATCACAGAAACCCAGGCAAAAGACAGATGGCTGGAAGAATACTAAATTTATGGTAATAATGGGGAAAAAAAAAAATGAGAGAGGGATAGCATAGAGTACATAGATAATGGCTAATCTGCTGTCAGAACCAGGTGGAAATGCAGAAAATCTAATGAAAGATTAACTCTGAAAAGAAATAAAATTTGTAAATATGCAAAAATATGATTTTATGGCAAAGAGGACTTGTGAAAAAAAAAGCTTAATTTTTTTTAATTTTTAGTTTGAACTTGGTTTATTAAGATAGATGGATAGACTTCTTTGCATTACCACTGCATTTGACAATTATTTAAAAAATTGCTTCTTATAATATCAGTATTGAATACGTGACATGGAATTAAACACTGGCTAAATGATAGATCTCAAGGAATTAATGCACAAAGGGAAATGTCACTGAGTGGGATTCTTCAGTGGGTTGAAGACTTATAAAGTCCTGATTCCGAAACTGCTTTCAAAATATGCCAAGGATTGCCACTGTGGGATATATACAGTGAAGATCACTGACAAAAAATGAGGAAATTATTTTAACTTCCATGTGCTACAATAAGATTAATGCTAGAATAGAACCTTTTGTTCTGGCACCTTCATTTTAAAAAATGTTGTTGAGAAATTGGAGACAATGATAGAAAGACATTGTGAAAGTGGCAGAGGAAATACTTCACAAAGGAGAAGCAGAGGAAATTCTTGACAAAGAAAAACCCACCAAACTCAGCCAGTTCATCAGCCACAAGACTTGGTGACAGTGTATAAGTATCTTAATGAAGAAAAAAAAATTCTTAAAAGGCTCCTCTGGAATCAATGTCTGGAAGCAGAAAGCAGGCAAATTAATCTGAAAAACAGTGCAGGTTTTTAGTAGTGATTTCCATTATGGCCGATTATTCTTAGGAGAGGTGGACTTTTTCCATTGCTTAGTAAGTTCATCAAGATTTGATACCTTTGTAGAAGCTACGTTTCTGTCAGAAAGCAGTCTTTAGGCTCTCCATAATGGTGATGTACGATTGGCCTGTGATATCAAGACTGCACAATCTAACAGTCCTTTCTGAGTTTAAATTTAATGAATTTCTAGATGATTTTTAGAGAATTCTTTTGCATGTACTACTGAGATGCGTATAAGTTAGTCGTCTGCAAAAAAAGTATAAAAGGGCTGTACACAATTCAACCAAGAAATGAAGTACTCTGAACTCTCAAGAGGACCCTTTTGTAGGAACAGCAAGAAACATCAGCCTCTCTTTCAGCAGTTGAATAAAGGCCAGCTATTCAAAAAGATGAAAAACTAGCACCTTCTGTTGCTGTCAGTAGGTCAGTATAACACTTGTAGCCTAGTGCGTGCTTACCTGTGAGTCACTTTAAAAGACTTCAGGGCAAACAAAGGCTGCATCTCAGAAAACCATGAAACATTTCTGAGACAACCAATCCCAAACGTACATGGAGATTTCATAGGAAAAAGGTGGGGAGAAGGATAATCAGATGAAAAGGGGAATGTCTCTGGAGCTGTGAAATGACTGACTAATACAAAACCTTGTGTTTGTCTTGCAAGGATATTGAATTTAGGGGAGAATCAGTGAGAGTTAAACAAACTTGGACTTATATAAAGACATACATTTCAGTGAGTGAAAGAATATTTCTTTAAAATAATTTATTGATTTATTTTCCATCTTTCACCAGGAAACTTATACCTATTAAAAAAGAAAAATGTGAATGTTTTGCAAAATCTGAGATCCATTCAATATCCACTCCCTCCTAGAAAGTCTTGTCACACTTTTTTCCTATTAATCAATGATCTTAGGATGACCAAACTTTAATCAAAGGAAATGTTATTATTCTGCAGGTAAAAGTGATTGCAATATGCCAAGGGGTGTTTGCTTAATGCATAAAGTGTACAGAGCAAGTTTCATTAGTCTACAGACAAAATACATTTATTTATCATTTGATGTGAAGTCAAGAGTTTTGTAATTTTGCTCACAATTCTGATGTCTTCCAGATAAAATTATAAACATGATCATAAATACCCTGAAGCTTTAGCATATTGCCTTTGAGGAAAGGAGACACTGTTTCTGTCTGTGGGGAAAAAAAAAAAAAAAAAAGTCCAAAGTCTAGAATTCAGATTTAAGTTAAATAAAGGTCTTCAGCAATATAGACTTTTCTGTGGGTAGAAGAAATTCACTGTGAGATTTCACCCTTTGTGATCAAGGAATGGGGGACAGGGGGAACAGAACAGTTATGTCCCCAACCTGCTGTTTGCTGCAATAGTAATTGGATCATCTGAAGCCCCCAGCTCCAGCAAGGCAGGTTGGAAATTCTGGATGAAGGGTCTTTCCTCTGAGATTTCAGAAATTTTCACTGTGGATTGCAGTTTTATCACTGACGATTCTATTTTCACAAATCTTTTGTGGTCCCAGTTGGTAAGTGCAAAGGAGTCAAAATCCTTTATCCCTCAGTTCATGAATTTTATAAAAAGTTATGTTATATTACACCAGCAGATGAAAGTGTACAGAGGTTGAGAGGAATGAGAGATGAGAAGAAAGAAGCATATATCACACTAAAATGTTAGTATGTGATATGATGACTTG